>OX392514.1:7026673-7424173 GCA_947623375.1 Apotomis capreana
TCCCGAAGCCTTTGGGCACGTAGTAATCGGAGCCCCGATGGTAAAGTCAGATCTTGGGACCGTGTGCTCTTACGATAAAGTTTGAACTCTTTGGACATTTATTAAAATCGTCTCTGTTTCCGGTCACGTTGAATAGACATTGAATTTGATACCAGACTTGAGATCGTTATGCATGTCAGAGAAGAAAATAATAAGTAAAATTGATGGAATATCTTTTATATGAAAAATGTTACTGAGTTCATAAGTCTTTCCAACTTTCTTCTGGTTGGAAGCAGCACGTCTTGACTAAAATAGTAGGAAAGCCAGCAGAATAAATCGTGTCTGTTTATCTACAGCGATCGTTCCGCAAAGAGCTGTTCGAGGAGGCGGCGGTGCGGCTCGGCAAGTACAACATCAAGACGCGCTCCGAAATTGAGCGATTCATCGCACTCGCAGACAACGCCTACCAGATCGTAGGTGAGTCCCACACACTCAGGAATTTGTACTAACTATTTTACAATATTGGAAAATGTACACACAATCAGACCTGGCCTTCAGGCTTATGATACCGTCCGTCACATCTATGACAAATCAGCGTCACTTCACGTACATAAGTGCGAAACTGCGGAATGCTATAATATGTTTCTTATGCGACGGAAAAGTCACGGTGACAGAAAAACTATGCCCCAGACAACTATGGCACACGGTTACTGTCAATGGACGACGCTCAACAGTTTACTCTTTATTTAACTTTAATAAGACTAGAAGGCCTGATGGCAAGAATTGCCCGCAACTTCGCCCGCGTATTTTTTTTTCTTTACCGTAGTCGGGTAAATATTATACCATAATTGGTTAAGATCCGTCCAGCCGTTTCGGGGTGATGAGAGTAAAAGTAAATATTTACTAATAGATGCCACTGTACGGCTGGCGTCGCGCGCCCATACAAATCTTTCATCGCGCTGTTAAGAACATTATGCGTCGACCTAAATTAAGGTTAAGTTAGTATGGATGAAGTATTCATCTATGTGATTTTATTGCAGTGTCGAATCAGCAGAAGAGTGACGAGTTTGCCGATGCGCCCGAAGAGTTCAGAGACCCGCTCATGGACACGCTTATGACGGACCCCGTGCTGCTTCCCTCCGGCAAGGTAAATTATGTCTATACTTGCACTCCTTGTTCCCAGCAGCAGTCTAAAAAAATAAACATGTACCTACTATACTGGGTCTGATAATATAATCAACAGCCTAAAATACCCTTTTGGCATTTCTCAAAATGTAGCGATGAGCCCGTTTAAATTGTCTTATTTAAATGTGTGACAGTTGCGGAAGCCAAAGAAAATTTGATTCTGTTATACATATATCTAATTAACTCTACTGGTTTCTTATGTACAGGTGATGGACCGGTCAGTGATCCTGCGCCACCTCCTGAACAGCTCCACGGACCCGTTCAACCGTCAACCCCTCACCGAAGACCAGTTGCGCCCAGGTACTAAGTGCAGTGTGCGTGTAGATTGAGTGAGCACCCTTCAAAAATGAAAAAAAATGTGCTGATCATTTAGTAAAAGTTCTAAAACAATTGTAAAACTAATTGATGAATTTGTAAAACGATAAATAAAAAGAATACATTCATTAACGTATGCTCACTCAGTTCTCACAAACAACCAACGAAATCTGTGAATGTGTTTATTTAACATATAATATTTATATCCTAATTTTTGAGTAAAAATTATGCTTAAGGTAGGTAATAATTTGTAGATCACCTGGTTACGTATTTAAAGTTTTACAAATTATTTCGTATGCTCACTCAATCCACACACTTTCGAAAACCCAATTTCTGATAGAAAAACTGCAGATTGAAACTTCTATATTTAATGCATGTATGCATGAATAAATACGCAAATAAGTATAACGGGTTAGCACAAATTAACTGGCACGTTATTATATCGCGGATCAGCAAAGCAATATTACTATTTTTAGTTAAATTATACACATATATACAAGTTTCAATCTGCAGTTTTTCTATCAGAAATTGGGTTTTCGAAAGTGTGTGGATTGAGTGAGCATACGAAATAATTTGTAAAACTTTAAATACGTAACCAGGTGATCTACAAATTATTACCTACCTTAAGCATAATTTTTACTAAAAATTAGGATATAAATATTATATGTTAAATAAACACATTCACGGATTTCGTTGGTTGTTTGTGAGAACTGAGTGAGCATACGTTAATGAATGTATTCTTTTTATTCATCGTTTTACAAATTCATCAATTAGTTTTACAATTGTTTTAGAACTTTTACTAAATGACCAGCACATTTTTTTTTTTCATTTTTGAAGGGTGCTCACTCAATCCACACGCACACCTAAGTGCACTAACCTTGATAATTATTCTCAGTCTTATTCTTACGGCACAACTTTTCAGTAGTCATTAAATCTCGCTCCTAATCTCAGTTAACCCCGCTATCAAGTTTCCTAGGTATTCAATTCATAATTTAATCATCTACATCCGTCTGACGCTCGCTATCCAAATAAAATAAAAAAACCAGGGATTGATACCGGTATTCATGAAAACGCTCTAATTTCGCGTTTTTTTTTCGAATGTGAAAGGCTTGTGTTATGTAGAATTTCGTTATAGATATAGATCCTTGAAATTAGCCCACTAAAATATAAACATGTGTGATAATGAGCGAAAAACCGGAATATAATAACGTTATTTTGTGCTATTTTGTATGGAGCAAAATAACGGTATCGATCCCTGAAAAAAACACACGTTTCCACAAGGTATAATTTAACTTGTAATAACTTTATTTTGTTTGTTTCAGCAACGAATCTAAAAGAAAGAATCATTCAATGGCAGCGCGAAAAGAAAGGGTCCACGTCGCAAGACCTTTAAGCCAACACACCAAGTCTGATGTATATATCTACCCTAATGCATATATAGACTATGACTGGGTATTCCAGTGTGGGGACTATTGTCCGTAGCATGAATGTGAGATTATTCTAAGTATGGTTTATCCTGTGTCATGCTGTTCCGACTAAACCGTCGTTTAGTTAGACGACAAGCTGTTCAACATCCGATTGCAAATAAGTAACCTTCTCGTGTAGCTTTGTATCACATGTTAAAGGCCTAAATCTCAGATATCTAGTTCGTTACTATTATACATGTCTTTGTGGAATTTCGACTAAAGCGTCCTTCTAGAAGGTGCTTGTTTATACTGACCCCAAATAATATTCCGAGTAACGCAAGGCCTCGAAAGTTCGAGTCGTAGCAATGTGGACGTAGGCGACGTGTTTCATATATTTATAGAGGAGCCCTGGTGCGATCGCGGCTATATCCATCAATTCTAGATCGATTGAAAATGCTTCATTAGTGTGACTAATGATTTACTTTAAAATGTATTAATGTATGGAATGTTCAAGACTTATTTTGTGCAAAATTTTATTACTATTTGCATATAGTGATATTACGTTTAGTCTTTGTTAGCATGAATTTATATCTCAAATATGACAATGGTGTAAATTTGTTCCTTTATCCCTTAGTTATGATTGTCATCACTGGAAATGGTTTTCATTTGAGAATGTTGGAAGTGCATTGATTTTTAGCCTTGATCTGCATAATAATAGACATTAGAGATACATTACTGATAAATAGGTCTGACTAGTAAAATTACTGCTCACTGCCACTAAATTAATTCAGAACCTAATCCTGTTCAAACATTCCCAAGTGAAACCCATTTTAAAAATATATGGTCTCACCTGTATTATAATTTGATTTGTATTTATCTTTATTATTATAAAGATTCTATGATAAAGGTCTCTTATGTTGATATATCAATAAAAAATAGTAAATGTATTTGGGTTTTTCTTTTATCAGTTTATCACCCTTAGCATCAATAGGGTTATTGAAAAATAAAATGAAATATATTTATCAAGAAATATTTCTATACCAATGAAGGTCACAGGAAATTTTCAAATTGTATTCATCCATTAGCCCTTAAATGCATGATTTTTTCTTTTTACATAAAAACGAGATATTTTGTGCTTTACAGTGAAATAATTAAGAAAAAAATAAAATAATTTTTTTTACTTAATTTTTTCTAAACAAATTTGTAAAAAGAAAATTTGAGAATTTTTCATACATAAATTAAATTTACAAATATTGCTTATAGATACGTGAAATCTGTTACTAAACTTAGTATCCGTACAATGTTTAATATATGTTGAAACAGATTATAGTTAAAAAAAATATACCTACTGAACATAAAGACCGCCAAAACACTCATCAAAAAACCACCGTTTTGCGAGATCTTAAAAAGTTGGCGGTATGTTTTTAAAATTTCCGCCTTCTCGTTAATAAACAACTGCAACTCTTTTTTTAGGGTTCCGTAGCCAAATGGCAAAAAACGGAACCCTTATAGATTCGTCATGTCTGTCTGTCCGTCTGTCCGTCCGTATGTCACAGCCATTTTTTTCCGAAACTATAAGAGCTATACTGTTGAAACTTGGTAGGTAGATGTATTCTGTAAACCGCATTAAGATTTTGATTCAAAAATAAAAAAATAATAATAAATATTGGGGGCTCCCCATACTTAGAACTGAAACTCAAAATTTTTTTTTTCATCAAACACATACGTGTGGGGTATCTATGGATAGGTCTTCAAAAATGATATCGAGGTTTATAAAACATTTTTTTTCTAAACCGAATAGTTTGCGTGACAGACGCTTCCAAAGTGGAAAAAAGTTGGTCCCCCCCCCCTCTAACTTCTAAAATAAGAAAATGAAAAATCTAAAAAAAACATATGATGTACATTACTATAAAAACTACCAACGAAAATTGTTTTGAACGAGATCTAGTAGGTAGTTTTTTTTTAATACCAAATACCTAACTTTGCACCTAATTTATATGGGGCGCTATACATACCAGGTGCAAACTTAACTTAAACACTTAGGGATGGAAAATGTTTGTACGGAACCCTCTGTGCGCGAGTCCGACTCGCACTTGGCCGGTTTTTTTAATATACAACCATCAACGTATGACAAAGAAATATTAAAATGGATTAAATTTTCTTATGAAATCACTCTCAATAACCTTATAAATATTTCTACATTTAAATAAATCTTGAATTCTTTGTTATGTAAGCTGCATCTTACAGTATGCATTTAAGGGTTAGGTTTGGTTTGTTGGATAATTCCTCAAACTTTCTGACCACAATATCTTTTCTGTGAAATACGAAGTGAAATAAAAAAAATATGACTTTTGATTTAATATCATTTTTGTCAGTAGACATTCCTAAGCATATATTACATTAATTTGGTCTTTGAATAACCCTAATATTGACGTTACAAGGTCTAATTATAATCTGTTATTCAAATCAAACACACTAACATTCATGTTCAAAACTATATATTTAACTAAAAATTACACTAATATCTTAAAGTAGGTAAATAAATTAGTTATTGTCAATTTATGCATCATAACAGTAGGCATTTTACTTATTAAACATTTAAAGGCATCATTTACACACTGACTGAAGATGCCTGATATGATTTGGCATAAAATGTCTCTTTGAGTCATTAATCTATTCAATTGGTAGAAGTACATACACCCATAAATATGATGAGGTAGTTTGTTAATATTAACATTTGAATTTAGAGATATGTAATGTTCTAATAATTTCAGATCACTAGTCAATCGCTATGCAGAAGACCACCCTATTTGAACTACATTTATAACTTTAGTATCAGCAATGGATTTGTTAATACTATTTATAAACGCCAATGAGCTGAAGTGTTTGAAATTCCACAGCTGCCATCTGCTTTCCTTTGCATTTTAGTACAAACAGTCTGTTTACCATCTGCCTTCACGCCCACCACAATTGTGTACATATAAAACAACCATCTAACCCAGATCTACAAAGCATATATTTTAAATTGCCTGAACAATATGCGTCTACCTAAATTAAAGTTAATATGATTCATTATAGAATACTGGTCATTGACACTATTTGTCATACATACACATGGCTAGATAAATTCAGCCTAGACAAATACTTAAACAATTTTTGATGCAACTTAAAACAAAATATCATTGCAAAAAAACAGACTAGATAATTTTTTGAGGATAGACATAACAAAAAATAAGTGAATGCTACTTGCACACCTGTTTTTTTACAAGGACATTTAATAATAAATAGTAAAGGCAGTCATTGCACATGAGAGTGCTAACATCATAAGCTCAGTAAGTACAAGATTCAATTACAATAATAGAGAAATTAATCTTACATTATCGATGCAAGAGGAATGGTAATCTATAAGCAAACAAACATGAAATCATATAGAGCATGCCAAAGTAGAAATTCAACCTAGCTGTCTGCCGAGGCACATATCTCATGGTGTCTGGGTGACGGAACATCCTCTCTATTTTAAATGCCCTTGGCAATGTTAGCATCGGCAACAGGAACCACAAAGAGCACCGCACTGATGCCACTACAAACATTATGTATGGAATAAATAGCAGGAATGCATAGAGTAAATATGATGCAGTCTTTCCTATGAGTATTGCCAGAGTAACAATTTCAGCTTTATTGTCAGTTTCTAGATCTCTTGTGTTATTGCTATGCAAGATAGCTTCAGTGTTGAGGGCCAGAGGGATTGCATAGTAAATGATAGGCCAATCCACTCTTCCTGTTTGGGCCAAAAAAGCAAACACCACAGACACTGGCCCAAAAATGACTAGAACTAAAATATCACCTAGGGCAATGTACTTTAACCCTATTCCTCCAGTGTATAAGAAGGAAGATGACAAGCCACCAAAGTAAACTAAAGCTAAATGCTCCATACGAGCCGGAGACACCATAACAAGGGGAACAAAACAAGCACAACCGGCCAGGTACAATATGGCACCCAGGGAGACAACCTCGTCAATACTCAAGATGTGATCGACGAGTGTGCGGTCGTCCGACTTGCGATTGTCGATCCCTTTGACGAAGTCGAAGTAGGTGTTGACGACGTTGCCGGCGCCATGCACAGGAAGCACGGTGCAAATTGTGAGCAGCAGCGCGGGCCAGCTGAAAGCTTGCTCGCCGGGCAAGCGCCACGCCAAGGCTGCGCCCAGCAGCGTCGGCAACAGGCTGGCGCTCAGCGACCAGGGCCTCAGCGCCACGAGGTACGTATGCACTTTCATCAGTGGGTTGCGCACCGCCTCCCGCGTCTCCACCGGCTGCTCCAAAAGATTACCCTCCGCTGTCGGAATATCCATGTCCTCAACTTTCTTGTCACTCTCCATTATAATGTTCGAGTTATTCACTGTGGCATGAAATGAACTCAACGCAACCTCTGTCTGACCCGATAGTACATGTCTACTACGTCAAATCCTGCAGAAATAGTTGAGACAGTTAGGTCTGTATTCAAAATTTACATGCTAATGCAAATAATGTAAATTAATACAAGAATTTACGTTACGGTATCCGTTTCAAACAGTAGTAAAGTAACAGTACACGACTTGACAGATGACAGTGATGACAATGACATGACAACATTCACAACATTGTACATTGTAATTTTTTCAAGATTGTGTTCAGAAAGTTCTACATACAATTGCGATCATAGAGTTCCTTAGAAGACTGCGATTACATTATTTACCTTTTTACTAAAAACCTAACCTAATTAAACAAAGGTAATGGAGGTTATATGAGGTTTGCGTGTGTAGCTACTACTTATCTAGTGGCACGTAACCTTTATTTCGCATAGGGAGGTACTTTGATGTCATGGAAACGTAAGTGTTTGAGGTTCACTTGAGGTAAAACGCTGGCTGGAAGAATTTGGTTTCTTGCTGTAAACTGTGTAATGTAATTTTACACCGCCATTTAAAACATTTTAAAGTAAAGCGTTTGATGGTTATTTATAAGTACCATCGCTTTGCTTAAAACACTGACAATGGCTTACACAAATTAGCGGTAGGATAATACCTCAATGGCGGTAGGTATATAAAAAGGCTATGGTTTTAGACCAAATTATTGGATAGCAAATGCCTATGTCTATGTGCAGTAGGCCGAGTAGGCGGAAGTATTTACATTTTCAATGCATTTTCATGACATTTTCGAACTTTATTCGATAGCATCACGATAGTGACCGCCATTTGCAGGGCAGTAGGTATTGTAAGATTTGTAAGGTCTAAAGATAACATTCATGTACTTAACAGGCTAACGGGCAGAACAATTTAATTCTATTTTTCTTACACCGCTAGATGTTATTATGTATAATTGGCATCGGCACCATCTATGTAGGTATAGTGTCGAACATGCAAATAATTATATGTTTCTTTTTACCACACATTTCATTATTTACAATGCGTAATATATGTTATCATATCTGTATTAAATGATGAGCTAATGACCGAAAGGCAAATCATTATACCATATCTTTACCTAGTTGCGTATTCACGCAACACATTGCAGTTCGGTTGGAATCGTGTCATCTCATTTATTGTATGTGAATTCATGTATGTCACGAATCCCGCCCAAAATAGCTATAATATTTTCCACAGCTCCTGACATCTTTGTCTTAATATATGAACTCAAAATTCGGGAAAATTATATAAGAAAACAAATGATTTACAAAGATAATTTTATTTGTCGAGGGCCGCAATGCTCAGTGGCAGTGTAAGGCTGCCTTCCCACTAGAGCTAAGCTAAGCAGCTAAGTGGCTAAGTGGCGTCATCAGCGTTACGTTGCTCGGGTATAGCGGGCGTTATTAACATAAAAATAAATATCACGTTTTTTATCCGTTTTTGTGAATAACTGAGTGCTTGACCTCCGTTGAAAATTTATTTGTCACCTTGTACCTACTTTGCTTAGCAATTTATTATTATCGACCCACTAAACAAAACATGTACTTATGGTTTTGGTATTTTATACGCATGCATAAGAGGTGTAATAATAGAGTTTCGAGGTTCATAAGAATAGAGTTACTTTTAGGGTAAACAAAACAAAGTTACATAGTACTAAGTAAATAAGGGATGATATACCTAATAAAATAACAAGTCAATAATCTTGGAATATTATGATATGAGGTTACATAACAGTTTCATTAACCTTAGGCGTGGGCGATATTGATATGTATAGAAGGCTATACAATCGATTTCAACAAAAATACCCAAGAACTCGTAAAATTCAATGTGTCCCAATATTTCATCACTGCCAGTTAGCTATTAGTATAGGTACATTAGGTACTTTACTTAACGTACTTTAATCCTCAGGGGTTTAATTTTTTAACGTATTCGCTTTGAATAAAAAAAATATTCATAATAAAAGTTATCCATTATACTTACATATATTATACTTATATATGTAAGTATGTCAGATTCGTAGCCTGTTTAAATCTTATTTTATATAATGGTTTGCAAAATTTGGGTAGGAACGATAACTTCGTATAATATAATATTGGTCCTGGAGAGTTTTGCTTGTTCAGAGTATCGATGCCACTCCGAACACATGTATCCTAATGTCACGATTGAAATACCATCTACATTAGCAATATTGTAAAATTTTTACTAACCCTAGTTACCCTATCAAGCTATTGAACAGGCACAAAATGACTCACTTTAGTTTTGATAAAAAACGCATAAATAAACAGTCACCAATGTCACCATTCATCGATCACACAACGTACCTACATCACGGCCAAATCTAATATGACAAAAGGTATAAATAGATAGGTAATTATTAATAAATAATCACCACCATATCTAATAGGACAAAAGGTCATCATCATCATCATCATATCAGCCGATAGATGTCCACTGCTGGACAAAGGCCTCCCCAAAAACGATCGATCTTGCGCCGCCCTCATCCAATTTCTACCCGCGATCTTAACCAGGTCGTCGGTCCACCTTGTTGGAGGCCTTCCAACGCTGCGTCAACGGCCATCGATTCTACGAGCAATATGCCCTGCCCTCTGTCACTTAAGTTTGGCGACTGTCTGAGCTATAACTACAACCTTGGTTCTCTTGGGTATCTCGTCATTTCGAATTCGATCCCGCAAGGAAATTCCGAGCATAGCTCTCGCTCGCTCCATTGCCCTTTGAGTAACTGTGAGCCTTCTTATGAGGCCCATTGTAAGCGACCACGTTTCAGTGCCGTATGTCATCACTGGGAACACATACTTATGTTAAAAACCTTCGTCTTAAGACACTGCGGTATTTGGGACGAGAAGACATTCCGCTGCTTCCCGAACGCTGCCCATCCGAGTTGGATTCGACGAGTGGCCTCTTTTTCGAAAGTCGACCTACCCAACTGGATCGTTTGTCCAAGGTAGATATACCTAGTCGTCGTCGGACAAAAGGTATACATAGAAAATTAATTAGTAATTAATCACCACCAAATCTAATAGGACAAAAGGTATACATAGATAGGAAATTAATTATTGTCTACATTCTAGCGGCATGCACCTCTACTAATATAACAAACCCGTTTGGTCTTAATCAGCTAGGTATCTACAATCACGTACCATTAAGTTGTCTATACCTACATCACATTAGGTTTTTACAAACTATAAAAATAACGGCATTGTATATTGTATTGTATCAATAAAGGAATTGCTTGATTATTTCCCCGCTACGGCCACCGCCGCGCCCTTCGCCGCGTCTCCTCCGGACGTGAACTCCAGCGGAAGGCTGTAGTAGTGCTCCACGGCGCGCTGCAACACCACGTTGCGAGACAACCCTGACCCGTTCCCAACTATTCTTTTAATATTCGCTTTGCGCAATATTTCTTTAGGCATCATGGAGTGCAGGTTCTGAATCAAACTGTCACACAGCGACCGAAATACCGAAGCCAGCTGAATGTTAGACAGGTCAATGTCGGACACCGAGACTTTAGCTGTCGGCGCATGTCTTTCGCCTAACAAATGAGGGACTATTTTCATTTCAGATGTCGGTGGAGCTACCGAACTAATAGTAATCAACTTTTCCCAGACCTTAGATTGGGGAATAGGAAAACCGAATTCTAGCATCCATTGCTGGAGCATTTTGACAAATGTTGCGAGAACGTTTCCCCCGTTTAATGAGGCGGCTACGACCAAATACGTATCTCCAAAGTAGGGCAAGTACTCGACGGTGCTGCAACCCAGGTCTGAAATGTTTTTGGCAATAATAGCCAGCTGAGCAGACGTCGAAATATTTAAGACGGCGTCCTGGCTGGTTTCGAGAGTCGCTAGCATCGAACACTGCAAGTCTCCCAGAGCCGCGCTGACCGGCGTGCCTTCGGGGATACCATTCCAGGAAGAGTTCAATTTTCCGACAAACTCTCCGCCTTTCACAACTTTTGGTAAAAGGTTAATTGGAAAGCCGACTGACTTTAATATTTCAATATTCCACTCGTTCTTTTCAGTATTAAAGTAGCCCCAGCTAGCAGCATTTTGGTTGGACATGACGGGTACCTCCAGCTCACAAAGCATTGACACCACAAAGTCCTCGACGGTGCCAGAGCAGTTAAAGTTTCCCAGCTTTTCGGGTTTGTGTTTGAGCATCCATAGCAGAGTGGCGCACCCGTAACCCGAATAGCATTTGAGGTGAGAATCAGGCTTTGGTAGAGCGTCCAAAAACTCCGGTTTACATCTCGTGTCCTGCCATGTGTACAAAGCTGACATATGCTCCCGGACGGCTTCGAATCTGATCAGATTTCCGTCTTTTTCGACTTTTTCCCAAGCTCTGAAATGAAATGAACACCCAGTTATTTTCGAGGCACCCAGCAATTTGATAAAGTGGAAAGTGGGCCACGGTTTGGGTGCAGGCTAACAAAAGAAAATGGAGACCTACGAAACGATCTTCCCTGCCTTTGCTTCCGACCGACCGAACCGGAGGTTTTCTTCAGACAATAATTTCTATTAGGCCGGAGCCCTACTACTGCGCACGCTACGCATGGAGACGCTATACGTACACATTGTTATAATATTGGTATCAGTGACGTTATTTCGTGCGCAGCGTGCTCGTGCACTACTGTGGAAGTATCTACCTACATTTTCAAACTAAGCATTTTTGTACCCACGTGTGTAGCTCGACCGTGCGCAGCAGTGGGGCTCCAGCTTTAGTCTCACTCACGATATGACATTTGATGACGGTCAACTAATTTAGGACCACCAGGTACTTATACTCGACGCCCAGACACCCTCTACCACAATGTAGCAAAAAAAGTAAAAATGGTCGTTACGGGGAACAAAAAAAAGTGTCGTCATTAGAAATTGAGTTTCATGGTAGGAGGAGTCATTGGTCGCTATTGCCAAGCTACGTGGCGTCGAGTATAGCTAGGTGTATTATATAGAATAGAAATGTAATTAGTATTCATTAATTAATCGTGTAGGTACACGGAGCATGGAGTGCATATTAACGAGGTGTAGTCATTAGTGAAAATATTCGCTTACTGACAATCATATCAGTTTCATAAAGATACATTATTATCATCAGAGGTGTGCGTGTGGATTGAGTGAGCACCCTTCAAAAATGAAAAAAAATGTGCTGATCATTTAGTAAAAGTTCTAAAACAATTGTAAAACTAATTGATGAATTAGTAAAACGATAAATAAAAAGAATACATTCATTGACGTATGCTCACTCAGTTCTCACAAACAACCAACGAAATCTGTGAATGTGTTTATTTAACATATAATATTTATATCCTAATTTTTAGTAAAAATTATGCTTAAGGTAGGTAATAATTTGTAGATCACCTGGTTACGTATTTAAAGTTTTACGTAGTAAGTAAAGTAAAGTTACGTATTTAAAGTTAGTTTTTAGATTGTATTTTAAGAAGTGGAGTGTGATCTAAAATGTGGACTGTATCTTAAATTGTATTTTAAAATGAAATTTGAATATCTTTAAAAGCAGACAACGAATATGACATTTTAGATGGTGGATATTTAGTAATTTTTTTTACTAAAAGTTGAACTACTTTGTAGTTTCCTAGATACTACATACAAATCTTAAGATATTTACATTTTTAACTTACGAATAATGTGTGGACTGAGTGAGCACTTACAAACATGTATTATCCAAAAATCTGCCACGTTAGCGGTTTGTTTTGTATTTTACAAATTCCCATATGAGTTTTTCTAAACTATATACATATATAGAAGTTTCAATCTGCAGTATTTTCATCAGAAATCGGGTTTTCGAAAGTGTGCGGATTGAGTGAGCATACGAAATAATTTGTAAAACTTTAAATACGTAACCAGGTGATCTACAAATTATTACCTACCTTAAGCATAATTTTTACTAAAAATTAGGATATAAATATTATATGTTAAATAAACACATTCACAGATTTCGTTGGTTGTTTGTGAGAACTGAGTGAGCATACGTTAATGAATGTATTCTTTTTATTTATCGTTTTACAAATTCATCAATTAGTTTTACAATTGTTTTAGAACTTTTAGTAAATGATCAGCACATTTTTTTTTCATTTTTGAAGGGTGCTCACTCAATCCACACGCACACTCATCAGACTACATACCTAGATGATTTTTTATTACTTTCATGTGGTGTATCGTGTATCTAAGATTTGTCATTTGCAGTGTACGTGTGTACACCTAATAGTGTAATTACCTAATTGCTGATAGGCATCTATTTCCGTGTAAATCATTGTTTTAAAGTTTTAAACTCGGTGTGATTGTGATGTGGTGTACTTAATTGAGACGTACCTATATAATTAAAAAAATTAATTGCGTCTCTTCGGTGTTAAACAAAACTAATACCTACGTGTATAGTAAACATAGTAACATACTTGTTTTCTGAGTTTTTCCACAACACCACTCCATGCATTTGACCGCAAACTCCGATTTTCTTAACATGCCTCAGCACATCCCTCGGCAGCCGGGACATGCAGTAGTGCACAGCTGAAACTATTTTTGGTACATCCTGCTTGTTCCCCTCGATGCCTTGATCACTGGGAATGTTAGCTGCAGTATCCTTGTTTTGTTTTGCGATTATCTCTTTCGCGTCTGGATCATAAACACACACTTTGACCGAGGTGGTCCCTATGTCCATACCCAGAATGTAGTTTTTGTCGGCCATGGTCGCTTTATAAAATGAAAAGTAGGTACGAGTTTTTGCTACACTTGTTTACGTCGCGATGTAAAGATCAAACGGAGCTGACAGACGACAAGCAGATTTGATTGCTTTAGCTAGATTGCGGCATGCGGCCGTTCCGCGGCGGGAGGTGGGCGTCGCGCGCCGCCGCGGCGGTCCGTTGCTACCTATTTCATTTGGCTAGATAGCGCGCTCGCCTTACGTAAAGCGAGCGTTTATCACGAGTGGCAGTTTATTTATCTTACACTTCAACGATTAACTGACTTACAGCCAATAAATAATAATGCTGTCATAGCAGAAACAATTAGCGTTGATAACGTTCTTCTATCTTGTGATATACCTATCACTATATCAGTATAAAATAGTACCTACCTAGAGAAAGAGAACCACCTCATTTTCCTTACATTAGCCACAGCGAGGTTGCATGAATGAAGTGACCCAAAACATTCATACATAAACCGTGTAAGTATAAGTACCAACGCAGGAACCAACAAAAACATAAACACAAACACAATCATCGAACACGAAATCGTATGAAATGAACCGTCCTTATGTGTTTTTGAACTTTTTGATGTTTGACACATAATCGCCTAATGTACATATATATGTACATATAAAGAAAAACAAACAACATACTTACAGTAGAATTGAGAACCTACTTCATTTTGAAATCAGTTGAAAAATAGAGCCTAATGGTGTACCTATTATTTTATTATCCCTTGGCCTTCCCTTGGCCTATTGCCTTCTACTATTATCTATTCTGTGCTAATGGTTTGTTAACCTAACCGTCGCTCGTCGCTGTAAATAAAAACTATTCACATGAAAAAAAAAACATCGTATTTTGTTTTCGTCGGGACATATTTCCTCAATAAACTGAGGCCATACTTGGGCCATTATGTATACGAATACGATTGACGAAAGTAGGTATACCTACCTACATATATTCGGGACAAATCAAATAAAAATCTTGATTCTTTTCTGATTTAGAGTATTAATTTTAAGCCTGTTGAAAACAATCAAGGTTTGCTAACAATATCACCAATAATACATCGACCCGGCAGCAACAGTTTCAGTTATTTCAGTTATCCCTTCAGTAAACCATTGGAACATGAGCTTTATTTCTCAAAACCCATGGTTGAATTTAATTAATAGCATTCAACGCGTTATACGCTCCATTCAAAATTGTACTTTATACCGTACCGCAAAATCATACTACAAAACAATCGCTTTAACATGTAACAACAATCAGTTTAGCCAACACTACATATTGTTTAATCAATCTCGTACACATTTTTTGTATTTCGAACGAATGAGAATCTCGTCTTGTGTACAATCGATTTGACATTGACGTTTTTAAATTTGACATCTTACCTACAGTCAGCAAGTTGCTTTATAACCTAAAAATTGAATAACCTAACTTATATTATTATAAACAATACACGAGTGTTTTACGATGGGGAAAAAAAGCAAAAAGTTGGTTAAAACAGAAGATCAACCACAACTGACAAACGTAGATAAATCAATGCTACAGGATGCTACAGATGCAAATGATAGCAAAATTTCAATTCCAAAGTCGAAAAAGAAAAATCGAAAACGAGACGTTAAAGGTGCTTCAATAGAGGATACAGCTGAACAAATAAGGAGTGAGGTGAAAGAAACCGACGCGCCAGCAAACTTGATTACTACTGAAAGTACTGAAACTAAAAAGAAAAAAAATAAGAAAAGTAAATTATTAGTAGAAACGGAACCAGAACTTACTGAAGTTGAGGATCATAATCATAAACCAAGTAAAGATTCAAAGAAAAAGCAAAATAAAGGCAATTTGTTACATGGGCAAAATTCAGTAGAAGAAACACCTCAGACTGTAAATGAACAAGTAAAACAAAAGAAGAAATCAAAGAGTAAAGCAAAGACGGGAGCACCAGTTTTAAATGACGAGGAATCACAAGTGACAGAGGAGGACATTGATAAATTTTGTGATGAATTGGATGAAGAAGACAATAAGCAATATGAAGACTGGGTTAAACTGCTGGATGCTAGGTTAAGCAAGAAACAACCACAAAAGAAGTAGGAAGGAATGTACTGTAACAGACAGAGATCCTCAACACTGAGTAATACAATGCAAGGAGCACTTAATCCTACTGTACTAGAGTAATCAGATTGTACGATGGCAAAGTCTGAAAATGCAGTATATCACAGTTGGGGTTGCGCAAGCTAATACACAGTCACCAGAAGATATATCCATGCAATGCAAATAACATCTACGCTTCGGACATATTTTTTTACTCATTGCAGCACAAATGAGGTTTGAACGCAAGATTTTTTTTAATCTCACAGACGAAGGGTTAAGAGCGTAAAAAATACATAAGTTTTTATTCTTATTATATGACTCAGGTTCATAAATGAGAAATAACCGCAGGTCATGTATCACACTATACTGTTCTGAACTTTGTTATACATATAATGCTGTACATTATAGTTCACTTAGACTAAGTCTTAGGGATTATATTTATTTTAAGACCATTGACTTTCATTACTATTTCTAGACCCACTTGACTTCAAAAAAATCTACATAAAATCTTCTAAACAACAGCTGTCTTCTAATCTCTTGACTACTTATATTCTTTGCTTGTAATCATGCCAGATGCATGGTACTTAAGAAGTAGTTAAAAGTAACTTGTCTTACCTGACTTAAATAGACTAATTGCCACTTAAAATAATGGGTAACTCAAGTTTAACACATGAACTAAATTATAACCAGATCCTTTTTTTTGTGAAATACAAATTAAAATTACCCTTGTCGACCAATTTAGTTAATGAATAGTAATCCTAAGTATCTATCATTGATATGTATCGCTCATTCTCAACGCATGCCGTATCTAGATGTAACTGTTCCGTGTATTTCGTTTTGAATAGATTTAAGATAACGCTGCGCGTACTGCGCTCGGGCAGCGCATTGTAAATTGTTATTGTACCCTTTATTTTTACTTATTTAATAAGCTTGCGCTCATTAGTTTGTAACTTAGGATAATTTTATGTCTCATATAAGTGAATTGTAAATTAATTCTTATGAGATTAAATGATCTTAAACCTAAACCTATATGTGTATATTTGGTAGATACTTTGAAAATACAGTTTTTATAAAATTAGCTGGATGCAATAATTTAAAAATCACCAGCAGTCAAAAAATATGTAAAATCCTGGGACTGAACCCTCGTATAACAGTGGCACCGCACCAGGTGGTGATTTGAAAATGTAGTCAAAGGAGAGGGCTCCTTTCTTTACCCGGTCCACACTATCCCGAAGTTGGCCGAAGCATAGTTTCCTTGGCGAAGTGCCTCTCACACTATCATATTCGGTCAACTTGGCGAGTAGTGTGCCCCTACACCGAAGTTGGCCGAAGTACGGGTTTCCACAGCGAAGTACCCCGCCACACTATCATTTTTGCCCAACTTCGTGAGTAGTGTGATGTACGTCAGCGGGGATGTACGTCAGTTTGACAGTGACATTTAATTAAAAAAATACGCATGCACGTGTAGACTGTGTAAGTGTAAATGAAGTGAACCTAAAAAACATACTCTTTAAGTAATAAAGCCATCTTTATCTCCAGTATGACTCGATTTGCTCGAGCAAAGGGCTCTAAGTCCTCTAACGAAAGAGCTCCAGAAGATAGTACACCATGGGAAGTGATGAAAGAACAACTTATGCAGTCGAAAAAGGAGAAGGAGGAGGCAGGCAAGAGACAAGAGGTTTTTATTGTCTTTATATCTAACTAGAAGGCTCCCCAGTCACAACTTCGATTATCAAAATAACTCACTTTTTTGCTTTACGATTTTGGCTGTATGGCGCCCAGCCGGAGACAGGCAGGCTGACGATCTGTCTGGTTGCGTTCATTTAGCCCTTTGCTTTACCATAATTCCGCAACGACTACCCGTGCAATAATAATTCAATCTGTGTTTTCGTAAAACACCTAAATGCAAACATGCTAAATAAAAAAATTACAAATTGTTGACATTCAAATGGCTTATATCACTTATTGTTTGCAAAATATCCCCTTCTCCCCAAATTAAGCCCTTGTACAGTTTTATACAACAGTGTTGATGTTACTTCGTCTATTCTTGAGTGTATTTATCCTTAATATATGCTGTTTTTTTAGGCTGAGAATCAGCGTATCACCAACTATGAAAACTTTTTGAAGGAACAAAAAGTATCAAAACGAAAAGCTACTTGGTGTGATTTTCCAGAAGAAGCACCTAAAAAGAGGCTGTTACCTTTAAAACAGCCGGATAATAAACAGAAAGTAGTCCCCAGCAATATTGAAGAAAATGTGCCCATAGAAGCTTTGGTATCGCTGGAAAAAGATAAAAAGAAAAAGAAAAATAAGGTTACAGAAACTGGAGCTCTGACATCTGAGACTACAACAATGCAAACAGAGACAACACCCTCTGAAACTGTAACACCACAAACTGAAAAGAAACGGAAGAAAAATAAAAAGAAAGAAAATGTTGATCAAATTGAGAATGTTCCACAAACAGATAATGCAGAAGAAACTAGTACTCCTGTACAAAAAAAGAAGAAAAAGATTAAAAAGAAACAAAATGTTACTGGTATTGAGAATATTCCACAAAATAAAAACACAGGGGAGCCTAATGCATCTGAACATAAACACTCCCCCAATAAGAACCATCCAAAACCTAACAATGGAACAGACACAAAGAAGAAAAATAAGAAGGGCAAGATGGTCAATGGAAAACCCATCAGAAGGAAGGAAATAAATGACAAAAGTTTTCAACTCATAATTAACACAAAAGAAGTTGAACTAGTGAGGTTTGATGGCTTCCCCATAATGAAGAAAGATGCCGAGCGTCTTACAGAGTTAAGGAAAAGTATGATACAGAAAGGGATTCCAAAAAGTGAAGTGCAGAGGACTATGAAATTGGAAAGGCGAAGAGCAGAGAAAGCCTTAGCAAGGCTGAAGAGAGAAGTATGTTACAATTGCAGGAAGGGTGGACACAATCTTTCAGATTGCCCAGAGCTCAAGTCCAAGATACCGGGAGTAGATGCAGCGGAAGGCATTTGTTTCAAATGTGGTTCGACCGAGCATAGACAATTTGAGTGCAAAGTCCAGAGAAACTCTGAGTTCAAATTTGCTACATGTTTCATTTGCAGAGAGCAGGTGGGTCTATTTCAATCTAAGTGTTATTTAGCATTATAATATTTAGAGCCACAGTGGTATCAAAAGAGAAGAGTGCTTAAAGATTCTGAATTAGGTAAGCTGGTGGAGTTCAGGTCCATTATACACCATGCCACTAATGTGCTGCACTAATTTAATATTTCTATTGTATTAGCATTTATTTAAATTACTATATATTTCACCACGGTAAATGTTGGTCAAATCATATTTAATAAATTTGATTTAATGTCTTGCAGGGACATTTAGCCAGGCAGTGCCCAGACAATCCTAAAGGTTTATATCCAAATGGTGGATCCTGCAAGCTCTGCGGAGACGTCACACACTTGAGGAAGGATTGCCCTACGGTAAGTGCATATATATGCTTTACATTTGGAAGGGATTTCATGGTTTATGTTCAAACTAGCAGGAACTTTCCGCTCCCACCTATGGCCACTGATCCCCGCTGGCGTTTACCGCCCATGTCGTAGTTGGGCCCAAACAAATCATCCTTCAAATAATTTTATAAACGTTTTTTATGAAGTACGTTTAAAATTAGACAATGATTGTTTTTAGATTTCTTATGTTATCATGTTATCAACTAAAGTTGATTATTATCATTTCATCTAATTTTTGTTTTTAATCTGTGTGTTTGTAATATAAGTAACTAAGATTATTGATTACAGACACAAGGTCAAAGAGAAGAGACTTCTCTGAAACTGGACACTCTGGAGAGCGCAGACAATATAGAGGACATAGGCCAGCAGGGCAAAACTAATTCTACAGATACATTCAAAAAGCAACCCAAGAAGATAAAATTTTAAACTTATCGTCTGTACAGTTGCCGAGAAACTTTTTGACCCAAAATGGCGGATCTGCGCATGCATATTTGTACGTAAATCGGCTACTGCGCAGTCAAGGTTAGGCTCAAGAAGTTTCTCGGCAACAGTATCGGCAGTTATGTAAAATAAAATTAATAATATTCATAATCATTTAATTCATACCCAACAATCTATAACATTTACACATAAAACAATATCTACTGCTAATTACATACCTTTATTTTTCAATCAATACTTTAACATCAATAAGTTTCACATCTAAAACAGTGCAGAAATTTTGAATTTGTAAGATTTGTATAATATTCAAAATACTGTTGCTAAATGTTTCCCAAGAGATCATGAGGTAAAACTTTGTCTTTTTAAGCTAACTTACAACAAACAGTAGGTAATGTGTAGTTACAACCAGTTAGAAGCAGACATTTAGAGAGAGGAAGAATTTAAAACTATATATATTATGTAGACACATTAGGTTTACAATTTAACTCACTTACTTACTGCTTTTTGCTTTACTGTCAGAGTTGATTCGAGATGTAAGTTATTTTTTATAAACTTATAAAGATCAGCCAATGACTCTACTTCTAGGTTGAACGTACGGAATCAAAATGTGCTTCAACTACGCGAATTTTATAGATTTTTTTAATTCTTTTACCTTTTGAACGCTACATCTAACGAAAAATAATTGTTCATCTGTAACCAAAGACCGGTCTATTCGTCATTTGCATCGGGCTGATGACCCGTCTGTCCAAGCGGTCCTTGCTCATCGTTGGCGTGCAAAAGGCTAACAAAAGTAATAATAACAAGGTGATTATTGGAGCGCCTTAACCGCCTCATTACCGTGACCACTTTGCAAGTATGATCAAAGGCGCCATTTGTTGTCCTGTAGAAAACGCAGTATTTTAAAATTATTATCAAAATGATGTCGATTGCTTCTATAAGTTGGCCAATATTGCGGTAACGGTATATAATGAGGCGATTAAAACGTTCCGAATAATCACCGAACTAATAAGGCACAATACTGTAAAGGCAAAATGCGTGGACAGTCGATTACAGAGAGTCGAGGCTGGCCAGGAGCTGTTCCCTGGCCTGCTTGGCGATCTCGCCCGTGATGCCCTCGGGGCTGTGCGGGTCCTCGCGGCACAGCACGCGCGCGGCGGCCGCGAGGCACTGGAGGGGCTCCTGCAGGCGCTCCTTCAGCACGTCGTCGGTGATGCGGCCGGCCGAGAACTCGCTGCGCGCGAGGAACATGAGCGGCGCGTGCAGCTCGTATAGCATCATACCTGCGTGAAAACGGTCATTTTTATTCAACTTCACAAAAGAAAGTTCTCAAATCGTCCTAATATATCCTTCCACTCTCTTTGATTTGACGAGAGCTTAAAACTCGATTTCAATTTGTACTAAATACTCGTATATAAAGTACACGGGGATTTACGAGGGTAGATAAGTACTTATCCAATTTTTTGTTAAGTACCTTAGCATCTATTACGTCCGTCATTATTTTTAATCTTTATTGCACAAAAAACATCAACTTAGGCACGTACCTAATAATAAACTGTACCCACACTGTACCCAAATATATGATACTAGCTGTGCCCCGCGGTGTTACCCGCTCATCCCACGGGAACACTAAATTTATTCGGGATGAAAAGTATCCTATGTCCTTTCCCGGGTCTCAAACTATCGCCATACCAAATTTCATCTAAGTCGGTTCAGCGGTTTAAGCGTGAAGAAGTAACAGACAGACAGATACACTTTCGCATTTATAATATTAGTATGGATGATACCAGCTGTGGTCAAAAGGACACTTGAACGTTGTATTAGACCTGAAACATCGCCCTTGACCTGAATGTAGTTATTAATACGGGTCTTTAATGTCATAGGGCATTCTCTACTTTTGGACAATGCAGATAAAATATCTGTACCGATTTATATATTTTCTTGGCGATATTATTATTATTATTTAAGAGTTTCACTCTTGTCGGTGCAGTTCTCTCCAGTCCGTTCTCTACTTGGCGATAGGCGGCAAAAAAAAAGATGTTTGATTTGGCGGGATTTAGGTAAAAGGCCAAAATTGACGTACCTTTTAATTCCTTTTCATTGTAGCCCTCCACACATCCATATAGTTGAGCCAGCGTCAGCGTATATTGAATGTGCCAGCGCGTGCTTCAGAGCCAGGAGGCTGGAAGACGCTTGTACTGGTGATGTTGTACAGTTGTACTCACCGCGCAGCCTGGTCTCGCCGGGCGCCACTATCGCCAGCGTGTCCAGCACGAGCCGGCAGAGCTCCGCCTTCCGCTCCAGCAGCAAGTCCGGGAGCTCGTCGATGGCGTAGCCCTCCACGCGCCCGTACAGTTGAGCCAGCGCGAGCTTCAGAGTCAGGAGGATGGAAGACGCTGGTACTGGTGATGTTGTACAGTTGTACTCACCGCGCAGCCTGGTCTCGCCGGGCGCCACTATCGCCAGCGTGTCCAGCACGAGCCGGCAGAACTCCGCCTTCCGCTCCAGCAGCAAGTCCGGGAGCTCGTCGATTGCGTAGCCCTCCACGCGCCCGTACAGTTGAGCCAGCGCGTGCTTCAGAGTCAGGAGGATGGAAGACGCTGGTACTGGTGATGTTGTACAGTTGTACTCACCGCGCAGCCTGGTCTCGCCGGGCGCCACTATCGCCAGCGTGTCCAGCACGAGCCGGCAGAACTCCGCCTTCCGCTCCAGCAGCAAGTCCGGGAGCTCGTCGATGGCGTAGCCCTCCACGCGCCCGTACAGTTGAGCCAGCGCGAGCTTCAGAGTCAGGAGGATGGAAGACGCTTGTACTGGTGATGTTGTACAGTTGTACTCACCGCGCAGCCTGGTCTCGCCGGGCGCCACTATCGCCAGCGTGTCCAGCACGAGCCGGCAGAACTCCGCCTTCCGCTCCAGCAGCAAGTCCGGGAG
Organism: Apotomis capreana; assembly: GCA_947623375.1. NCBI lineage: Eukaryota > Metazoa > Arthropoda > Insecta > Lepidoptera > Tortricidae > Apotomis > Apotomis capreana. Next base: position 7,049,670 of record OX392514.1, read on the forward strand.
CTCGTCGATGGCGTAGCCCTCCACGCGCCCGTACAGTTGAGCCAGCGCGAGCTTCAGAGTCAGGAGGATGGAAGACGCTTGTACTGGTGATGTTGTACAGTTGTACTCACCGCGCAGCCTGGTCTCGCCGGGCGCCACTATCGCCAGCGTGTCCAGCACGAGCCGGCAGAACTCCGCCTTCCGCTCCAGCAGCAAGTCCGGGAGCTCGTCGATGGCGTAGCCCTCCACGCGCCCGTACAGTTGAGCCAGCGCGAGCTTCAGAGTCAGGAGGATGGAAGACGCTTGTACTGGTGATGTTGTACAGTTGTACTCACCGCGCAGCCTGGTCTCGCCGGGCGCCACTATCGCCAGCGTGTCCAGCACGAGCCGGCAGAACTCCGCCTTCCGCTCCAGCAGCAAGTCCGGGAGCTCGTCGATGGCGTAGCCCTCCACGCGCCCGTACAGTTGAGCCAGCGCGAGCTTCAGAGTCAGGAGGATGGAAGACGCTTGTACTGGTGATGTTGTACAGTTGTACTCACCGCGCAGCCTGGTCTCGCCGGGCGCCACTATCGCCAGCGTGTCCAGCACGAGCCGGCAGAACTCCGCCTTCCGCTCCAGCAGCAAGTCCGGGAGCTCGTCGATGGCGTAGCCCTCCACGCGCCCGTACAGTTGAGCCAGCGCGAGCTTCAGAGTCAGGAGGATGGAAGACGCTTGTACTGGTGATGTTGTACAGTTGTACTCACCGCGCAGCCTGGTCTCGCCGGGCGCCACTATCGCCAGCGTGTCCAGCACGAGCCGGCAGAACTCCGCCTTCCGCTCCAGCAGCAAGTCCGGGAGCTCGTCGATGGCGTAGCCCTCCACGCGCCCGTACAGTTGAGCCAGCGCGAGCTTCAGAGTCAGGAGGATGGAAGACGCTTGTACTGGTGATGTTGTACAGTTGTACTCACCGCGCAGCCTGGTCTCGCCGGGCGCCACTATCGCCAGCGTGTCCAGCACGAGCCGGCAGAACTCCGCCTTCCGCTCCAGCAGCAAGTCCGGGAGCTCGTCGATGGCGTAGCCCTCCACGCGCCCGTACAGTTGAGCCAGCGCGAGCTTCAGAGTCAGGAGGATGGAAGACGCTTGTACTGGTGATGTTGTACAGTTGTACTCACCGCGCAGCCTGGTCTCGCCGGGCGCCACTATCGCCAGCGTGTCCAGCACGAGCCGGCAGAACTCCGCCTTCCGCTCCAGCAGCAAGTCCGGGAGCTCGTCGATGGCGTAGCCCTCCACGCGCCCGTACAGTTGAGCCAGCGCGAGCTTCAGAGTCAGGAGGATGGAAGACGCTTGTACTGGTGATGTTGTACAGTTGTACTCACCGCGCAGCCTGGTCTCGCCGGGCGCCACTATCGCCAGCGTGTCCAGCACGAGCCGGCAGAACTCCGCCTTCCGCTCCAGCAGCAAGTCCGGGAGCTCGTCGATGGCGTAGCCCTCCACGCGCCCGTACAGTTGAGCCAGCGCGAGCTTCAGAGTCAGGAGGATGGAAGACGCTTGTACTGGTGATGTTGTACAGTTGTACTCACCGCGCAGCCTGGTCTCGCCGGGCGCCACTATCGCCAGCGTGTCCAGCACGAGCCGGCAGAACTCCGCCTTCCGCTCCAGCAGCAAGTCCGGGAGCTCGTCGATGGCGTAGCCCTCCACGCGCCCGTACAGTTGAGCCAGCGCGAGCTTCAGAGTCAGGAGGATGGAAGACGCTTGTACTGGTGATGTTGTACAGTTGTACTCACCGCGCAGCCTGGTCTCGCCGGGCGCCACTATCGCCAGCGTGTCCAGCACGAGCCGGCAGAACTCCGCCTTCCGCTCCAGCAGCAAGTCCGGGAGCTCGTCGATGGCGTAGCCCTCCACGCGCCCGTACAGTTGAGCCAGCGCGAGCTTCAGAGTCAGGAGGATGGAAGACGCTTGTACTGGTGATGTTGTACAGTTGTACTCACCGCGCAGCCTGGTCTCGCCGGGCGCCACTATCGCCAGCGTGTCCAGCACGAGCCGGCAGAACTCCGCCTTCCGCTCCAGCAGCAAGTCCGGGAGCTCGTCGATGGCGTAGCCCTCCACGCGCCCGTACAGTTGAGCCAGCGCGAGCTTCAGAGTCAGGAGGATGGAAGACGCTTGTACTGGTGATGTTGTACAGTTGTACTCACCGCGCAGCCTGGTCTCGCCGGGCGCCACTATCGCCAGCGTGTCCAGCACGAGCCGGCAGAACTCCGCCTTCCGCTCCAGCAGCAAGTCCGGGAGCTCGTCGATGGCGTAGCCCTCCACGCGCCCGTACAGTTGAGCCAGCGCGAGCTTCAGAGTCAGGAGGATGGAAGACGCTTGTACTGGTGATGTTGTACAGTTGTACTCACCGCGCAGCCTGGTCTCGCCGGGCGCCACTATCGCCAGCGTGTCCAGCACGAGCCGGCAGAACTCCGCCTTCCGCTCCAGCAGCAAGTCCGGGAGCTCGTCGATGGCGTAGCCCTCCACGCGCCCGTACAGTTGAGCCAGCGCGAGCTTCAGAGTCAGGAGGATGGAAGACGCTTGTACTGGTGATGTTGTACAGTTGTACTCACCGCGCAGCCTGGTCTCGCCGGGCGCCACTATCGCCAGCGTGTCCAGCACGAGCCGGCAGAACTCCGCCTTCCGCTCCAGCAGCAAGTCCGGGAGCTCGTCGATGGCGTAGCCCTCCACGCGCCCGTACAGTTGAGCCAGCGCGAGCTTCAGAGTCAGGAGGATGGAAGACGCTTGTACTGGTGATGTTGTACAGTTGTACTCACCGCGCAGCCTGGTCTCGCCGGGCGCCACTATCGCCAGCGTGTCCAGCACGAGCCGGCAGAACTCCGCCTTCCGCTCCAGCAGCAAGTCCGGGAGCTCGTCGATGGCGTAGCCCTCCACGCGCCCGTACAGTTGAGCCAGCGCGAGCTTCAGAGACAAGAGGATGCCGTGCCGCGGATGGAACACGGATTTGTACTGAAAGCAGACAATGGCAACTCCTATAGGTACTAATTTGAAATGGTAAATATCACGTTTATTAACTGTTTCATTCATGTGCCTATGCCTAATAGAATACCTATGTTTAATGGTCACGTTTTTGTTTTTTTTGTGGTAAAGACTCCGTGCCTTTTCACTGGTGTGCGACACAATCAACTTCAGGCAAATAAAAATAATACTTCGAAACAGACTGTCGTAAAAGAATCTTTGCAAAAGCGCTTTAATAAGTATTATTTACAGTTTTCTATTAAGCAGTGGCATAATCATAAGGTAGCGCCGAACAGGTCCGTGGCAATAGTAGATTGTACAACAAGTGCATAAAACGCACCATTTTATACGAGACATTTATCCATCCGAGCGAGCTTGCGAGCGAGGATGAATATAAAGTCGAGTGTAAAATGCGTTTTATGGACGAGTTGCACACTCTACTTTTCACTTCGATTGCGAGAAAATTAAACTACATCATGTAAATATTATATGTACTTAAAAACCAATTTAATTAAAATTTAAAAACATTTATATCTACGATAAATTATTATTATTATACTTTATTGTACTTTAAATAAATAGTACTTACTACAATAAAAATTAATTAAAAAAGTAATAAATGTTAGTAAATAAAAATTACAAGTTTATTTCAAGAAGTTTGCTGTGTACTTTGGCTGTTGGTATTTTTGCCTTGGTCTTGGAATACTGACGAAACGAAAAAAAATAAGGAGTTTATTCTATAAAGTTTTATTTTTTTCGTGTGGCTGATGGACCGTTCGCCTTGGTCTTCGACGACGATTTTACTTTATGCTCTAGAGCATAAAAAGCGACTTTATGTCGCCTACGCACAGCATAAAGTCGAACTTTTAGAGCATGAGAAGTGAAAAACATATTATGTTAGATAACTCGGTATTTACGGTTTTCTGTGTGTTTACCCTTAGGCCACCAGGTACAGGGGGGGGGGGGTACCTACCTGTACCTGCCGGCCTTTATTAAGCCGGAGACCCGTGGCAGTTTGCCGGTGCGCCATCCTATAATTACTATGTCACTATCTACCTCTTTTCACCTTAGTAACACATGTACTAAGTATACCTACAAGTTCACGTTACCTTCTTAAGTGTGGCCTCCCTCGCCTCGACGGCGTGCGCGGCGGGCTCCAGCGCGTCCAGTTGGTCGAGCTCGGCCTGCACCACGGCCAGCATCTTCCGCATCGCGGCGCTCGACGTCTTGAAGCCGCAGTTCTTGTCCGTGCATTGCCAGGGCGACTCGTTATCTGGACACCGAATAAGTGTCATCAAGCAAAGCAAGGTAAAATAAACCTACTTATTACTTGAATCAGTGGCAATTTCTGATTATCCTGAGAAGTTCATCAAGAATTGTTCTAGTCTGACTGTCCCGAAAGTTTGTAAGGTAGAATTTTTTTTTTGAGCCAATGTTGTTAGAATTGCCCGAAAAGAAGATCTATAAAGAGCTATGTAGGTGTTTTTATGTGGCAAATGATCGGCTGAATTGTAGTAGGAGAGATACACCATACACGAAGGGATGGAAACCCAGAGAGGACGATAGGCATTCTTTACCAATATGTCGAAGTATGTGTTGTATTTGTCTTGTTTCCTTTTGTAAACTTTTATTGGTGTGCAATAAACTATTGTTGTATTGTATTGTCGAAGAAAGATAAGTACTCAAAGTGAAGCTTACCCAGCGGATTAGTGCACAGGATGACGCCGTTGTCGCACTTGCTGCACTTGAGCGTGCTGAGGTGCGCGCCCAGCTCGGTGGGGTCGGCGCAGCGCGCGCAGTCGCACGCGAAGAACTTGGACTCCAGCAGGAACTCGCGCCGTGTCGGCGTCGGCGACAACACGTGCGTGTAGCACAGGTGGAGCGGGGCCCCGGTCTTGATGGCCACTGCCGCTCGCACTTGAACCCTGAGGGTGAGAGTCGGATAAACTGTCAACTGTCTTATCTTGGATTGTAAGTACATCGATTGCACCTGATGTGAAGTGACAATAAGGCGTAAGATGGAGCATGCTCGCCTAGGCCTAGAAGATCACTCTCGACTTGAAGAGATCCAAGTTACCTATATTTGTCAGGGAAGATGTGCGCTGGAAGAGAGTTCCACTCTATGCTGTCCGTAAGATAAATAGATGCAGCAAAGCGTTTCGTACGAATCAGTGGTATATCGATAACATAAGGGTGGAATCCAAGTCCGCCTCGAGGATTGTGATGTCGGAATGGAGAAGGAATCAGTGCATACTCACTCGTAGTCATCATTTTGGAGTATAGTATGCACGATGTTAGGCACACAGCTGTGTGCTGCAACGGCCAGTTTCGGGTACACTGCGCGAATGCTGAACCCGCCGCGAGAGGGGATCTCCACCGCGTTCACCTGCCAGTCAGAGTGCGATAATAGAGTATTTATAAAGATTCAGACGGAATTTTTACGGCCTTGTCAAGGCGCGGTATTAATGACAGATAGAACACCAGCAGGGCTAGCATATTTTGCCGCGACTTCGCTGGTCGCGCAACTCAGCGTCACCTGTCCCGCTCGCACGCTATTGAAACGACAGTGACAGGTAGTATTTGAGCATGACATAGAGTCGCGTGTCACAATGCTAGACGTGCCGAGCGCAGTAGAAAATCGTCCCCGTTACAGTTTCGCTTTCGCAAACAGATAGCCCTAGGATAATTAGCTTAGCTCCTTCTCTTGTACTTCTTCTTCCCAATAAAGAGTAATTGGCGCAGTCACCTCAAGTATCCCACACACGCGCTGCACGAGCTCCTTGTCGAAGCGGTCGCCCAACTTGCAGCGCTCCACGAGGAAGGTGGCCACGTTGACCTGGTCCGCGGCCCAAGTGGACCGAGCCTGCCGTGCCGCCGTGTGAGTCTCCATCGGATCCAGGTCGCGTTTCCAACGCTCTGGATCCTTCTCTTTAGCCAACAGCAATCTGAAATGATAGTGTCTTTAGAGGCTAGTGAAGGCAGATTGAGAATATCCCAAATCTTAGGCATAATCACAAAAAAACCGGCCGAGTGCGAGTCGGACTCGCGAACGAAAAGTTCCGTGCCATAAAAAAAAACGTTTTTATAAGGTATTTGTTGTTATAGTACCCATATCAAAATTACCAGTCTACCGATAGAGCAAAAAAATACATAATTTGATCCCCATTAGTTTTCAACTTTTATTTATTTGAAAATAATTAGGGATTAAATTATTAAAACATCTGTTATGTGTCGTTATACTGGCCATGGTAATATAGACCTACGCATGATGTACTAGGTCGATGCAGAGTCAGCCGCCGGCTAAGCTTGCACCATAGATTGGAGCGGAGTTATTTTTTTTTTTTTTTCGAAATTTTCTCTTCGTCACGACCTAGCGAAATTTAATTTGTGCATTTTAAAACAAAAATTTCTAAAATCGGTTGAGAACTCGCTGAGATCTGCGCATTGTTACGAAGTCCATTCGAGTCGATCCATGGGAGCTTTTTGTTTTTTTCATAAGAACTTTTTAATTAAGAACAATTTCGAAATTTTCTCTTCGTCACGACCTAGCGAAATTTAATTTGTGCATTTTAAAACAAAAATTTCTAAAATCGGTTGAGAACTCGCTGAGATCTGCGCATTGTTACGAAGTCCATTCGAGTCGATCCATGGGAGCTTCGCTCGCTTCGCTCGCTCCGCTCCAATAATATCGTCATAATTAGTTTATAAACTATGAATGACCTTGAAATATTTTACAATGAAGCGTCTCCGTGGATTTTAGAATCATGGTAAATATACTATCAAAAGTTCTCACCCTAAGCTATAGTCGAAGGAGAATGAGCGCAGTGGTGGGGTTGCAGGCTCGTCACGACGGGTTTGGTCACAAAGGTCATAGGTTGAATTTTGTGTTAGGCGCGTGTACCGTGTACCCATATTTACCACTGAGGCTATATAGTTCCTATTAGGTTACCTGAGCGGCGTGATGCAGTCGAGCTGCGGCGCGCTGGCCGTCCAATCCTCCACCGGCTGGAAGCGCACCTTGGCGCTCGCGAACACGGCGCACTCGGGCGCGTGCGCGGGCGCAGCCTCGCACTCCGCACCACATATCGGCCAGCCGCAGCGCGAGCACAGAGAGTCCGCCACCGGGCAGTAGCAGCCCAGGCACAGGGGTGGGCTGTCTGATGTTCAAAATTTATGTAGAACATAAGGAATTGAGGTTTATACTAAATTGTATGGCAATAATTTTAGAAAGAAAATTATGTTTTTCGTAAGCTGTGTTGACTGTTTTAACGACCTTATTAGGTACGTATTTTTTTCGAAGAGTTCGGTTTGCTAACTGAAGCAAACTTCCAAGTTACTTACTTAGGTACCTAATAAAAGAAAAAAAATTAGTGAAAATCGACATGCACGTCTTCTTTTCATGTTGCATATGAAAAGTTAAATGAGGGTTTATAGAAAACCTAAAAATTCATCTAATTAGATTATTCAAACACGTAACGTGTGTAATTAATTTCTAATTAGTGATTGATGAGGTTCGATTACATACTGAACGAATTGGTGTTATCTATTTTATTTCCCTTTAGCCTCTATACGAGGGTTGTTTGATAAATACCCGTGTTTAGAAAAAGACAACAAAGGTTTGTATACGTGTATATTTATTTTTCTACATATATAGTCACCTTCCAACTCTATACACTTGTTCCAACGGTGTTCTAGCTTTATTAAGCCGTCTAAAAAATAAGATTTCGGAAAGTCGTGAAAATAGGCCTCCGTGGCGGCAATGACCTCTTCATTGGACGAAAATTTCTTTCCACCGAGCCATTTTTTTAAATTTGGGAATAGGAAGAATTCACAGGGAGCCAGGTCTGGGGAATAGGGCGGATGAGGCAGCAATTCATAATGTAATTGCTTTAATTTGGAGTCTGCGATTCTTGAGGAGTGAGCTGGTGCATTATCATGATGAAAGAGAACTTTTTTCTTATTTAGATGTGCTCTTTTTTTTCAAAATGGTATCAAATTCTTGCAATAAATTAGCGTAATATTGCCCGGTTATCGTTCTTCCTTTTTGTAAATAATCAGTATGGATGATTCCCTGCGAGTCCCAAAAAACAGTCGCCATGACCTTTCCGGCCGATGGAACGGTCTTCGCCTTCTTTGGAGCTGATTTCCCCGACAAAATCCACTGTTTAGACTGTTCTTTACTTTCTGGGGTATAGTGGTGTATCCACGTTTCATCAACAGTCACAAAACGCCGAAGGAACTCACCCGGACTACTTTCGTACTTATCTAAACAGTGCCTTGAAATTTGCTTCCGGGTGAGCTTTTGTTCCTCGGTGAGCAAACGCGGCACCCACCTCGCCGAAACCTTCTTCATGCCTAATTTGTGTTCTAAAATGTGCTGCACGCGTTCAATCGAAACATTTACAATGTCGACAATTTCTCTAAGTTTTATTCGGCGATCGCTTCATACAATATTCTCAATTTTTTTTACCATATCACCTGTGGTCACCTCAACAGGACGTCCTGGGCGATATTCATCAAAGATGGACGTTCTGCCTCGTTTAAATTCATTGTACCAATATCTAATGGTTGTCATAGAAGGAGTATGATCATTGTAAACAGCTTGCATGCGTACTTTTATTTCATCACAAGAATTTCCTTCCAAAAACAGAAAACGAATTACAGAACGATACTGCTCTTTCTCCATTATTGCAATAACAACGCGAACTCCGTCGTAAAAAGCCGTTAAAAGAAAAAAAAACAAAAGAACGCTGTATTTTTTTTTTAATTTTCTAGTCCATAAAGGATGCCTAAAAAATTCGTATACATAATTTCAGCCAGTAACAAGAATAACTTTTTAAAACGTGTATTTATCAAACAACCCTCGTACGTTCCTAAAGCTTTTATAGTCTTATAGCGGATTATAAAAGTACCTATTAGTAGATAAATAATTCTACAGTATGGAGTCTATATTGCTAAAGTACTTTACCTGGTTTCGGTCCGAAAGCGAAAGGCTTATCCGTGAAAATTAACTCCCCGCTATCCAAATCCTTATTCGCGATCAAATAGCGACCCAACTTATCATTCCGAGCGATATCGTAGGAGCACACATCCGGACCCATGGTCACAGGCTTGGGTAATAGAGTTATAGCACCAATATTTCAAGAGCGCGTTGGGCTAAATGCCGGCGTTGAGAGATCCGACTGAATTCCCTGCCTGATGCGAAATACATATGTACACGATTGGCGTCTATAATAAGCCACGAATATGCCAGACCATTCGAGATCCAAGAACTCGGCCGGCGACTGGGTTTATTTACGTTTGTTATTTAGATAATGCTTTTGTTTTTGAAACGCTACGCATAATAACTCATTCGAAACTGCTTGACATTTCTCGAACTTACCTTTGTCCAGAATAGATGTACAGACTATTTATACAAAAAATTGGGTACACTAAGCAATAAAAGCACCTATGAACTCTATAACCGTTAGCTCTCTGTACATTATGTTTTTTCAATAAATGTATCTGTATTTGTTGTATTTGTATAACATATAGGTACAAAGGTAATTTTCTTGATAATAGTCGTGTGGTCGTGTGTATATAATTTTGAGTACTAGGTTTGCGTATCAAACATCTGATCTGCTGCTGACTGTACCGTCTTTGAATCGACCGACACGCAAATCTTAACTTCTCTGCCAACTTAGGTATATTCTTAATCAATGGATTAGATTTGTTTCAGGTAATATTCGTTTCTAGGCTGCAGAATTAGGGCAAGGCTAGACCTAGTCTGCATAATGCATGAGTCAGTGAACTCGGCGGCCCAGCGCCTATTGTATAAGATCCCCGGATTTCGTAGCTACGAATTATTTATGGGGAAGTTATAGAACACAAGATGTTTAAACTGTTTTATTTTTACATTTAACTGTAGGCTGGGTGTCGGAAAAAGGTCTTAACTCTACCTGAGTTAGCGACAGTTAAAAAAGATATATATAACCAATAACCATGTTAACATCGTTTCGATGGATGAATAGCACAGATTATATAATACTATACATGAATAGCATATAAGCAGGGCCAAATAGATTTACTTAGTGTAAGTACAAAAAAATTCAAAATCTATGTACAAGTGATTGTCACAAAAAATAACAATATAATTATTTAATGTTTTTTCTTTACTAAATATGTCTATTTTGGAGTATTTACATGGTTTCGTAAACACTGATAATGTATTTGTATGGAGATGGCCGAGAGTTTCAGCATTAACGTACGAAAAGAAACCTTGTGTGCGGGAAGTAAGTCATACCTATTAGTCTATTTATCGAGTCATATCGCAGTTCATCTGGGACCAGTTTGTCCACCTTGTTCTTAGTGAAGTGACTGGTATTCTCGAGAAAGCTTTCTAACTGCTTGCCGATAAACAAACAGATCATATTAATCATAATCTTAGCGGAAAATACGGTCCACTGCTCGACGAAGGAGTCACCAATGACCCCCAGGTTTAGCCTACACTGTGTTTGATCTAAACCGAGTCAGCCCTTAGAGTCTGGCGCTACCCACATTCAGCATTCAGTGTCAGTCCAAAGTTTGGTGGACAGAGATTAATTCGCCCAATATTGAGGGTCAAAGAGAACGCAGTTATTGTGATGCGGACCGCGCGATCTTGCCACTACTAAGTAGGTACATAAACCTCCCGGGTTTTCAATGGTGACAGAATGTAGTTTAAACATTGTAAAAACTCTGTTTATTAAAAAAAATACGCACCGCCGCTGCTTGTATCCAGCAATTGAAGCAGTTGAAAACATTAAGTAGGTACGTTATCTTGATGACGCGACGCGGTTGGCGCAGTTTGTAGTGCTGCTGCCTACTGAGCCGACGGTCCTGGATTCGAATCCCGGCAAGGACAAATTATTGTGTGATGATGATGAACTCGAATATTTGTTCCTGGGTCATGGATGTTGTGGATGTTATCTATATAATAATTTTCTTTATTATGTATATCGACATCATGCTTCGTTTGGGACGAGGTCAATTTGTGTAAGATACAGTCGAGTTCATTTACATCTACACACTTACGAGAACAAAAATATCTGAACACGACCCTATTGTTAGGAGCATAAAGTCGTGTTCAGATATTTTTGTTCTCGTATGTGTGATAAATGTAAATGAACTCGACTGTACCTATGACGCTGTGGCAGACGCACACTTGGTAGTATTAACACTTTTAACTGAACTTCAGACTTATTTATTGAAGACTTTTATTATTATGTTGAAAATTCGTCAGTTTTCCAGAAAATACAACATTCCCATCGCCCAAAGATCAATGTCCGCTGACCTGTGGTGCTTGCCAAGTTTTCTTTTATCCTTCCTTTAATGCACAAGTGCCGAAAATAACTATAAACTGTCCCCGAGTGACTTGCGCAGTATTTATTATACCCTCTGCGTATTGAATGATATTTCCATGTCTATATAGGACATTATTAGAAATCGACCCAGCACTTTATCCCATTTGTTTGGGATTAAAAGAAGGTAGGTATATTTGAAAATTGCTGACCGCTGATAGCCCTTTGACGGGAATAACAAACTAATAGGGTCATTCTCACATTTTTTCAATTAACCTTTTAAACGGCAAGTGGTGAAGCAATTTTCCGTGCCACTGATGCCATAGCATATTACAATCATAAAATGTATAAAGAAAAATGCTCCAAAATCGACAGGGATACAAAAGTACCTACTTGTAACGATTTGAATCAATTAGTTTTTGATATTCATTGAAATTGGGACTTCGTTGGGTGACGTTGACGTCAGCGGGGCAATTTTCCGATGTCATGGTAAGACGACTATGGCGGTCAAAAGGTTAATCGTAAAACATACGGTGGCTACAATGCGGTCCACAAATTTAAACCTTAATTACAGGCCATATTAAAATGAACCCCGTGGGTTTGTCCTTAGAGTAGGTTATGAAGGGACAGGATTCTTTAGGTTATAAATAAAACTGAAAATTGAATTCAAGTCCTTATGTTACAGCATATACTATTATATTATATTATATGTTATTAGGTATACCACCCTTTGTTGCTTTGTGATAACAAAAGGATAAACAAAATCATTTTGTTACATAGCTAGATTAAGTAATATTACATTCGATGTCTATCCCTGCTGTCTAGGATGGATCGATGGGCGAGCATGTGATCTGCTTTGACAAAGGACGACAAGTGAACTGCCCCGATGAAAATGACGACGGCAATGGACACGGGGTCCAGAAACTTTCTGGATTTTGGCATTTTTCGGTTTGTTCTAGTTTTTAATTCCTTTTTGTGGAGACTGCGGTACGCGAGGTAAAAAATGAGGATTGTTCATTTCACTTGATGTTGATCTTATCTTCTACTCGTGCTGGATTTAGTAGCAGTCCCTATGAGCCATAGATATCCGAAATTTGTCTAAGGGATTGTGTTAACCGAGGGGATCGACTGCAGTGAGCGCCTGAAACTGATGTCGATAGAGCAGACATTTGTTGAAAAGAAACATTGTGCTCAAATGAAAATGCAAGGAGATTTTTTTAACAATAATGACTGCGGCAAATCCAGCATATTAGGTCATATCTAACATAAAAACATATACCTATAATATAAGAGACGTAGTTTTGAATTTATAAAGACGTAATAAAATATATTCTGCAAAACTTCTTGACTGTTCTGTTCTGGTACGTTGGTGGTAGAAATAAAAAATCATGAAAATGTACCTACGCTGAAATCCTGCCATTAGCCATTGTGTGTGCTTTTAAATAGCTTATTTTTTTACTTATACACTAATACAAAATTATTCCTAAGCCCACATCAGGAACGTCGATGTATTCGTTATTAGTAGTGTGCGCACTGTTATCAGTACAGACACTTAAAAAGCGCGCTAAAGTATCTGATTTTTATATGCAACATAAACGGTTAAGATTACAGAATCAAAAACTTGACAAATATGACTTAATATTTATACAAATTATTTTTCGACTGTATTTTAAAAGATTTTCTTGAAGATATAATTTCTCGTAAGTATTAAGTAGAGAAGTTGATTAGGACTTGTGACATTGACGTCAAACTGTTGCAGTGTCGTTGCATAACTTTTTAAGGAGTAACCCGACTGGTTTTGAGATTGATCTCTATTGTTTTTCTGTTATAATAGTTAAAAAAATAGATTTATATTTTAATAATACTTAATCCCTTCGATATATTAAACACATCTGAAACCAAATGTTAAAAAGGCATTATCGGTAACACTTTATCCGGTATGAAAAACGCCACCGCGCTGTTACGCTATCTGTCGACGATTCCAGTAACCTGAATTTGTCTTGTGGTGCGGTGAAGGAGGTTCCACTTTATTCGGCAATTTTATTGCCCGATTCCACATTCTCTATTTCAAATTGTAATTTATTAAATCACAGTAAGTAATGTTATTTTAATCCCTACTTATATCGAGTCTATTTGCCAAAGCAGTACATGATAAAAGTGTTAAGATAGAATTAAATTTAGGTTAAAGTGATTTGCTTCAGCCGGTTTCAATGGAGAAGTATCGACGTCACCCTGAGCATAATTTAAATTATTTTTGTAGCCCTTAATTTCGTCTCTGACAACTGCATTAAATTGCGTTTAAACTACCTGAAAACTAAGAAAATGTATGTCATCAAATTACAATTGATTAGATTTGAGAGGTCGGAAACGTCAGTGGAGGTTGACCGACGCATGTGATTTCCACCTTTGATACGAATTTCAGCACCTATCTATGAAGGTCAAGTTTAAGGCCAGTAGGTGTGTCTCGTAGGAACAGTGTCACGACTGAGCGCATTTCTGGAAATATTAGAGTTGAATTCCCATATTACCAAAGTGTTATGTAATAGTGGTACTGAACGGGGATTGTAAATAGTTCGCGAAGCCGCGGCGACCCTGACACAGCTGGCACTGTTAGTTCGTTTTTGCGATTTACCCCTTGGGCTAGATATCAGGTCTTATTGATAAGGTCATGTGATGAGACAGTAGAAAACTATATAATTTTTAAAATACTGTAGTAAAAGAGGCACCTACACTAGTGTTTTAATGTAGAAATAGATTCCTAAAGTATGTATCCTCACAGATGGGTGAAGCGTCCAGCCCTCCTCCCTACTATGCCGATCTTGGCAAGAAGGCCAATGATGTATTCGGCAAGGGTTACCACTTCGGAGTGTTCAAGCTCGACCTGAAGACCAAGAGCGAGTCTGGTGTTGAGTTTACCAGTGGAATCACCTCCAACCAGGAGAGTGGAAAGGTAACTAGACCAAAATGCTAAATTGTTATTACATTACCATACCATATTATGTAAGGAGCATAATAAAATAAGGGATAACTTATTGGCTATGTCACTAAATAAATTTAAGATGTTCCTTTGGATCTATTATGTTATATAGTTTGTGAATCAATATTTAAATTATTTCTTTTCCTTGTAATGTTATCTCCTCACATTGTTTAAGTAGCTTATAAAAATGTATGTTGTGTTTGCCTATCATTGGACAGACACAGGCATGTTATGTACTCGTGTTTTTCATTATAATTTCATATAGTGTTGTATCTGTTGGCAAACCTTTTAATAAATAAATACCATCATCATCTTGATCCTAAAGCCATCTTCTGGTTCTGCAGAGTTCAATCTTTGCTTTGTTGTTGTTTGTTGCAAGACTATAATTTAGGTATAATTTGTTTTTCAGCAATAAATTTATTAGCTTTTGGACTCAAGATTTTCTGTGTCAATGTAATCTTTTTTAAAGCTATTATTTGTATTCTATATCAGTTGAAACAAAACAGAATGATATTTTGCAATTCTCTTTCCTTTTTAAAACAGTACAAGTTGAGTACATTGATTGTTTTCACAGGTGTTTGGCAGCCTTTCGTCCAAATTCGCCGTCAAGGACTATGGCCTCACATTCACAGAGAAGTGGAACACCGACAACACACTCGCCACTGACATCACCATCCAGGACAAGATCGCCGCTGGCCTTAAGATTACCCTGGAGGGAACTTTTGCACCACAGACTGGGTAAGGATGTTATCATAAATAAGACTTGCTATCTGATTTAGATATGCAACTAAAATAAAACTTCTAATAAGTAATGAAATAAGTGGTTGATAGTTAGGCTGTGTAAGACTAGACTGCAAACCTATAACAATACAGCATAAATTACTCTGTAGCATTAACTGAAAGTGCAATAAGTAATTTCTCTAAAATTTTCCCACAGCTCTCGCTTGCAATAAATATGCAAGCTTGACTTCTAAGGTTCATTTTCACATTAGATTGATACTGACATCAAAAGTTGTGTTTGTATACACATAGTTGTTATTTTTTTTTATTCTGAATTATTAAATGATACTAGATGCTTTTTGTACAGGAGCAAGACTGGTAAACTAAAGTCCTCATTCGCCAACGACACTGTGGCCATCAACACCAACGTAGACCTGGACCTCGCCGGGCCCATCGTGGATGTGGCTGCTGTGCTCAAGTACCAGGGCTGGCTCGCCGGTGCCCACACACAATTTGACTCGCAGAAGGCCAAGTTCGCCAAGAACAACTTTGCCTTCGGCTACCAGACCAAGGACTTCAACCTACACACCAATGTGTAAGTAAACTATCGAATATATGTGCAAATTTTAGACAATAATTAAAGTCAAAAATAATGATAATATTTTTCAATAATCAAACATTGTAGTGAGGGTTCGCCAACAACATAAGTCTCTTTAGATTACTGCTTGTCCATGGCACTGCAGTTGTCCTAGTGCATCTTTCCAGATGACATGACTAATTATTGATTTTCCTTGTTATGTAATGTTCAAAAATTACTTCCACCAGTACCCAAATTCGCACACTTGGTTAGATTTTTACGTGTGTACGTGTTTCGTGCCAAAATCCTTACACGTGGAAGATACAATAGAAAACTATTTATAACTATAAGTTCTACTCTTGTATAATCATGGTCAATGTATATCGATTTTTTGGCATTATATAAGTAGCCAGACAAGGGAGCTCCTTGTAATTGTAACCGGTTGAAACCACTGCAAACTCAGATGACATTGGCTTTAATACGGCTCACTATTGTTCTTTAAGTATGCTCGTAAAATGGTACTTGGAAATCGTGACGTGTGCTCTCTATGCACTTGTGCGAATATGTCTCTAGGGATTATGTAACCCACCTATTGCGATGAGGTGCGAGAAAGTAACTAGATCGAGCGTTATTTAACAAAGTTGTATTCAAATATGTTTCTGATGTTTTTATATTTTGAGGACGTATAATCCTCAGTTTTTTTTTTCAATCATCTTGTGTCTCGCATCATTTCAAACTTGAGTTTGATGATGATACGCTAACTTATCGTACTAAAGAACAAATGCTTTGAGAAATATTACTGCGTTACACCAGTGGTGGGCGTGGTCCATGAAAAAACAACTTTATAAATATATACAGTCAGCTACAGACAAAAGTATCGAAAGAGAACTGTTTGTTGGACATTACATGTATGTTATAAAAACGTTTCAGATGTTGTGTTAATGTACATTTTGCATTGCACAGAAATTCATATCTAGTAAATGTTGAGATTTAAACGCTTGTATGCCAAAAGTCGTCTGTCACGTGATCTCAAATATACATACAGGAAATTACCTTGTTAAACAATGTCTCGTGTTACAAGTACGCATGTAAAGGTTGAACACGCCAAAACTTGGGCATGTAAAAGTATTTACTGCTACGTTAAAATTAAATATGTTGTTTTGATGCCATTATAATCGTAAAAAAGTAAACTATGTAACAATGACAGTTGTTTTTATGAAAGGTGTATATCTATCAAGATGTCGAACCGGCAACTCCAACTACGCGAACTAATTTTGCTCGAACGCACACAAAATCCAACGCTCAGCTACAGGAATGTGGCAAAAAGGTTAAAATGTCCACAATCCACTGTTTGTTCCGTATTGAAGAGGTTTCGGGAACGCTTAACTATAGAAAGAAAGCCAGGAAGTGGTGGGCTGCAGGGCGTAAAGTATAAAAAAAAGGAGTAACGCATCTTAAAGATATTTGCTTCAAATTGTAAGTTATCATCTCGCGATGTGGCAAAAAAAGTGAACATGTCCCAATCATATGTACAAAAAGTGAAACGTAGAGCAGGTTTAAGAAGTTTTAAAGCACAGGCGGCATCAGATCGGAATGCGAGACAGAATTTATCTGCAAAAACACGATCAAGAACACTCTATGAAAAATATTTAACGAAATTTGACTGCGTTGTGATGGACGACGAAACTTACATTAAAGCGGATTTTAAACAAATTCCTGGACAAGAGTTACACCAGCAAAAACCGCACAGACGCTCCTGAGGATTATAAAACAAAAAAACGATCAAAGTTTCCAAAAAAATACCTTCTTTGGCAGGCAATTTGTAGTTGCGGGAAAAGAAGCAGTTCGTTTATAACTACAGGAACAATAAACGGCACTATCTATCAAAAAGAGTGCTTACAAAAGCGGCTACTGCCATTTATAAAGAAGCACGACTCTCAACCGTTGTTTTGGCCAGATCTGGCCAGTTGCCATTACGCTGGACCCGTGAAGGAGTGGTACAAAGCAAACGGGCCACCCAGTGGTACCGAAAGTCAGCAATCCGCCAAACTGTCCAGAACTCCGGCCCATCGAGGAGTATTGGAGTATAATGAAAGGAATTCTTAAAAAGAGAGGCGGAGAGGTGAAGTCCGAGGCTGAGCTGAAAAAAATGTGGACTTGGGCAACCAAGAGGTATCCCGACGTGAAGGTGCAGTCCCTTATGAGTCGTGCTCGAGGAAAAGTACGATCGATGGCTTACTCGTCAAGAAATCTTGACTAAACGTTATTGTCATTTAAAAAACATTAAATTTACTTATATTTAAAGTAAACGTCTTATGATTATTTATTAAATCTTTTCTATGATATTAATTTTAGTGTGCCCAAGTTTTGGCGTGTTCAACCTTTATCTTCATCGTGTATACCTTTTGTCAGGCTTCTACATAACCTAATCGCATAATTGGTACACAGCGACAACGGCAAGGATTTCGGCGGCTCCATCTACCAGAAGGTGTCGGACAAGCTCGACTGCGGCGTCAGCATGAAGTGGTCCGCGGGCTCCGCCGACACGCTGTTCGGAGTGGGCGCCAAGTTCTCGCTGGACGCCGACGCGTCGCTGCACGCCAAGATCAACAACAAGTCCCTCATCGGGCTGGGATACCAGCAGAAGTTGCGCCCTGGTCAGTACTGCTTCTATATTCAATCGCCATACATTACTTTGATCATACTAGCCGGTATAAATGAAAACTGGTTGGATGTACAATTAGCATCACATTTATAGTGTCTTCGTACATGAAAACTTTTCAATTAAATCATGACTTTTGAAGTGGTCTGATTGGTCTAAGGCATAAGAAATAAAAATACATATCAATTGCCTTTGTAGCAGAAATGAGACTGCAATATCGCTAATTGTGTGATACTCAGGTTATCAAGATATCCTAGAAAACTAATATCTCGTCAAACATACTGACAGACCATAATTTTGATTTACCGCACTGCATTACGTCAGTCAGGCCATAGTTTGTTTTGAACTTGTGGATTGTGCGAATGGTAATTAATATAGCATGAGGGGGACACGGTACTATATCAATCTGGTGACTAATTTTTATCTGAAACATTAAAACCCTCTTCCCATACGACCGTAGTTTCTATAAGGCAGCGATATTGCGGCCTTCAATGTTAATGTTACTTTCATTAACGTAAACATTAAACAATATAATGTATGGGGCGATAAATACAACAAACATTGGCGTTGTGATTAGATCATATCATAATAAAGATCGAAAGCCCATAACATCCATCCTAGATGAAGAAAATACTTGAACGATAGGAATTGAACCCATCCATCATAATGCTTAACAATTTCTAGACAGTTCTGAATCATTACGCATTGTTATCGTACGATTCTGTCACGCGTGTTTTATCTTTCTTATCTTCTCCGCGTGTTTGAGTAAATCGGTGAGGATAGTGGACCTAGCAACACGTAGAGTTTTGAACCCTACTACTTGCCACTTCGATTAGTATACCATTCATTACAATATGCGTAGTACCTCCATACTATGCAATAATACTAGACGGCTTGCAGGTCAAAGTACAATAATAATATACAAACGCTGCACGACAGTTTATTACGTCTATGTAGTATGTTGACACATTTCATTGTACGAAACACGCGCCGGGTCACTAGTATGAAAATATGAGATTACAAAGTAACCTTATGTTGACGCGACGCCTTCGTCACAGCTGTTTTTGTTCGTAGCGACTACGCACACGAGTCGAAATTTGGCACGGTTATAGCGCCTCGTGAGAATGTTCGTAGACAAGCAGTTATGTAACGGTGTACCTTGTTTGTTGCAGGCGTGACCCTGACGCTGTCGGCCGCCATCGACGGACAGAACTTCAATGCCGGCGGACACAAGGTGGGCGTGGCCCTCGAGCTCGAGCCCTAAGCGCCGCGCACCCGTCGGCTTGTAGACTTGTAGATAATACATAATGCCACTCTATTTACTGTTATATAATAATAGAAAGACGAAGCGTATAGAAAGATCAATTTCAATCATAGTATTCTTGAGTGTTGTCCGTCTGTGTACGCGTTGAGAACGCCGCGGTGACGATTCCCCGCCGCTCGCCGGCTTCGGAAGATATCGTTCCTCCTTAGGTATTATGTATGTCTGAGCACGCGACATTTAATGCATCCCTATTCTACTGCTAAATAATTTTATTATGCAAATTACGTGATCCGCGTAAGCAAGTAAAGTCTTGTAAATAAGCACCTGTGGTGCGTTACCCTATTGATTGTGAATTAAATGAATAGTCTGTTGGAATCACCATCGATTGTTTCATTGGCACCGACTCCTGGCCTCCTTTTCCTGCCCACGCTGTTTCAGTTGACTATTTAGGGGATTTGTAGGTTCTTTTGATTTAAGACGTCTTTTTTGTTGTAATTTACATATACCATATTTGATATCATTGTTTGCTTAATAAAGTTGTTTAAACCGACTTCTTTGTTTAATATTTTTAATTAGTAAGTGTAAATGATATTCGATTGCTATTTGACAAAACGTGGTATCGTTACCGAAAAAAAGGCGATCTTCAAAGTTTGTCAGTCAAGTATGATGATTGATGATCACGTTTACCACGCAACCTTATTAGGCGACAAAGCATCACTTATTTATTATTTAATTAATTTATTTATTTATTTATTTAATGGTTGATAAACGCAACTATTATAGGCCCGAAGGAGTAAGGGCTTGTGCACAAATCACGCGAGGTTTTTTCGGCTACTTTTTGACCCCCCTCCCACTCACAACCTCACGTGTATTATTCACCAGAATTTCTTAAAATAGACTCGCTATTTTGAAGTATTTACCAAGTGAAGATTTATTTTTAACGAAACCGAGAAAAAATATCGATTTTTTCTTAGTTCGTTCACTGTAGAAAAATACACGTGAGGTCTCATTATACCCCTCCCTCCTCCAACGTGATATATCGTGATTTTTTCGTGACCCCACTTCCCCCTATTGAACCTCACATGATTTGGGCTCAAGCCCCAACTTGTTGCTGAGGCGCTATCCGCCGCACGTACCGTCACAGTCCGTCAGTGTTGTGTCTGTCTGTGTGTGAGGGCGAGCAGGTGTTGCCGTGTACAGGCGCCATAGGCTCAAAAGGGTCTACTGCCTTGGGATGCCAATCTTCTGGCCGAGCTCCTTTACTCACAGAGTTGAAGAATTCCAGCACGAACAAACTAGGCTAAAATCCGTCCGGCTGTTTTGGCATGTTGAGGCCCCAAAGATATTCTGACCGATAGATTGCGATGGTGACACCTAAGACTCGTAAGGCAAACATACCTTCAGTAATTAATAATTTAGAAGATATAAATGTCTATCGAAGTGACGGGAATAATGAAACTAAATTGAAAAGGTACTTATATATTTACGTGTAGGTTACATGACTGATTCCACGGAAAGTTACTGTATCATCTCTTCCTCGACGATCTTGGCCATCCACTCGGGCTCGGCGGCTCCGATCTTCTCGATGAGGCTGTTGACCTGGTAGCACAGGCTCTGGATCTGCTTGTCCCATTGCGGTAAGATCTCACGGGCTGAAACAATTATGAATAAAAAAAAGATGATTATTGACCCGACCACCACATTATACTGATATTTTTATCATACTAATAGGTATTATAAAGGCGAAAGTTTGTGAATGTGTTTGTACGTTTGTTACTTCTTCAAGCTCAAACGGCTGGACCAATTTTGATAAAATTGGACATGGACGTATTTGACACTGGATTAACTCAGGTTACTTTTTATTCAGAAAGAATGTAGTAATGTATAAATTGCTCATTTTAATTGCGCCAATTTGTGCCACCGATCCTCGGCGGCTCGCTACTTAAAGGTGCTTTCTTTCGCATAGCTTATTTTCTCTTCAAGGATAGGGACCAAGCGCTCAAAGGTTCTAAGATTCTAGGGACTCCACTCCACTGGAAGGGATATTAGCATAGGAAATGAGTTGTATAGACTCACTCTCGAAGTGCACTCGCCGACTGATCTGGTCGATGTGTCCGTGCATGCGCTGCTCGCTGATCATGTGCGCGGCGATGAGTTGTATATACTCACTCTCGAAGTGCACTCGCCGACTGATCTGGTCGATGTGTCCGTGCATGCGCTGCTCGCTGATCATGTGCGCGGCGATGAGTTGTATATACTCACTCTCGAAGTGCACTCGCCGACTGATCTGGTCGATGTGTCCGTGCATGCGCTGCTCGCTGATCATGTGCGCGGCGATGAGTTGTATATACTCACTCTCGAAGTGCACTCGCCGACTGATCTGGTCGATGTGTCCGTGCATGCGCTGCTCGCTGATCATGTGCGCGGCGATGAGTTGTATATACTCACTCTCGAAGTGCACTCGCCGACTGATCTGGTCGATGTGTCCGTGCATGCGCTGCTCGCTGATCATGTGCGCGGCGATGAGTTGTATATACTCACTCTCGAAGTGCACTCGCCGACTGATCTGGTCGATGTGTCCGTGCATGCGCTGCTCGCTGATCATGTGCGCGGCGATGAGTTGTATATACTCACTCTCGAAGTGCACTCGCCGACTGATCTGGTCGATGTGTCCGTGCATGCGCTGCTCGCTGATCATGTGCGCGGCGATGAGTTGTATATACTCACTCTCGAAGTGCACTCGCCGACTGATCTGGTCGATGTGTCCGTGCATGCGCTGCTCGCTGATCATGTGCGCGGCGATGAGTTGTATATACTCACTCTCGAAGTGCACTCGCCGACTGATCTGGTCGATGTGTCCGTGCATGCGCTGCTCGCTGATCATGTGCGCGGCGATGAGTTGTATATACTCACTCTCGAAGTGCACTCGCCGACTGATCTGGTCGATGTGTCCGTGCATGCGCTGCTCGCTGATCATGTGCGCGGCGATGAGTTGTATATACTCACTCTCGAAGTGCACTCGCCGACTGATCTGGTCGATGTGTCCGTGCATGCGCTGCTCGCTGATCATGTGCGCGGCGATGAGTTGTATATACTCACTCTCGAAGTGCACTCGCCGACTGATCTGGTCGATGTGTCCGTGCATGCGCTGCTCGCTGATCATGTGCGCGGCGATGAGTTGTATATACTCACTCTCGAAGTGCACTCGCCGACTGATCTGGTCGATGTGTCCGTGCATGCGCTGCTCGCTGATCATGTGCGCGGCGATGAGTTGTATATACTCACTCTCGAAGTGCACTCGCCGACTGATCTGGTCGATGTGTCCGTGCATGCGCTGCTCGCTGATCATGTGCGCGGCGATGAGTTGTATATACTCACTCTCGAAGTGCACTCGCCGACTGATCTGGTCGATGTGTCCGTGCATGCGCTGCTCGCTGATCATGTGCGCGGCGATGCGCTCGGCGCGCGCGGGCGGCGTCTCCAGCAGCGCGCCGAGCTCCTCGAACGTGATGTTGTTGTACAGCTTGCTGGCCGACAGCAGGTTGTGCTCGAACACGGCGCGGTCCAGGATCGACGAGCCGTCTTGTGTTGTCGCCTGAAACAAACCTACCGGTTCAATACTTCTAGAAACGATGTCTTGAGCCTTTGATTGTAGGCAACCGAGAGCCTTCTGATGCCTTGGTGTTTTCTAAACTAAGTTCTATAGTGCGTGAGGGCTCTAGTCAGTTTCTTAATTGATCTTAATAATCATTAGTCAAAATACACGCCCAAATAACGCTAATCACATGCAGACTTCCGCGATGTCTGCCTGAGCTGACGGTGCGTGTTTCGGTCTCTAAAAGATGATCAATCCTCCTAAGACCCCCGGTACAAAATTTTGTACATAATAAAGTTCACCCTTCGGGCCCCAACATATAGCAGATTGCGTAGTAGTAAACGCCGAGAGTGCATATTTTTGTACTAAATGTTTAGGTTCACCGCTTTTAAATTTGAATCTTCGCGGGTTTATTTTGACAGTCCATAGAGTAAGTGTGTTCTCTTTTTAAACATTTGAGACCTTACCACAGTCAAATAAGTGTCACCTGTAAAAACCACGAGAGTGACGGTGTGACCATGACGTCTACTCGCCGAAAGGGTAAGTTTAATCTTGATGTATTTTGATAATCTTTGTTGTTTAAAACAACTTGTTTTCATCGTAATTTGTGGCCAGTATGTGCACAAAGGATGGGATCTTAAAAACAAATTATAATTTCTAAGGTTGGAGCTAATTAGCCGGATTGCTGGGTGGCAATATGTATTTGTTCAAAATTTTGCACTTTGGGTCTCAATTGGGCCATTTTTTCTAAATTTGTACACCCCACTTTTTTTTTAATTTCGATATTGGGTATTTTCTACTCAGAATCACGAGCTCTTTCGATCTAATTCGGAGAAAAAAACTGAAATTACACAAAATATCAAAAATTAAAAAAACGTGGGGTGTACAACTTTAGAAAAAATGGCCCAATCACAAGTTTTACTCTTTTCACGATTTTAATGTTTTTTACTTTATTTGCAGTTCTCAAAGACCAAGATATATTACCTACTTGAATTTCTCGATAGTTCAGAATATGAGGACGGAGATGGGGTGACTATCTCGATGCCCTTGATGGGTACTGACGACGAATTGTCACCAGTTATTAGACAAGATTCAGATAATAGTTCGAGCGAGTCTTCATCGGAATTGTCATCAGAAGACGATTTGCCACCTCAAGTCTGTCAAAGTGAAGGCCGGGTCGTGGTCGTGTATCTGCTGGTCGCAGACAAAGCACTCGCGGACGCGGTAGTCGTGGGAGAAGCCGCGGCCGTCGTAGAAATGTTTGCGAAGAGGAGGCTGATCTTTTGCTACAGAATCATCGAATCTATTGAAGTTTATCGTGTAATTCTATGGAAACTTTGTTAAACTGTATTTTTGATAGAGGTTTAATTAAAACTTTCATATCTTTAATAATGTGTCTAATTTTTTCCCTAATTATGTTAGTGAGCTGAGTTACAACTCAAGCCTCGTGTACAAACTCCATGATAGTTGACATGGAACTCAGACCCCATGTACATTTTTTTGTACAAAAGATGGGACAATTTAATCAATGTCATAGTGTTCTTTACATACCGTCTATACATCTAAAAATAGTATCACACCCAAAACTCTTCTCATTTTGTAGTTGTGAGGTCAAGTATGTTCAGGACTGACAGCAAATATTTATTATGTACAAAAAAATGTACAAGCGGCGTCTAGCACTTCGACGCCAAAAAAAAACTGGGTCTCAGGAGGTTATGGATAATAGAGTACCCAATTGTGAAAAGTTCTTCAAATAAAGATTTCCGTGGGACTGCTTCGCCATACAGACTACCATTATGTACTTGTTCGCCACGTTTTTCTAAACATGAAAAGTGCGTTGTTGACTTCGTAGGGGTATGGAGGGGCGAGTAATTCACTAAGTAACAAATACCTACCTAAAACGAAGCTCGTAACTCAGTGTCAATCTATAAACTAGATACGAGGTTCTGAAGAGTAGTGACAGAAATTTTACTGAGTTGGTTGTCACCAGATGATATAAATAAATAAAATAAATAAATATTAATATTAAGGGACAATCTTACACAAATATATATGTATACCTTTTGATGTGTCTGCATAAGCGCCTCGAACTCGTGCAGCTCCGAGCGGCGGATGATGCGGTCCAGGTACATCTTCTCCAGGATGGAGTACGCCGGCAACTGCTGGCATCGCTCGTCTTTGAACAGGGTCGCTAGCATTCTTGATCTCTGCTGGCCTGGAAAATAGATTTACTTTCAGTATGCAGCGGGCAGTCAATCCTACCCCACACTGTACAACAAGACTACCGACTGCTTTTCTTTTCCTAAAAATAATCTGCCAGAATTAAAGTGACATTTCAGTTAATGCATGGTCAACGACAGAAGAAGAAGGCATAATAACAATGATGAATCATTGTATTAAGCGGTTTACATTCACGTGAAATTGTCAGGAACGGCCCGACATGTTAAATATGTCTCACGAAAGTTTTAATAAGATTAATGATGAATCAAACAAAGGCCAAGTTTTTTTCGTCTTGTATTTATTTCTATTTTTATCATCTCCATCAAATCAGATGAAAGACGTCCAATGCTGGACAAATTCCTCTCCTAAAGATCTCTTCATCAACCGGTAGTGCGCCGTATTTCATCATTTCTGATTCCTTAGATCGTTAGTCCACCTCTATGGTACTAGATATTTTGATTTTTGTTGACCCTGGCTGGGCTGGCTACATGGATATTGATATACTACTTAACGTTTTTTAACCTAGTGTAATCTTTCGCCTAATTTAACGTTTGATTAACTCGTTTTTTTCCTTTCATTTATTTCTTTTCAAATCTATAAACTTGTAAATTGTTACATGACTCAGGTTAAGTTGGGGTAGGTTAGGTTAGGTAAGAAACTGTGTTATATTTTTGATTCAGAAAACGGGTTATAACCAACATTACATTAGGTCAACTATAATATAAGATGAAAACTATTCTGAATTAGTGTCGCTGTCATGTTGACAGGACAGGATTATTTTGATAGGCAACATTCACACTTGCAATAAGAATGAGATAGCTATATCTTATTACCAGCAGACGCCAGTACGGTGCAGATGAGCGCATTCCGGAGACACGTCATACGTTCGTCCTCATGAATGATGTTACGATATGATAACTCGTTGTACCTCTGCGCAGCTTCGATGAACTTTCTGGGAAATAAATCACATAAGTTTGAAAATAAGATAAACTAACTGGTGCAGCAGAAAAACTGTTTCTATGATTAAGTATTTAGCAAAATAACAACCCGGATACGACTTCGGTCTCAGCACTCTTAACGAGGAGCGGGGCGGCCAATGGCGCGGCGTGGGAACAATTAGAACGGCAACCGCGCGCAGCGGCTCGTGGCGTACTTCATATATGGCAATGATTCTGTTTTAACCTCACCGCTGCCAACTACGCTACAACAATATACTTTGCTCCTGTGGACCACTTGCACAAAATAAGTATCCTTTTATGCAACATTTTGTGCCCCCGGAAGAGATTCAACAACTCACTGCCCAAAGAATCTGGTAATTCCTGGACACAAAGGGTGTCAGTAGTGAACTTTAAGAGAGGGCTGTCACAATAGATTAATCGATGCGGCACATAAAAGGCCCATAGGAAATATAATAATAATAATATTGGACCTGTTCATGGATGTATCATCTTATTGATATGATCAGAAATGGGTTCCAGCGGGGCTACAGCCACAGCAAATTTTTCCAAGGGGCCTCTACGTGTTGGATTCATATCCCCACGCAAGCCTTCAAAAAGACCGGGACATATGAGCTTGTGACTCAAAAAAATTAGAAAAAAATGAAAAATATGAATAATAATATTTTTTATTTTGAACTGATTTCTGGTGTGTTATGTCTTATGTTACATATCGAGTATATCCCTCAGTTCTGTTTCCACTGTACTCTACCGCGAACCACTGTCCTTCAGTTGGGCCCCGCTGTAAGTTTTAGCTCATCCTTCCATCTTCGTTTGTGATTGCCTCTACTCTGCTTGGGATACCATTATTTCTGGGATACCAGTCAGTTACTATTTTGTCCTATGCTACAAGTAACTAGTAAAACATTTCCTAACAATTTTTTTTTTCTCACCTTCTATAATCCAAGACTCTAGCGTAGCACACTTTGTAGTATATCTGCAGCTGCTCATTGGTGGTCTCCGCCTGCAGCAGCGAGGCCCTGTTCACGTAGGCCTCTGCTTGCACCGGGTCGTCTACCTCTAGGTACAATCTGGCAATCTTCAGATACGTTTCTAACTTGTAATCTACTGTGTACTGTCTGAAGCAATCAAAAGATTTCTTGAATAATATAAAAAAAAATGGAAAAAAAATATATAACACATTTGTGATAGTAGATTTTCCTTTTGACAAAGGCTAGACATTAGACAATTATAATTATACTGTAGACGACAGCTAAAAGCATGCTGTGAAAAAAAGCATAGCAGATTGAGTCAGAACGCATAGTAACAAAATAATCTTTAAATTTAGGCCAACTATTGAGAAAAATCGTATTGCCGAAACTAACTGAACAAGTTACTATAAACAACACCGAAATCGTCATAGATGTGCCTATTTCAGGGTATTTGAGGAGAGAGAGATTCTTGAACTTCTGGTGATCCATCAAGAGTCTCTTCTTCTCTTGTGGCGCCAATTTGGCAACACTTTCTCTTGAACAGTCATAAATTTTCCAAATTGGTGCATAAAGCATAGTTCAAAGGTAACAAGCATAAAAAAAAAACGCTTTTTACAGTTGGTTGAAATCAACTTAGAGTTGTACAGAATAGCACATACTTTTGGCCAGTTTCTAACGGTATCCCTACTAAGACATTTGCAGCTTCCTTCCAGTTCTGATTGCGCTCGTAAATATCTGCCAGGTGCTGTCTGATGCTTGCTACCTGAAAACAAATGACAAACTCAACTAAGAATCACTGAGACAAGATGTAGAAGCAACTAGGAATTAATACTAATCCTGCCTACGTAGATCCCTTTCATTCCTTAAAACATTTATTCAGGACACAGTCAAAGTAATTTTAAGATTTATATGACAAATGATAAATACACAACACTGGCATAGGTACTGACAAAAACAACAAGACTGCCCAGATTTTGTATGTGTGCTTTAAACTCCTTCCAGCAGCCAAGTTTTGATGGGGCCTCTCCAATCTCTCAGACAGGCAGGCTGTTGATCACTTGGTTGCGTTCATTTCAGCCCAGTTCCCAATTGGAGCCAACGGTTTGCTCTTCCTCCTTGCATATTGTAGCATCCTATTGTTTATGCCAAAGTTTAGATAATAATTGTATAACTTTTTGGAAAGTTGACCTACCTGTTCTTCTGAATGAACGCAGTCAAGCGATCGACAGCCTGCCTGTTTCCGGCCGGGCGTCCCTACTCCAAATCATCATCATCATACCTGTTATATATAGACAATGAGGGTAGTGCTCATGATTATATGATATTGTGAGGTAGATGTGAATAAGCAGTTCTGTCATCGTGATTCCTGCCCAGCACATGTGCTAGGACTCCTAAACCGTGAGTTATAATAGTGGCGACGACGTAAATACGGCAAAAGTGTGCATATAGTGTATAAACAGAGTGAAAAATACATATACATAAAGTTATTGGTGAAAATGGGCATTAAGTTTGGAGAGTTTGATATGGCACATGGTTGTTGGAAAAATTATATAGAAAGATTTAAATTCGGTCTGGAAGCAAGTGAAATTGTTGAGGATGGTAAGAAAAAGGCTAATTTACTGGCTGTTTGTGGTCCCGACTTGAATGATTTGATAGTGTCATTGACGGCTCCGACGCAAATAAGTGAGGTTACCTTTACAACTATATTATCTAAATTAAATGATCATTTCCACCCGAGACCAAATGAGATAATACAGTCTTATAAATTTCATACCAAATATCAAGGGGAGGGGGAAAGAATTAGAGATTACATAGCTCAGCTTCGGAAATTAAGCATTGATTGCTTCAGTGATTTGGATCGTACATTAAGGGATCGACTAGTGTGTGGTATCAGAGACAAAGAAGTACAGAAGCGATTATTGCAACATAGTACATTAACATTTGATCAAGCTTGTGAGATTGCATTGTCTCATGAAGCTGCGGGCATTGATTCAAATATTATTGTGGGTGCATCTTCCAGTAAGACTACTTTTGACTTGGAGGTACCAATGGAAGTGAACAAATTTATTAACAAAAAGATGGATAAACAGATAGACAGATGTTTTCGCTGTGGCAGAACTCATAGAGGGGCATGCAGATTCCGATGGTCCAAGTGCAACCACTGCGGAAGAACAGGGCATATTGAAGCGGTTTGTGCATCGAAGGTGAAAGGAAATAATCCTACAAAGTCTGATTTTAATGGTTTATATGAAGATATATCTGTCAATAACATGAGACAAGATATGACTGTACCTGCATTTTTGATAAAAATTATGCTAAATGGGACAATGGTAGACATGGAAGTGGATTCGGGGTGTGCTTTTACTCTTATAAGTGAACAAACTGCTAGGCGCATATGGAATGGCCAGTTACCTGTGTTGGATGATGTTAACATAGCATTAAAAACATGGACCGATAATAGGTTATGTTTATTAGGCAAAGCAACCGTTTCAGTTCAATATAAAAATAGGGAATGGGAGTTAATCGTGTATGTAGCTGAAGGTAATGGACCCAGCTTGATTGGCCGGAATTGGTTTGTAGATTTGAATATACAGCTGCAAGGAGTGTATAGTATAAAAATTGATAAAAATGAGTTAGACAAAGAATTAAAGGAAATACAACGGAAGTATAACGGAGTGTTCCAAGAAGGGTTAGGTAAATATACTGGACCTGTTGTTAGTATTGTACCGAAGATAGGTTAAAAACCAGTATTTTACAAGAGTAGACCGGTACCATTTGCGTTAAAAGATCGAATTTATCGAGAATTAGATAGATTGGAATCAGAGGGAGTTTTAGAGGCTACTCCACACTCAGAATGGGCGACACCTATAGTCCCAGTGCTCAAGCAAGATGGAAGCGTCCGGTTGTGCGGGGATTATAGGTCAACAGTTAATGCAGTAACAGATAATGACACATACCCTTTGCCTACCCTCAGTGAAGCGTTTGCAGAACTACAAGGCGGAGTGTTATTTACAAAAATCGATCTGGAGCGAGCCTATACCCAGGTTATAGTAGATGAACAGACGGCAGACCTGTTGACAATCAATACGCCTAAAGGGTTGTATAGGATGAAAAGATTACCCTTTGGTGTAAAGGCTTGCCCGGGAATTTTCCAACGGTTGATGTCATCGTTATTAGCAGGCATTTCTGGTGTGGCTGTTCTCTTGGATGATATCGTCGTTACTGGCGGAACTGTTCGGGAACACAATAGGAGACTGGAGGAGATGCTGCAGAAGCTCCAGGAAGCTGGACTACGGGTAAATAAAAACAAATGTAAATTTGCGGCAGCGAGTGTCCAGTTCCTGGGATTTGTCATTGATGAATTTGGTATTCACCCATGTGAAGAGAAAATTCATGCGATTGAAAAGACGCCAGCACCACGGAATTTAAAAGAGCTCCAGGCTTTTTTAGGATTAATAAATTTTTATGATCGATTTTTAGCACACAAAGCTTCGATTGCTGAACCATTATATAGGCTATTAGATAAAGATGTTAAATGGAAGTGGGAAAAAGCACATCAAAACGCATTTGAGAAATTGAGAAAGATGCTATCAAGCAGGGACACTCTAGTACATTATGACGTGCAAAAGAAACTCATATTGTCATGCGACGCTTCACAGTATGGCCTCGGAACGGTTTTAGAACATGAGATGAGCGATGGGAGTGTTAGACCAGTCATGTTTGCCTCCAGGACTATGAATTCACATGAGCGTAACTACGCGCAAATAGACAAGGAAGCCGCTGCCATTATTTTTGGATTGAAGAAATTTCACCAGTTCATAAGTGGTCGAAGAGTGATTATCAAGACAGATCATAAACCGTTGTTGGGGATATTCGATTCAAAGAGACCCATACCGAATATTATTTCGCCCAGGATGTTAAGATGGGCACTTCTGTTAAACTCTTATGACTATGAAATTCAGTATGTTGAAGGAAAGAAGATCGGAAATGCGGATGCTCTTAGTCGATGGCCTAGTCATGAGAAGTCATCAGAAGAAGAATTTTCAGGTGTTCTACTGATTGAAGAGACACCGATAGAGTTGGAATTCTCCGCAACTGAAGTCGCAAACCTGACTAAAAGAGATAAATGCTTGAGTAAAGTATTATACTGGATACGAAATGGATGGCCAGCTAAAAGTGAGGATGATTTTAAGGTTTTTTGGCAGAAAAGGGATGAGTTGTCTATGTACAAAGATTGCATTTTATGGGGAAATAGAGTGGTTATACCAGAGAAGATGAGAGCTAAAGTAATAGAAGAGTTACATAGAAACCATGATGGAATTGTAATTACTAAGTCTTTGGCGAGACGCTATTTCTGGTGGCCTGCGATTGACAAGCAAATTGAAAACACGGTAAAGAATTGTAACGTGTGTGCAGAAAATCGAAACATGCCACCAAAAGTGACACATCAGTGGTTAAGGCCGGATAAACCGTGGTCCAGACTCCATATAGATTATGCAGGACCATTTCAGGGAAAAACTTTTTTAATAATAATTGACGCATATTCCAAGTGGCCAGAAATCAAAATTGTGCCCGATATGAGTAGTGGTACATTAATTAAGATATTGCGCAATGTATTCGCTGAACAAGGCCTTCCTGATGTGATTGTGAGTGATAATGGAAGAAGTTTTATCTCAGAGGAGTTTCGTAAATATTTAGATTCTGAAGACATTAGACAAGTATTGTCAGCCCCTTATCACCCGGCCTCCAATGGCCAAGCTGAAAGGACGGTACAAACCGTAAAGTCTAAGTTAAAAAAAATTACGTCAGGGCCGTGGGAGGTAAGATTGCCAGCTATATTATATGGATTACGTACCACACCAAACAGTGTCAACGACAGGACACCAGCTGAACTCCTAAACAACAGACGCTTCAGAACGAAGTTTGATAATCTGAACCCACTTTCCTCCAGATTCACAGAAAAAGATGAAATGATTGACAAAAACAGTAGTATAAAAAGCAGGGAATTTAATGTGGGCCAAACGGTTTATGTAAAAAACTATTGTGGAGAACCACGTTGGTTGAAAGGAATCATAGAAAAACGAGTGGGCACCTGTAGGTATTTGGTTAAGTGGAATGACAAATTGTTAATGCGACACATCAATCAAATGCTTAGTTGCGGGGAGGAGGAACGGCAGTCGGTTCCAGAGGAACTGCAACCGGTTCCAGCGACTCCCACTGTGTTAGAAGATACGACAATAACAGTTGGTTATGATAGTGAGGATGACACTAGAATGTCAATACCGTCTCCTCGGCGTTGGGCTGACATAATTGGAGTGTCAGGACCACAGGACATTAGTATACATCCAAACTCACAAGATACCGCAACAACCAGCAGCCAGAAACGTCCAAGACCAGACACGCCTCCCAAATCACCCGAGTCTAAACGAATAGCCCTAGCTGAAAGTAGCAGTGACCTGGATCTATCTGACGATAGAGATGTAGAGTCAGAGAGTGAATAGGCCTATAAGCACACATATATAAATTAGGCATGTTAGGTTAGTGACTACTAGTGTAGTGTTAAAATAGTGTAAGTGAACTTTACGAAGTAGTGAACTCTCTTAGTGGGGAGGTATGTTATATATAGACAATGAGGGTAGTGATCATGATTATATGATATTGTGAGGTAGATGTGAATAAGCAGTTCTGTCATCGTGATTCCTGCCCAGCACATGTGCTAGGACTCCTAAACCGTGAGTTATAATAATACCTGTTCTTCAAATGAGATCACCCTTGGTTGAATAACATCTAGCGCAAAGTGTGAGACATCCTGTGACACGGGGTCCGGCAGCAAGGCCAGGTGTGTGCTGACATCAGTGAGCAGCTGACGGGATATTACCAGGCTCACATTTTCATTCACAACTAGAAATATAAAGTATAAATGATGAGGAGAAAAAATACAAACTATCTATGTATCGAGAGTAATAGAGATGACATCATGCAATATAAACTGTTCCTTAATCTGTTAACACCTGCACTGCATAACCAAGATTGATACAAAACTGTGACCATCATGATGTTATTTATAATTGCTTTATAATTTGTCTTGACTACTTGAAACATGGAGTACAATAATAATTTTACAAGGTAGCACTCAAAATATGAAAAATAACTATTTGGCTAACCCTAAGACATTATTATTTGAATAAAGATGTACCACATTCATACTGATACTACATATACTATGCTATAGGTAACTAAAGGGTCACATGCATCACGTAAACAGAACTATGGGTATGATACATTTTATATCAGCGGTGGTTTCTAGTCTGATTGGGCCAAACTTAGGCAGACATATATCTCAATAAATGATGAAGCTGAGGAAGAAGTGTCCAATTGGTTTTGGGGTAGCTAGGACAGTACCTGTCCTTTGTATATCACCTGTGGTTCGCAGTGGATATTTCTAAATTGCAATTCAAAACCATAATAACGCAATATTCAAAACTTACTGGCTTCTACAAATGCTTTGAGCGAGTCTGCCAAATCGCCCTCAGGGTTTTTAAGAATCTCCATCAGAACATTGCGGTACCTTAAAAGTAAATCGATTAAATGCTGTAATCATAGTAAAGTTTCGTTAAAATATATATATATAATTGATTGAATTTATGTACTAGTAACTTACTTTTCGGCTTGATCTTTGTGTAAACCGCCAGAATTCCTCAGCTCATTCAAATACTGCCGAACTGATTGTAAATTCAGTGGCATCTTAAAATAGTAGGATAAAAGCTTCACTTATATATTCTTCTTACACTGATGTGCGTTGTAAAGAAGATTATTTAAATTGTCTTATTTTCGCAATCTATGTCAACAATAAAAATAAATTCCTACATTTCCTACAGTGCGTTTCGATTTGACTTTTCTTTTCATTCAATTGACAATTTGACAAGGAATGACAATGACAATCGCTAGGGTTTAGTTTTTTATTCGATCAATGCGCCAAAAACCGGAAATTGCTTCTAGAAATCGAATGACTAACGAGTAATCGATAATCTCATGAAACCAATAACCGTAAAATTAAAACTATGTGCAATCCCTATAAATATTTTAAATTGAACGCAATGTAATCATTTAGGTTAGGTTGGTATGCTTGATTTTATCTATGGAATAAACTAAACTATCAATGACTCTTGTCAATCATATCGTGATTGAGTATATATTTCTAAATTTTAGATTTTAGTGGTATTCTGTGATCTTGATATTCAAAAAAAATAACAGTGAATTGGTGTTGTCAATTGCATTGCGATATTCGTATAGTTTAGATGTGAGGTAACATAAATGTGATTATGGTTGTTCATTTGTTGAATCAACCACTAATTTGATATTTATCATTGATCTTCTAAGATATACCTTATTCTATGAACGCACCCAACGCGTCTCCATTAGGCTTTGTTATATTGGTATTACTTAAGTTTGACGTCCATATAAAATTGAAAGAAGCGCCATCGGGATTTGTGTAGTTTTGTGTTGATAATTTCTTTCATATCATGATAGCATGTGGAAATAATATTGAAAACACAAGTTTATTTCATTGATTAGGTGCCTGAATGAATACAACACGTTATTTTGCATTGGTGTGCCGCAAATAATTGTTTACGTTTGTGCCAATTTGTTTTCAACCGTGGCGACTTTGCGAGGGACTTCAGAATATTTGACAATTTAAAATGGCGGCCTCGTTTGAACTCAAATTTGTAAGCAGGTTTTTGATATATTTCGCACGGTCTTGACCTCAAAAGAGTGTTAAAAGTTGCAGTGTAAGGTGACAAATATTTTTCCGTCATAATGGACCATAATTTGGATGATTCCCTGAATTTGGACAGTGCTATGGGAGTGAGTATAGAAGTTGTTTTTGTTGTGTTTATCACTTTTTCCTAATTTTTGGCAAAGTTTCTTAGCTGAAACCAATTTTTTTTCAGGATTGAGTCAGAATATGTGAATGTATGATTATAATCTGCATATTCAAGTATCTAGGACCTTATAATCAGTCACTCATTTCAAATTTGATGTACAATCACACTATTAAAATTTCTTTGTATTCATACAAATAGTACCATGTGGAAATCAATCAAGTAAACTTATTTAATGATTCGAAGGTGGATTTTGAACCCCCTGGTGACGCAGGAGTTAGTCAAAGCGACATATCACTAGATGCGGGTTCTCATGAAGCGAGCTTGCCCATGGAGTTTGAATCCATCGAGGAGCAACCAATGCTCATGGATGCCGAAAATGAACAAATTATTGGTAAGACAACTGGTATTATCATAGTTTTGAAGCAATAATCAATATATCCTAGATGCAAGGAATATTTATATAAAAAGAAGTATATTCTCAAAATTTATTGAGTTATATGCAAGCTGGTCCACAAGTACAGCATATATTTAGCAATGTTTATGTTTCAGTATAGTATTCTAATTGATATTGATGCTAAGTATTCAACATGCTTGAAAAATATATAAAAACAAAATGCACTACTTCAGGTTATTCTGATGACCAGTTCAACCTTCAAGAGTATGGAGTACAGCAGCAGGACGAGCCGGCTGGAGCCAACACAACTGTTGTGACCAGTGTATGTATTTACACCTTTAAATGTAATCTACAACTTATGACTAATTCATTTTATTATTCTATAAACATGCTTCCAAGGTCACTTGTTTAATGCTGCTTGGTCACCACATAATGTTTTTTAAAGTTTTTCTCATTAAACTGATGTTTTATTTGGTTTAGAAATGATTTTGAGAAGGGGTAAAATAAATTAAACTCTTTGATCTGAAATTAAAATAATAAATGCATATAGACATTACTTTTTTATTTGATGTCCCTATAAACTGTGTCTTATGTTCGTGTTATGGTTGAAGCAGTTATATTTAAGGATTAGAATGAAACACATAATTGTGCCAAAAAGATTAAACATTGTTTCTTAAAATAAACCTAGTCACCAAAATTGTTTTTTTCAGTAAACCATTTTGACCCTGTGATCTAAAAAAACTTCGGCCTTGTATTGCAATATGTTATTATTCTCTATAACATTATTAAACTGGTAAATTATTATGATTTGTCGTTGATTGTAATTTCTTGTACCATTCATGAGCATGCATTAATCATGTGAATGTAATCTCATTTTGATTGTTATTTCAAGGAACATTCTGTGTCACACTCAGACACAATGCTGGACATTCAGTTCGACCCGCAAGTGTTTACTTCATCTGCAATTAAAATTGAGCCGCAAGTGCAACAGGTGCAGCAAGTCCAGCAACAACCGAAAATCATTGCAGTTCGGGTAAATTCATGATTCATTCCTGTTC
Source organism: Apotomis capreana (assembly GCA_947623375.1). Taxonomy (NCBI): domain Eukaryota; kingdom Metazoa; phylum Arthropoda; class Insecta; order Lepidoptera; family Tortricidae; genus Apotomis; species Apotomis capreana. The sequence goes on from OX392514.1 coordinate 7,086,232, forward strand.
AGTTAGATCACTCATTCAGTTAGATCGACCATTGTTTCAATAACTTGTTTTTCCGTTGAGTAGTATGTGTAATACACGAAAAACTCCCAATGGCCTAATTTAACATGCAATAACTTTATATTTTTATAGAATCTTTTTATCGATTCTATCTTTGTGGAAATACCACATTTTTATTTTTATAAGCAGGATCCTGCTTAGATTGTAGTAGATGGCAATAAATTTCACTGAAACCAAAGAATATAGGACCGTAGTGTAGTATTGTAACTGAGTTGATGTACTTATTTCGTTTTTTTTTTAGACTATGTGAAATTGAGACTACGTTGAAAATGTTTAAAACATCAACATTTTATTTTTAGTTTGTCATTTCAACAATTATTAAACTATAACATGTATCCAGGCGGCCTTACCCCCACCGCGGTTCCCGAGCAAGGCTACGGCTGTGCCGCGGCAAGTGGCCATCGCGCCCAAGCCGCTGGGCCTCAAGCCGCTGTCGCTGGGCGCGCGCCCGCAGCTCGTCAAGAAGGTGTCGCTCGCGGGCGTGCAGCAGGGCAAGACCGTGCTGGGTGAGTACACGAGGAACAGGGAAGGACAGCAGCCGGCCATCGCGCCTGACGCTGGGCCTCAAGCCGCTGTCGCTGGGCGCGCGCCCGCAGCTCGTCAAGAAGGTGTCGCTCGCGGGCGTGCAGCAGGGCAAGACCGTGCTGGGTGAGTACACGAGGAACAGGGAAGGACAGCAGCCGGCCATCGCGCCTGACGCTGGGCCTCAAGCCGCTGTCGCTGGGCGCGCGCCCGCAGCTCGTCAAGAAGGTGTCGCTCGCGGGCGTGCAGCAGGGCAAGACCGTGCTGGGTGAGTACACGAGGAACAGGGAAGGACAGCAGCCGGCCATCGCGCCCAAGCCGCTGGGCCACGCCAGCAGCTCAGTAAATACAATATTTTATGAAAAATTTAAATTATTAAACTAGGAGAGGGGGCGGGGTCAATGACGTCATATGAACAATATTATATCTCGCGTAACGCGGCTGCGCGCTGCGACATATTTAATTATTGTATTAAGCGGTTAACTCTCACGTGAACTGCGTGTATGAATTAGGCGGCGAGAATGATTAAAATAATTTTTAACAATTTAGAAGATCGCGTATTGTGCCAAACTGTTCAACTGCGTACAAAAAGTTGTTTTTTATTGTTCCATTTTGTCCTAAATTTGCAAGAAAATGGATTCCTAGATATAAGTACCCACTAAAACAACGGCGGGGCGATCCACCCACAGCCAAAAGCTGTGTTTAATGTTGCGATGATAGATTTTTATGAAAGAACTGCTATAAAAATGACGTCTCGTCTCTGTAACCATTGATATCCTCGAAAAAAGTCATCATACATATTGTATGTATTTAGTTATTTTTTAAGTTATTATTATAATTTCCAGCTCAAATAGGCAAGCAGCTGGTGATGATGCCGGGCACCAACCAGAAGATCAAGCTGGTGGCGGCGCCGGGCGGCGTGCCCAACATACAGTACATCAGGGCTAGCCAGGGCAACCAGGTAACTGTTTCACGCGGTTTCTTAGTTTTTATTCGGTCTCCAGAAATCGACAACCTGGTTCAGATCGGCGGGAAGCCTTGGACGAAAACAGACGCAGACGACAGGCCTCGTTGGTGATAATTGGGAAAGATTTTATTCGACGTCTTTCGACTGTCATTTATTTTTTAATTTATATATACAGTTTTCAATTTAAGAGCCTCATCATGAACACAGACTCTATGTAAAAAAACGCTATGTAAAATTACTTCACGGCTTAGACCTTAAATTTTGTATGAAATTCCTTTACAGTTCTCTCGAGTTGTTCCGCCCGAAACGTGATACTTCGAAGCTTGTTATAACGCACGTTTAGTTTAACGACATTTCATCGCATGCGTGAGAAAAAAATATTTATTTCTCTTTTGTTTTGATTTCAGCCTCAACTGATTTCCACTAAAAGTTTATCCGGTGCAAAGCCGATGCTAACGAAATTCATAATTCAGGGTATGTATTTGCAAGTACAATCTTTAATTCTAAGTTGTTACAACTTTAGTTAGTGGTAAATTTTTGACCGATTGAGATCTAGAACAAAAAAACTTGATTTATACTGTGAATAATATAATATTAATTGTTGAACAACATAATTCTAAGAAATTTCCGACCGAGCTGAACAACGCGGCGTATGAGGAAAACCATCAATACCGAGTTAAATGGAGACTAAATAATGATATTTGTGGATTTTTATCGCATATTGGTGGGTTTTTCTCGCACGCCGTTAAGCTACCTCCCAGGTAACAAACAGGCTGTGTAAGAGCCTATACAGCCATTATAACTCGTGCTACTTGGGATGATTTAGCTTTTGTGCAAAAGTAGTCTCTTAGGACAAGTCACGCACCGGCCACAACATCGTGCGAGCGGCGAGTGGCGGTCACAGGTGGAAGCGGAAGAACCGAGCGCGGTGTCTTGCTCACTCCTAAGGCCGCCGCTCGCCGCTCCGCTGGTCGCGCGAAGTCGTGGGCCGGAGCGTGTTCGTAAGTAAATAGCCAATATCGTCTGCTGACAACCAAAACTCACTAAGTAACAAATGCCCACTTAAAACAAAGAAGCTCGTATCTCATTATCAATCTACAAACTAGATGCGAGGTTTTGAAGAGTAGTGATAGACATTTTAGTGAGTATTGGTTGTAAGGCGATATGTCAAAATAGCTATAGGCAGATTGGCTATTTATCTTGGAAATGAGTCATGTACAGGCCGCACTTAGAGGGCCAGTGCCCACTTTGCATTTGGGCCCCCTCCCCTAAGAACATAGTATGGTGAGTCCTGCTTCCGGGACTGGGGCTCCTAGGCCCGGGCCTTAGCCTAGGGGTAATTACGGGTGTGCGTCAGAATGATTGGTTGACTGTTGAATTCAGCATTGATTGCTTACGTAAAAATTGCTACTTATTAGTATTTGCTACCATTTACCAAACAATTGCTACCTCAGTATAATTAAAGATATCACATTTTTTTTTGACCAGTGATTCTGACATCAGGATGTTTGGACAAAGTTCATATTTAGCGAAGGACGCACAATTAGCGCCTGACACAAACATAAATACACCACAGATTTGGATTGCTCTGCTGATACGCACAGGCGTTCATGTTGTAAGTAGTCCAAAAAATAATTATACGCGAAACTTTTAGATCTGTAACGCTGCAAAGTTGATTTTAAGCTAAATGTACGTAGCAATTAGGTAGCAAATTTCGGTTCGTAAATAACATGAAAATTGTGCGTCCTTCGCAAAATATGAACTATGTCCAAACATCCTGATGACTGGTCAAAAAAAAGTGATCTTTTATTATACTGAGGTAGCAATTGTTCGGTAAATGGTAGTAAGTACTAGTAATTTTTACGTAAGCAATCAATGCTGAATTCAACCGTCAACCAATCATTCTGACGCACACAAATACGGCACTGGTCATGCATCGAGTCTCGGGCGCCTGTTGAGGAGTGGTTGTAAAGTGTGGTCTATACCCCGGGCGCCTGTTGTTGAGGAGTGGTAGTGAGGTGTGGTCTATACCCCGGGCGCCTGTTGTTGAGGAGTGGTAGTGAGGTGTGGTCTATACCCCGGGCCCCTGTTGTTGAGGAGTGGTAGTGAGGTGTGGTCTATACCCCGGGCCCCTGTTGTTGAGGAGTGGTAGTGAGGTGTGGTCTATACCCCGGGCCCCTGTTGTTGAGGAGTGGTAGTGAGGTGTGGTCTATACCCCGGGCCCCTGTTGTTGAGGAGTGGTAGTGAGGTGTGGTCTATACCCCGGGCCCCTGTTGTTGAGGAGTGGTAGTGAGGTGTGGTCTATACCCCGGGCCCCTGTTGTTGAGGAGTGGTAGTGAGGTGTGGTCTATACCCCGGGCCCCTGTTGTTGAGGAGTGGTAGTGAGGTGTGGTCTATACCCCGGGCCCCTGTTGTTGAGGAGTGGTAGTGAGGTGTGGTCTATACCCCGGGCCCCTGTTGTTGAGGAGTGGTAGTGAGGTGTGGTCTATACCCCGGGCCCCTGTTGTTGAGGAGTGGTAGTGAGGTGTGGTCTATACCCCGGGCCCCTGTTGTTGAGGAGTGGTAGTGAGGTGTGGTCTATACCCCGGGCCCCTGTTGTTGAGGAGTGGTAGTGAGGTGTGGTCTATACCCCGGGCCCCTGTTGTTGAGGAGTGGTAGTGAGGTGTGGTCTATACCCCGGGCCCCTGTTGTTGAGGAGTGGTAGTGAGGTGTGGTCTATACCCCGGGCCCCTGTTGTTGAGGAGTGGTAGTGAGGTGTGGTCTATACCCCGGGCCCCTGTTGTTGAGGAGTGGTAGTGAGGTGTGGTCTATACCCCGGGCCCCTGTTGTTGAGGAGTGGTAGTGAGGTGTGGTCTATACCCCGGGCGCCTGTTGTTGAGGAGTGGTAGTGAGGTGTGGTCTATACCCCGGGCCCCTGTTGTTGAGGAGTGGTAGTGAGGTGTGGTCTATACCCCGGGCGCCTGTTGTTGAGGAGTGGTAGTGAGGTGTGGTCTATACCCCGGGCCCCTGTTGTTGAGGAGTGGTAGTGAGGTGTGGTCTATACCCCGGGCCCCTGTTGTTGAGGAGTGGTAGTGAGGTGTGGTCTATACCCCGGGCCCCTGTTGTTGAGGAGTGGTAGTGAGGTGTGGTCTATACCCCGGGCCCCTGTTGTTGAGGAGTGGTAGTGAGGTGTGGTCTATACCCCGGGCGCCTGTTGTTGAGGAGTGGTAGTGAGGTGTGGTCTATACCCCGGGCGCCTGTTGTTGAGGAGTGGTAGTGAGGTGTGGTGTGTCCAGCAGGCCAGCCCGGCTCGGACTCGGCGCAGCCGGCGGTGATCACGAAGCTGGCGGGCGGCGCGGCGCCGGCGCCGGCGCGCTTCGTCACCATGACGCAGAAGACCGTGCCCATCTCCATGCCCAACAAGGTACGCACTGCACTCCTACTTGTTACAATAGCTTCGTGCCATGCCTAGACTTGAATAGTTTCCAACGGTAACAATTACCACTTTAACAATTAAGCATAAAATATTTTCTTCGGTTTCCGCGACTGTCACACATTTAAATAAAACAATTTAAACGGATTATATCGCGTATATTGTGCGTATGTTGTCAACCTTTGACAACGGTATCCGTAAAGGTACCGAAACGTCAGGGAGGCTCAAATAATTAATATACGCGATATAATCCGTTTAAATTGTTTTATTTAAATTAAGCATAAAGTTGAATAGCCTCAGAAACCGATTGAGCCTTGTAGGTGAGTTTGATCATAACTACTGTCCAATATCCGATCAAAAATACCGAGCGCTGACTACGCGGACGCTGGTCGTGAAAGTGTTAACGAAGTTTCTACTTTTGTATGGGAAACGTATTCGTTTAAAATACGTGGAACGTGCTAGAAAACGGCATAATTATGCCGGATTTTACGCAATAGCTCAATGGTGAACTGAACCCGTGGACTCTTGATTTGTGACAACATAAACTCGATTCCGCCTAAGAGTGGAAATCATTATGATATTCCTTTTACGCTCCATCGTAATCGTAGGGACTATATGTGTGCGTATATCGTATATCCTAACTTCTGCAGTAATTATTACATTTACAGGTCCTTGTCACATCGCCTACAAAACAAACGGTGCGAATAACGAAAAAACAGCACGTCGTTGAGATCAAATCGCCCATTGCTACCAAATTTGTACCGACTACACAGGGTGAGTAGAACTCGCTTGAAATTAAAAGTAGGGTAAATCGCCAATAATTGGCCACCGTTCAATAACTGGCCACCTCAAACTAAAAATGAACTCTGTTCACCTATAAATATAATTCATTTTAGTATAAGCTGTTAATTACTGGCCGCCCTTCAATAACTGGCCACGATATAATAAAACGAATTCAGTTTGTAGGTGAACAGAGTTCATTTTTAGTTTGAGGTGGCCAGTTATTGAACGGTGGCCAATTATTGGCGATTTACCCTACTAATCCGTAAAGGTCATATAATATACTAAGTAAATTTTATGTAGTTTTGTCCGCAGGAGGCACCAAGAAAGTGGTGTTGACAGCGACTCCTACCCAGAATGTTATCCTCAAAACTACGGCTCCACCTAAAGCGCCACAGGTAAAGTCTAGTTGGTATTTTTTTATTATCATAACGCTAACATCTCGTTTCTGTATTCATCATCTGAAAGGAACAACTGAAGATTTTCTTAAATTTGTAAAATAATCGGCTTGCAAGTGTCACTGGCGTGAAGTCTCTTTGTCAGGAAGTAGTAAAATTACAATACATAATTATCATGTTAAAAGAAAATTGGCTAATTTGGTGGTTTGGAGTTTTGCGCTGAGCAATACATATTGTGATTGGGTTTTTTTTTATAGATTTAATGTTTTGCTTTAATGCGGGGATAAGGGTAATATAATAAGGTTAAATTTGCGATATTTTCGTGCTCAAAGTTTGATTTCGAGAATGTTGAAAGTGAGAAGCAAGTAATGAAAATATACTTTTTAATTCGTTTTCAGGTAAATAAGGACGGAAACATTACGATACAAGGCCAAAGGACGCAGCTGCATCAGATCAACGTTCCAGGGAAAGGCGTAAGTACAATATATTCTTATTATTTACATGAAGTAGCCGACTATGCTACGCGACTCTTGTCACGCGACCTTGCGTCACCCGTCGCTCTCTTATGGTACGCTATTGTATGTATAGAAAGAGGTAATATTTAAGCGGTGGTAGCCTAGTGGTTAGGGCATGCGACTTTCAATCCGGAGGTCGCGGGTTCGAACCCGGCCCGTACCAATGAGTTTTTCGGAACTTATGTACGGAATGTCATTTGATATTTACCACTCGCTTTTCGGTGAAGGAAAACATCGTGAGGAAACCACCTAAGCCCAATAAGGCCTAGTTTCCCCTCTGGCTTGGAAGGTCAGATGGCAGTCGCTTGCGTAAAAACTAGTGCCTACGCCACATCTTGGGATTTAGTTAGCCGACCCCGATTGAGAATTCATTCTCTACAAAGATATGGAACAAAGGCTAGGAGGATGATGAGAAAGAGGTAATATTTGTTGGGAGAGATGTTCATCCAAGAAGTGGAGATGTAAAGTGAGGTGTAGACAAGAGTGTGTGGTGTCGCAGATCCAGTACATCCGGCTGGTGTCGTCGGGCCCGCGCCTGCAGGCCGCCAAGCCGCCGCCGCTGAACAAGACCGTCGTGCTCGCTGACGCCAAAGGTAGTTTACCTTACCTTACTTACTTAGCATAAAGTTGACAACATTCCATTTCAAGACTACAATTTTATTACTAAAATTACTAGCATAGAGCCGGTGAAATTACTAGCATAGAGGCATTCTATCTTCGTCCTCCGGGTAGGCAAGCACTTGTGACTCCTCTGGTGTTGCAGGTGTTTATGGGCGACGGTAATCGCTTTCCATCAGGCGATACGTTTGCTCGTTTGCCCCCTATGACATAAAAAAAAAAATTACTTTTGTGTATGCCGCTTAGACAGGGGACGTAATCACTCTTTTTATATTTTTTCTGAGATTACTAATTGCTTAATTATTTACTAGCGACCCGCCCCGGGTTCGCACGGGTGCAAATAAATTATGCTTGTGTTATACATTATAAACCTTCCTCTTAAATCACTCTATCTATTTAAAAAAACTGCATCAAAATCCGTTGCGTAGTTTTAAAGATCTAAGCATAAATAGGGACAGACAGACAGAAGCGACTTTGTTTTATACTATGTACTGATTTATTAAAATTTACTAATTGTAAAATGTACCAACTCCAAAACTAAGACACAATGGAAAGGTTACTACTTTAGTCTGGTAATCTCTAATAAAAATAAACGAACTACGTTGAGCTTGACATCTCCACCTGTTAGAAATATGAAATGTTGTCTATTCAATTCGCGCTATGTATGTCATTTTCTAAGCTGTGCGTTTCCACTTTAGAACTTATCTTGTAAACATTGCGGCACAATGGCTTACCTAATAGTGTAGAGAAGTTAAAAGCGAAATTTGAAACTAATATATTGAATAAGACTCCTAGTATGAACTATTAAAATTATATTCAATAATTGACCATTACTATGGCTGTATTTCCCATAGGTAATGTGATCCAGATGGGCGCGGAGAAAGTCCAGAGCAGCCAGCCGCCACCGCTGGTGATTGCCGGGCCCGCCACCCTCAATAAACGTAACTTTGTTACCTACATACTACTTTACTATACACGGTTAATAGTATTTTATGCAATGGTTGTATAAGAGGGGTCAAAAAAAGGGAGCGGCATAGGTTTACGATGTGAGCATAGCGAACAAAAAGATGCCAAGAGCATTTTTTGACCTACTTATACAACGTTGCATACAATACTATATCTACGACAGTACAGTCGAGTAAAAAGTGAAAAGTAAAAATGGTAACATGTGACACGCATCAGTTAACAGTGCTAATGACGTTATAATGTCGCCAAAAATGCATTCAGTGTTTTTTTGGGCAGCAGACTAGACTTTTACTAGGCTCACGAAATTTATGTATTTAAATAATACTGTGTAATTGTATAACGCACAAAAGAAAATAAAACCGGCCAAGTGCGAGTCGGACTCGCGCACCGAGGGTTCCGTACAAACACTTTCCATCCCTAAGTGTTTAAGTTAAGTTTGCACCTGGTATGTATAGCGCCCCATATAAATTAGGTGCAAACTTGCAAAGTTAGGTATTAAAAAAAAACTACTTACTAGATCTCGTTCAAAACAATTTTCGTTGGTAGTTTTTATAGTAATGTACATCATATGTTTTTTTTAGATTTTTCATTTTCTTATTTTAGAAGTTAGAGGGGGGGGGACCAACTTTTTTCCACTTTGGAAGCGTCTGTCACGCAAACTATTCGGTTTAGAAAAAAAATGTTTTAGAAACCTCGATATCATTTTTGAAGACCTATCCATAGATACCCCACACGTATGTGTTTGATGAAAAAAAAAATTTTGAGTTTCAGTTCTAAGTATGGGGAGCCCCCAATATTTATTATTATTTTTTTATTTTTGCATCAAAATCTTAATGCGGTTCACAGAATACATCTACCTACCAAGTTTCAACAGTGCTCTTATAGTTTCGGAAAAAAATGGCTGTGACATACGGACGGACAGACGGACAGACGGACAGACAGACAGACAGACAGACAGACATGACGAATCTATAAGGGTTCCGTTTTTTGCCATTTGGCTACGGAACCCTAAAAATGGAGTAGATAATAAAATAATAATTATATATTTCCCACAGCTAATGTCTAATCACTCGATGGTTAAAATACAACTTTATTGGAATAGGAACTTTACCTTTTAATAAAAAAATAACAAACTCCAATTACGAATGTTTCTGTATTTGAAAAAAGTTGCGTTAAATGTGGAACACGATATTTAAAGTTGTTCGAAATTGTAAAGTCAGTTTTATTTAGGATTCCGATTCGGTGTCACGTCAGGCGAGCTTCGCGTCAGTCAATCAATTGTCGTTTAATATTTATTAAAAATGATAACATAGAGATACGACACGGCCCTGGATTGCATTATTTTATTAAATCAATGGTCCATGGGCAATCTGTGAGAAATAAACTGTTTTGACGAATCCGCTATTAACCCCTCACCTCGGGGCCGCGTAAAGTCATAAGGTCCGCCTTTTTTAAAGATACTTTTTTTATTAATCACGGGGTCAACGAGTTTTGAACTCGCAAGTAAGAAGGGTTAAGGGCGCGTTTCCACTGAATCGAAGCGGAGACGTGCGGAATCGACCAATCACCTGATTTGAAATCTGTATTTTAGCTCCGAGCCGTGTGTTCACTTATGAGCGCCTAGTGACACTTCCATTTAGTTGTTCATCTAAGTAGCGAGTTGATGTAGTGTTGTGTACCGAGTATGTTTGGTGCAGTGTCGGCGCGGCCGCAGCAGAAGCTCGTGAGGATCGCGCCCGTGGGATCGAAGCCAGCAATAGCAGCTACTGTGAGTTCATTTCTTATTTCTAAGTTTCCTAGACAGCTCTTGTTTTAACTAAATACAATACGGTATTTGATTATAGTGAACATTTATTATGTCATTAAAATCTTTAAACATACAATCGAAAAAACACGGAACCTAAAGAACTACCACTACTTTTGGACATCTTACTATTTTTAGTTGAACAAAAAGTATAAAGAATATGTGCTTTGACTACTAATTTTTATGACGTCACAAGCCAGTATTTTCAACAAATCGTTTTAGACATTTCATAAAGAGTAGCTGATTTGAGCTGTTATCAAATAGCGTATTGTAAACGGCTGTTTGAAAAACATAGTTAAGGGCTTAATGAAAAAAAAAACTACAATCACGTTCTTTGTATAACGAATGTTAGTCATATATATTATGAAATTTCTGAAGGGCTAAGTCACTACTTATGAAGAGCAAGCCACCTTTGCAAGGTTTTACACAAAAAAAAAATTGTTTATTTAAAAAGAAGAACCTAAATAACATATTACAATTGTCCAGCGGTCCCTCGCTAGGCTATGCCTGTCATGTGGTGAATTCAGTTTAAAACAATACAGTTGCAAAATTTATTTTAACCGGTTACAATACAGCCAAAAGTAAAGGTTCATAATGAAATTAATGAAATAACCCTAAAATTATTGATAGTTATCTAAGATGAGATAGTATACAATATAAGTTGTGTATGAAATAACCCTAAAATTGATAGTACATCTAAGATGAGTTAGTATACAATATAAGTTGGGTACAAGTGTGTGTATGTGGGTATGTAAGTGTGTCAGTGTGTGTACACGTGTGAGTGCGTGTATGTGAAGTTACGGAGTTAAGTGTTGACTGACAATTGAAATTGTGAAATCACCTTATGGCTTAAGTAAAAGAAATGCTTTACGTCACCCTAGGTCGTAAGTGGGATTTTGTGCCAGCTACGCGGGGGGAAAATCCCACTTCCTGGCCAAGACAAATCGTGAAACTTTAGACAAATCACGGGCTATGAATTCGTAAAGCCCCGGATCGCAAATTTAAGGACTCTGGTTCTGGCCACAAACACTTGCAATCCGGGACATTCACGAGTTCAGCGCCCTGCGTATGCATTGTACTACTTCATGTTCCAAGGCCCGATTCCACTTGAGATTAGACTACAAAATGAGAACCATGAGCCATATGTTTATCTTTTGTCGACTAATTGCTTTATGATCTTTCAAATTGCCACATGCTGTTTATTGCCTTATATTGTTCCATCGTTACCTTCTAATGACTCTTAAGTGGAGTCGGGGTTAGGTGTATGAAATGAAGTATAGTGCTCGGGAAGTATCTGATGTGGTGATGTGTCGTGGTAGTCGGCGGCGCGGCCGCTGCAGAGCCTGCTGGCGCCGCTGTCGGCCGCGCCCGCCGCGCCCGCGCCGCCCGCGCCGCCCGCGCCGCCGCCCGCCGAGCAGGCGGCGCCCGACGACGAGCTGGACTCCAAGGCGGCGCTGCAGGCGCTGCTCGCCGAGGCGCGGCACGACGCCGCCCACCAGCTGGAGATAGAGTTCGAGAGGAGGGTGAGTACTGACACTTCCTTCTGATGTAGTTGTACCGACAACGGTATACGACTATTGCGTAATTATTTTTTTGTGCGAGAATAATATGAATAAAAAATCCGAATAACTATCGTAAAACTATCTTTTTTGGGACAAAACGCCAATACCATTAACGATATCTTCTTTTTTTTTCTTTGCTGATAAATTGATCGCGTCAATATACAAGGTGCCCTAAGCAAACCGAAAAATATCAGCTACATATTTCTGAACATACTCAAAAATGAAAATGGCATTTTTTAATGACCTCATAAATACGTTTCTCAAATATTTCGGATTAGTCGCAGGCCCCTTATATTGTAAAAATAAAATAAATATACGATTAAATTTGAAATGTATCATTTTCAGAGTGGCGAAGAAGACAGCTCGAATAGCCTAGAGGAACCACAGGAAACTGATGCATACAAGGACCCGCTCGAGCCCCTCATCGTCATCCCCAACTACCTGAAGCCGCAGGAGAGCGCGCCCGACGACTACGACACTAGGGTACGTTGTTTATTGTTGTTGGTAGTGGTTTGTCGCGCGACCCAACATTACCCGTCCGTCCCGCACTGTTCTCTGTGGAAAGTGAAATATAATATTCCTTACGGCACATAGCGTTCACAGTTATGGTAGAAGTACTGTGGAACATATGTATTAATCCTTGTCAAGTATTACGCTTGGCAGTGAGCAGGTTTATCCCCTTTTACATTAGACACAGCTTAGGTAACATTCTGACTCATGAATATGTAAATATATTATATGAATTTTTAAGTATATTTTTTTTTCTAACAAACGAGGTCACACTCGTTACTCGAAATAAACTTATTCATTCCATTTCTTTAGTAGCAGCATCGACATTAATTGGACTGTTGTTTCAGGACAAAGAGGAAAGGTTCAACAACTTCGAGGCGCAGTCGTTCAACTCCTACCAGGCGCCGCCCACGCCACAGGCTGCCTCGGAGAGCGGTAAGACAGCCCTTGTTGTTATACTGAATCCCATCAAAAACATAAATGTAAAATGAGAGCCAAGTTCAATATCGCGTGCACTTCGCCGACAAAAGAATTGAGATCTGCAAGGGTGCCAAGTTCTTTGCTCTAAAATTTTTAGATACAAGGACATGCGACATACTCAATGCATTTATTTTACTTGGGGAGTAATTCAATATCAAGATTTGACTTGGCTAGTTTTCATAAACTAACTAAATTTTATAAAAGTAACATATTCATAGTCATAGTTCATTATCAAGCTAACAGTATAAGTAACAAGACGTACACTAACTTGCGTACTTACCTTTACGAAAATAGGTTAATGATTTGATTGATTTTGATTTATAATATAAATTTATATTTTAAAACTAGCCAAGTCACGTCTTGATATTGAATTACACCCCAAGTAAAATAAATGCATTGAGTATGTCGCATGTCCTTGTATCTAAAAATTTTAGAGCAAAGAACTTGGCACCCTTGCAGATCTCAATTCTTTTGTCGGCGAAGTGCACGCGATATTGAACTTGGCTCTCATTTTACATTTATGTTTTTGATGGGATATCATTACTTTTTGTACAGAATTTATTATGATGTGTAAATTACTTAATTATTATTTGTTAATTAGTTCTGTGTGCTATTCTAGTACATCTTTTGAAAGTTTTGAACAAACAAAGAGTTTTCCAAAACGGTTAGTACGTATTGGATTTTTATGTGCATGTATGTGTAAGTGTGTGCGTGTGAGTGTAAGTATATGCTATTCTAGTATATCTTTCAAACAAAAAAAGAATTTTCGAAATCGGTTTATAAATGACAGAGTTCTGAGGCAACAACCATCAATAATAATAATAATAATAAAAAACATAAAAAAATCACTGTTTTAGATTTTTATATGTATACACACACAATTACTAAGCTGGATGCCAAATTTCACCTTTCTAGGTCACCTGGAAGTGGGTTAGGTTTTTGATTACTAGTCAGTCAGTCAGTCAGTCAGTCAGTCAGTGATAAAAATACCGTTTTTTGGACTTTAATATCTCAATAACTATTTAACCTATATTAATGAAATTTGGGGTTCTACTTGTTCTAAAGGATCTTAATACATAAGCCAAATTTCATTTTTTTATGTTAAATAGATTTGGAGTTATTGGGGGGTCAAAAGTGGCTCCAAACGGTTCGTGTAATATAACACACGGCTGCTGCTCGCCAGTTCCTGCGGTGAACTTGGCTGGACACGCTGCCGCGTGTCTAGATAAGTAATTCGATTTACCACGCAGCCTACAACCCAAAGAAAGATTAATAATAACTAATAACATACTAACGAGAGAAGCGGAAAAGGTGAATGATCTAAACATTGGTTATGTGATTACATGACGGACTTATATGTCGGTGATTATCTCAGCGAAAAAAAATTGCGGCGGAATTGATAACTATAGTAAGAAACAATTGTTTTAAAAGTTTTAATTTTTTTCTGAAAAGAAGACACAAATTATTATCTTAAGCCAAATCGCAAAGTATTGTAAAAGTCATTTATGTTTAATAATTATTTTTTTTGCGGTAAAATGATAATTTTGGTGCAGCGTCCAGTATTCGTTGTTCCTCATAAATGTCTTTGATAGAACCATATCATCAATGTTTTAAACTAAAATTGCATTTATTTATAATCTTTATTAGTTTAAGTATCTTATAAGGATATATAAATAAAGATTAATACATAAATAGATACTCAAAATTGAGAACTAAAAGTTGTCCGGGTGAAATTGACAATTTTGGTGGTAAATATTGAAAATATGTTTATGGATGAACGAAACGCAACAAGACCAGCAAACGTGAGTTAACCTGTTCGTTTAGTTCCGTTTCGGCATTTAGCGATGACACACATGTCGTACCTTGCTGGATCTGTCCACTCAGCACGTAGTATCTAATTTTGGTGGGGTACAAATACGTTTTGACACAATTTTTGTGGTATGGGTGCGGCTCATAAAAAATGTACCGTAACACACTGGAAAATGTAACACTTAATTTTGTTCGCGACACACTGGAAATTCTGTAACACGCTGGAACTCCGTAAAGGCGAGATTACATGGAGCAAGATCTGTTCGAAAATTTAAAAATGCTTTTAAAATATTTACGAGTTCTAGTGTGTTTGGAAAGGATGATCAAGATCTGCTTAGCATGAGTGAAAAACACCAACTCTTTAAAAAATATATATATTTAAAAAAAACATATATTATTTATAATCTTTAACGAATTAAAAAAACAACTGTAGGCAATATTTTAAGAAATAAAACTTTAAGCAATCAAAAACAACAAACAATCAAAACATTTTTCGTTTGTTTGAAATTCTCTCTAAGTTTTTTATTTTCTGTCTGTAGTCTGTAGTTAATTTTTGCTATACGTTTTTCATCAATCATCGCCTTCTTAGTTACTTTTTCATTATTTTTTTTTCATCCTCTTTTTTTTCCTTCCACTGCACACTGCTCTCTGATCTGTGCTTGCTCTTCGGATCCAAAATCTGCTATTCTCTTTCTGTTTCTTTTGCTATTTTAGTTATTTTTTCTTTGCATTTCTTTGAACTTGGTCGGATTTTCAATTTTCATTCTCTCGCGGTACCGTTTTTGCCGTTCTGCTGCAGTTGACATCTATAAAAAACAAGCTTATGTAATCTTAATTTATCATGCTTTCAAAAGCTACGCAAATAAAGAAATCTCTCTCGTATTAACTCTCCTACATGTAAAATCACACCCCATTGCCCACCCAAAAACTTTCTATAAAACTGTAAATGTAAATTTTTTTGCTCGCGAGATAACTGGCCAAAAGTGTCCCAAGAGCCGGTAAAATTACTGGTATAGAGGTATTCCATCTTAATCCTCAGGGTAGGCAGCGCATAGGCGATATTTTTGGTCGCTTATGTCCATGTGCCTCAGTTCCCACTTTCCATCAGGTGGGCTAAGAGCTAGTCTGCCTACTTGGTGTCATAAAAAAAAAGGGTTCAATATTTCCCTTTTAAGGTAAAGAACCCCAGAAAGTGCTAACAACAAGCTATTTTAAGAAACTAATTTGAATAATATTTATAAATTGATATCCTGTGTCCAGTCAACTTTAATCTCAACAAAAATACTATATTATACCATACATCGGGGTTTTCGGAGCACGAATGATTTAACACTACGCCGTCAGTAGGCGTCAAACCATTCGTGCTCCGAAAACCCCGATGTATGTAACACAAAACACTATATTTCAGGTAAACAACAATTGTCAAAGAATTTACTTGTCTACTTATGTTACTGGATTAAGTTTTGGATGAACTTCCCGGGTACAGAATCGTTTACAAATATTTGTCTAATTAGTTTCTAAGAAAACCCTTTCATCGTCAACATGCACCATATGACAAGCGCCTTAAAAATAACCCTGCCTATATCGAACAAAGTGTGATCATAATCGGTTTAAGATTGGTCGAAATTTAGTTATAAAAAAAAAACTAGCCTCAAGTGATCAAAGAAATTAACCATCAAAAATGACGGAGATATCAAAATAACGCATGCAAAAAAAATACTTGGATATCATCTTATTGCTTATAGTGCGGAAACAACACCCTTTTAGTTGTACTGTATACGCACAGTCGGGTAAAAGCATTATATGAACCAACCTTTATACTATCCAGCGTGTTACGTAACACGCAATGTAACACAACATAACACGCGGGAACAAAAACACAACGGGAAACTTGCTTTAATTTGATTATACAAGGAGCAAATTCGAAGTGATTTGAGCAAGAAATTCATAATCTAGACCCCATATGAGTATATATTTAGTATCAGAACTGTAAACAGTGAAATATTAACGCTTACCTTGGCTATTTGTTGTTGAAAAACCAATAATATTTTGTTCGGAAATGCCGGCGCACACTCACTTTCATTTTGTTGTGAAACCAATATGGCTGACGTTTAGTTGATGCTTGCAAGCTGTAGTCAAATGGTGTGGCCACTTTAAAAAATAGTTTCAGTGTAGCTATAACTATAAAACAAAAAGGTACCATAACACGCAACCAGCATAACACGCTGGAATATTTTAGGAGACACTTTTTAAATTAATAAATTTATATTGAAAATAAAATAGTTTTCTGAGTTTTACACCAAAATATTTTGAATCATCTACCACTTTAATAACGACGACAAAAAGTTACTAAAAGAAAAGGCGTATTTTTGTTTTTAGGGTTCCGTACCCAAAGGGTAAAAACGGGACCCTATTACTGAGACTTCGCTGTCCGTCCGTCCGTCCGTCCGTCCGTCCGTCCGTCTGTCACCAGGCTGTATCTCAACAACGGTGATAGCTAGACAGTTGAAATTTTCACAGATGATGTATGTATTTCTATTGCCGCTATAGCAACAAATACTAAAAATAAAATAAAATAAATATTTAAGGGGGGCTCCCATACAACAAACTTGTTATAGATTATATATATATGTATAGGTACGGAACCCTTCATGCGCGAGTCGGGCTCGCACTTGCCCAATTTTTATTTAGTTAGATTTATATCAAAAAATGTCCTGGCGACATTTAAATTTTGTATGGAGTAAAAACAATTACTTATTTTTAAATTATTAAAATATTATGTATATAAAAATTAACAAGTTTAATTCACAACCATTTATTTAAGTGGTTTCTGCCTAAGTAAAATCAATTTAATGTGGTTTAAAAAAAAAAAATAAAGTTTTCTATTTTGCGGTAATCAAAAGTCCGCGTTTTTTTTTCAAAAAGTACATTTTTTTTGAGCCGCACCCGTATATGTTTCTAGTGACTTAGTAATAATTGATTGTGTGTGAATTGTGTGTAAGACGTGTTAAAGGTTTCCTTTTTAAAATATAAAGTTAAATTGGAAGTAAATAATACGGATATTTTTTAAATATTCTTTTAATCACTTTTTCTAATTTTGGTGGTTTTGGTGGTAATTTCAGTCACCAAAATTGCTTGATACCACCAGAATTGTTAATTCTGTAATCTGTATATAATTACACATTTGTAATCGCATTTCCGACACTTTTGACTTGGTGAATTTATTTGAAGTCAAGTATAAACACAATACATCTAATATTACAAGCTGTCGGTGAGGGTAATCTTAGCTTAGATATGCTTATGCTGGTGGCGGATTCTGTAGCTCCTGTCCTTTCCTATATTACTATTTTTTTTCCTCTGGCACGTTTCCTACAATTTGAAAATGCGCCCATGTAATTCCTCATCCTAGAACCCATAATCCGTCGTACTTTTCACAGTATCGTCCTATGTCCATTCTTCCCGTCTTATCCAAAATCATTCAATCCTCTGTAAATCCACGTCCCTCATCACATCTAAATAGACTTAACTTGTTCAATTCTTTAGCACAACCACCGCTTTGGTTAAGATCACCGACGACATTCGTCTTAATATAGAATATAGAAAAGTGACTATATTGGTGCTCCTAGATTTTAGTAGTGTTTTTATTTTTAACACTGTTGATTTTGATATCCTTCTCAGTTTACTTAGTACTTTAAATATATCTCCAACTTCACTGTCCTGGTTTCGTGATTACCTCTTTGGGCGGGTTCGAGTTGATGACCGATTTTCTAGCTGGTGTGAACTGTCTGCTGGTGTCCCTCAAGAGGGCATACTCTTTCCATTACTCTTTTCTGTCTTCTTAACGGAATCACCAACCACAGTCACTCTCCTCCTCGTTTCATGTATATACAGACGATTTGCAGCTTTATGCGGCGGCCAGCATTGATGATTTTGGCTCCTTTGTTTCGCAAATCAATGAAGACCTGAAATCAATCCGTGCTTAGGCTTGGTTCTTTGGTTTGATGAAGAATGCCATAAGTCGCAGGCTATTGTCGTTGGAAGCCCCTTATTTCCAAGCTTTCAGATCAAGTTAAGCCAGTTATTTTCTTTGATGGTACGCCTGTACTTTTTTCTTCTACTGTAAAGAAATTTGACATCACCATAGATCGTAATATGTATTGTATTACATTGACTGTTTGCCTATCTCTCTCTCAATTGGTTTTTGCATTTTCATTTGTACTATTGTAAAGTTATCGTATTGTACATGTTGCTTGGTTTGTCTGCCATTTACTTGTGTTTATCACTCATTTACTCGAAGGTTAATTGGAAGAAATCCCTTAAAGGGATACGTTCGCTTTTGTACACGCTTATTTTTTGAAATGTATGTAGTTTTTAGGATGGCTAATCGCAAGAAAAATCAATCAAGAGAAGAAGTCCTTGAAAAGATAAAAATATATTGTTGTTAGAAACGAGTTAGTGTTTTTCATAGATATTTTGGTATAATTAAAATGATTAATTAAACATATACTTTTTTTTCATTTCCAGCAGGCAATTTCATTGACAAATATTAATTTAATATAATAAGTAACTAATTTTGGTGTAGATGTACAATTTTGGTGGCAGGCAAATTACTAAATTCATAATATCTTTAAAACTATTATGTATAGAAAAGGGCCATTACTACACAATATTGGGTATGACTTTATTCGTATTATTGATAAATAATTTTGACTCTAACTTCAAAAATAAAAAAAGCCAACAAAATTAGGTAAATTTCGAGCTTGTTGAAATTCACCCATGTATTCACATCTGTTTGGTTACGGGATAAGTCCTGGTATCCTCTTCAATCGTTTATTAACCTACAAATAATTAAACTAATCCAGTTGTGAAATTTCTACTTATACAACAGATATGGTGACGACTGAACTGGGCATGAGGCCGCGCAAGGCGTGCAACTGCACCAAGTCGCAGTGCCTGAAGCTGTACTGCGACTGCTTCGCCAACGGCGAGTTCTGCCACC
The DNA here is from genome assembly GCA_947623375.1 of Apotomis capreana. NCBI lineage: Eukaryota > Metazoa > Arthropoda > Insecta > Lepidoptera > Tortricidae > Apotomis > Apotomis capreana. The sequence continues at coordinate 7,105,631 of OX392514.1, forward strand.
AGTGCAACTGCAACAACTGCCACAACAACCTGGAGAACGAGGAGCTGCGGCAGAAGGCCATCCGCGGCTGCCTCGACCGCAACCCTAATGCCTTCAGGTTACACTCTATTCTATTTTGAAGGATATACAAAATATTTTGGAAACCTGCAAATTAGACTCCCTTTCGAAACGTGTGTTCGTATCCTACCGACTGCGCCAAGTTATATGTATGACAAGAACCACGGGAGTGACTTCATTTAACATGTAAAAGTGACTGACAATTATAAAGGTTTTATTAAATAATTATTTCTATACACAACATAAAAAATATATATCTGAAACTTAAGAACTTATAATCTAATTAAACCTAACTTATCCTATTTGGACCGAAACTTTATGTGCATATTATATTCCCTAAATCGCTACCATTGGGTGGGGTAGGATAAGGCTGACCGCGATACCTCACTGGATGGCAATGCCAATGCGTTGAGCGAGGAACGAGCCAACCCTACGATCACCGGAGGACCGGATAAGCAAATAACTCAGTTTTTTAACTATGTTGCTTCCGGTCCCCACGACACTAGAGTCTCCACGTCAAACGCTGCAAATACGTATGTAGCTATCACCGCGAACGTACAAATATGTATAAAATAAAATATTTTTGTAAAACTGGAAACATTAATAAAGGATATAATTTTCGTGTGGAAGCGAGTTTTAGTAGGCGTGCTACCCACACGGCCCCATTTGTATGTTCCACCCTGTATATTACAGCAATGTTTATTTCCAGGCCTAAAATAGGTAAAGCGAAAAGCGGAGGGCCCGACATCGTGCGGCGCCACAACAAGGGCTGCAACTGCAAGCGCAGCGGCTGCCTCAAGAACTACTGCGAGTGCTATGAGGTGAGCTATTACAAAAGGCTTGTGTTTAAACGCCTACCAAATATGATTAAACGCCTACCAAATATGATTAAACGCCTACCAAATATGTTAATAAATTACTACCAATAAATACTTAATGCTCACCAAAACGGATGAATGCTCACCAAATAGTGTATAGCCGGATCCTGACTGAGCGAGCAGCCTCGCGAGGCCGCCTCGGACGTTTGCCGCGCAACGTTTGCCGCGCGAGGCCGGCTCGTGTTGTTACGAATTTATAAATAAGTGCCGCGCGAGGAAAGGCCGAGCCAGTTTTGCTTAAGAACGCCATGAGGCCGCACGTTCGGAAAGTTGTCGCCACCACCTTTCTAATAATTCTACGGCTTGTAAAAAATTGGGCCAGTGCGAGTCCGACTCGCGCATGAAGGGTTCCGTACCATAATCTAAAACAAGTTTGTTGTATGGGAGCCCCCCTTAAATTTTATTTACTTTTTAGTATTTGTTGCCATAGCGGCAATAGAAATACATCATCTGTGAAAATTTCAACTGTCTAGCTATCACCGTTCTTGAGATACAGCCTGGTGACAGACAGACGGACGGACGGACGGACAGCGAAGTCTCAGTAATAGGGTCCCGTTTTTACCCTTTGGGTACGGAACCCTAAAAAAGAAAGCGGAGACCTAAACGTTTTTGGATGAAACTGTTATTTAAAAACAGATGACATACTGGGAACAGATTGTTTGAAGAGTTATGCTTCGATAACGCAGATTTTTTTTTTACTAGACTGAGTAAAATTGAATTTGAAAATCTGTACTCTCTTATAAACGCCAAAATAAGGAAGAAGGACACAAATCTTCGAGAAGTAATATCCGCGAGAGAAAGACACTGTTCTTTCGGCTCCATGACGCTAACACGCGCGCAACGATCAAGCGAGGCAAAACACAACCGTCTTGAGTGAGCGCGGCAAACGTACCGAGGCGCCTTTGAGCATGGACAAAAACCGACAACGCTCGGCTCGGGCCGCGGCACGCTCGCCCGAGGCCAGACATGCATTTGCCTCGGGCGAGGCACGTCCTCACTGGCCGAGGATTTGCCGCGCGAGGCGGCCTCGCGAGGCTGCTCGCTCAGTCAGGATCCGGCTTATCCCAAACTATTCTATAAATAAAGCAAATAATTCTTTTTCTTACATCCTATAAAAATATATGAACACCATTAAAGTTAATTTCAGACCAAATAATCTAAATTACTGTTAAATGGATGTCACCAATATTTTATTTTATTACTTCCATTTTAGTCATTTTTGCTGAGGCAAAAAACTAAATGCTCACCAAAATGGCTTTTTTCACCAAAATTTCAAATTGGTGCTAGGCGGCTAAAACTCGGTATCGGGGGGCTCTCGGGGCTCAAAAATATGAATCTGAAATCTTGTCCGAAAATTCGGTCAAATTCGGAAAATATCGAAAAAAAAACGATTCAAAATTTCAAATTGGTGCTAGGCAGCTAAAACTCGGTATCGGGGGCTCTCGGGGCTCAAAAATATGAATCTGAAATCTTGTCCGAAAATTCGGTCATATTCGGAAAATATCGAAAGAAAAACGATTCAAAATTTCAAATTGGTGCTAGGCGGCTAAAGCTCGGTATCGGGGGCTCTCATGGCTCAAAAATATGAATCTGAAATCTTGTCCGGAAATTCGGTCAAATTCGGAAAATATCGAAAAAAAAACGATTTGTATGGAGAAAATTTCAAATTGATATAGCATAGCTAATAATGACTACCGCACATTATGGAGCGTTTTTTAGGGATTTATATCCCATAAAAAAAACTAACCTAACCTAACCCGGCCGAGTCGGATCTGCTCTGAAAGGTGATCAGGATTAGATCGTTACCTAGCTGAAACACTAATTTATGAAAACAATATTTGGTGAGCAAAAAATCCATTTTGGTGAGCAAAACATCCATTTTGGGAAGCAAAAAGATATTTTTTGGTAATAATTTTGATGTTTTATGAAAACAATATTTGGTGAGCAAAAAATCCATTTTGGGAAGCAAAAAGATATTCTGACTCAACATAAAATTATTCTGGTGTAATGTATATCGATTTTGGAATACAAAATGATTTAATTTGGGGAGCACTATATAGAGAGAGTTTAATTTAAATGGAAGCAATTCATTTTATTTGGAGCTTAGTTTTGGGGTATAAAAGCCATTTTGGTGAGCGTTTAAATTCTTCCCATTACAAAATATACCATTTATCGACTGTCATAAAGTCGTCTCTCATTTCAAAACCTATGAAATCACCTTGTTGTTGAAGTCCCGATCGACTGACTATGGACGAATCAGCAACCCTGGCATATATGGTTAGGAGGATGAAATTTGCAAAGCCGCTCACATTATTGGGAACACCCAAATACTCCGAAATATTTTATTCCGATTTTGCTTATTCCCATTTTCAAAACTCCGAATTTAATTATTCCTAAGAAATAAAATTCCGATCGTTAAAATCCACAAAATGTAATATTCCGAATTTCAAGAGTCCGAGTTTTTTTATTTCCGAGAATTATAACATCGAAGTTAAAAGCCCGACGTGGCTCTAGCCCGAAAAACAGAATTCCGATTTTGAATTTTCCGAAATTTCATAGCTTTTTCGGAATTTTGACATTCGGTAAAATAAACTTTCGTATTTTCAATCATCGCAATTTTCACTTTTAAACCTGATCAATTTCGGATTTTTGAAAATCGGAATAAGCAAAATCTGAGTAATAAATTTCGGAGTACTTATTACTTACTATATGTACCTGTAAAAGCGAAACGAGCGCAGGCAAGGCAGGTAAGGCTGGTCCGACTTGGCTTAGGTTAGGTACGACGACGAGCGAAGCGAGGAGGGGAGTTAGGTTTAACTACGACTCTAACGAGCGAGCGAAGCGAGCGAGCGGCGCAGGTCCGACTTTGCTTACGATTCCTAACATTACCTATTTCACCATAAGGCAGGTCCGACGTGGCTTAGGTTAGGTAGGTATTTTGATGTTTCCTATTAATATTCGGACTTTTAATTTTTAGGTGTATTAAAATTCGGAATTTTGATAATCGGGTTTTTAGCAATCGGAATTCGTACTTGTGATCAATCGGAATATTAATAATTCGGACTTTTTATACTTCGGTGGACTTTTTATAGTGTTTGAAATTCGTAATTATAACCATTAGGATTTTTGTAATTTCGGGATTGTAAAAATCGGATTTATGAAATATCGGAATAATTATATTCGGAATGTTGATCCATTTGGAAATGTAAAAATCGGTATTTTGAAATTCGTGATTATAAATATCGGAATTAAGTTTTTCGTATTTATGTAGTGTGTCCGAGGATTTGAAGAGCTCAGTTCCGCCATATTTACGTGTTTATGCGTTTCCTCAGGCTAAGATCGCGTGCACGGCGATGTGCAAGTGCGTGGGGTGCCGCAACGTGGAGGAGTCGCTGGCGCGCCGCCGCGACCGCGCGCGCGACCCCGTGTTCCGCCCCGCCGCGCTGCCGCATATCAAGTACGTATATACAGTGCGTGGGTGCCGACACGTAGAGGAGTCGCTGGCGCGCCGCCGCGACCGCGCGCGCGACCCCGTGTTCCGCCCCGCCGCGCTGCCGCATATCAAGTACGTATATACAGTGCGTGGGTGCCGACACGTAGAGGAGTCGCTGGCGCGCCGCCGCGACCGCGCGCGCGACCCCGTGTTCCGCCCCGCCGCGCTGCCGCATATCAAGTACGTATATACAGTGCGTGGGTGCCGACACGTAGAGGAGTCGCTGGCGCGCCGCCGCGACCGCGCGCGCGACCCCGTGTTCCGCCCCGCCGCGCTGCCGCATATCAAGTACGTATATACAGTGCGTGGGTGCCGACACGTAGAGGAGTCGCTGGCGCGCCGCCGCGACCGCGCGCGCGACCCCGTGTTCCGCCCCGCCGCGCTGCCGCATATCAAGTACGTATATACAGTGCGTGGGTGCCGACACGTAGAGGAGTCGCTGGCGCGCCGCCGCGACCGCGCGCGCGACCCCGTGTTCCGCCCCGCCGCGCTGCCGCATATCAAGTACGTATATACAGTGCGTGGGTGCCGACACGTAGAGGAGTCGCTGGCGCGCCGCCGCAACCGCGCGCGCGACCCCGTGTTCCGCCCCGCCGCGCTGCCGCATATCAAGTACGTATATACAGTGCGTGGGTGCCGACACGTAGAGGAGTCGCTGGCGCGCCGCCGCAACCGCGCGCGCGACCCCGTGTTCCGCCCCGCCGCGCTGCCGCATATCAAGTACGTATATACAGTGCGTGGGTGCCGACACGTAGAGGAGTCGCTGGCGCGCCGCCGCGACCGCGCGCGCGACCCCGTGTTCCGCCCCGCCGCGCTGCCGCATATCAAGTACGTATATACAGTGCGTGGGTGCCGACACGTAGAGGAGTCGCTGGCGCGCCGCCGCGACCGCGCGCGCGACCCCGTGTTCCGCCCCGCCGCGCTGCCGCATATCAAGTACGTATATACAGTGCGTGGGTGCCGACACGTAGAGGAGTCGCTGGCGCGCCGCCGCGACCGCGCGCGCGACCCCGTGTTCCGCCCCGCCGCGCTGCCGCATATCAAGTACGTATATACAGTGCGTGGGTGCCGCAACGTGGAGGAGTCGCTGGCGCGCCGCCGCGACCGCGCGCGCGACCCCGTGTTCCGCCCCGCCGCGCTGCCGCATATCAAGTACGTATATACAGTGCGTGGGTGCCGCAACGTGGAGGAGTCGCTGGCGCGCCGCCGCGACCGCGCGCGCGACCCCGTGTTCCGCCCCGCCGCGCTGCCGCATATCAAGTACGTATATACAGTGCGTGGGTGCCGACACGTAGAGGAGTCGCTGGCGCGCCGCCGCAACCGCGCGCGCGACCCCGTGTTCCGCCCCGCCGCGCTGCCGCATATCAAGTACGTATATACAGTGCGTGGGTGCCGACACGTAGAGGAGTCGCTGGCGCGCCGCCGCGACCGCGCGCGCGACCCCGTGTTCCGCCCCGCCGCGCTGCCGCATATCAAGTACGTATATACAGTGCGTGGGTGCCGACACGTAGAGGAGTCGCTGGCGCGCCGCCGCGACCGCGCGCGCGACCCCGTGTTCCGCCCCGCCGCGCTGCCGCATATCAAGTACGTATATACAGTGCGTGGGTGCCGACACGTAGAGGAGTCGCTGGCGCGCCGCCGCGACCGCGCGCGCGACCCCGTGTTCCGCCCCGCCGCGCTGCCGCATATCAAGTACGTATATACAGTGCGTGGGTGCCGACACGTAGAGGAGTCGCTGGCGCGCCGCCGCGACCGCGCGCGCGACCCCGTGTTCCGCCCCGCCGCGCTGCCGCATATCAAGTACGTATATACAGTGCGTGGGTGCCGACACGTAGAGGAGTCGCTGGCGCGCCGCCGCGACCGCGCGCGCGACCCCGTGTTCCGCCCCGCCGCGCTGCCGCATATCAAGTACGTATATACAGTGCGTGGGTGCCGACACGTAGAGGAGTCGCTGGCGCGCCGCCGCGACCGCGCGCGCGACCCCGTGTTCCGCCCCGCCGCGCTGCCGCATATCAAGTACGTATATACAGTGCGTGGGTGCCGACACGTAGAGGAGTCGCTGGCGCGCCGCCGCGACCGCGCGCGCGACCCCGTGTTCCGCCCCGCCGCGCTGCCGCATATCAAGTACGTATATACAGTGCGTGGGTGCCGACACGTAGAGGAGTCGCTGGCGCGCCGCCGCGACCGCGCGCGCGACCCCGTGTTCCGCCCCGCCGCGCTGCCGCATATCAAGTACGTATATGTTATCACGGTGTGGTCTATTCTGGAAGAGACGGTACAATGAGCTTGGAGTAGCACGGGAGCGCTACACGTGCAGGGGCCGGCGGTAAGCAAACAATAGCCAAAGTGAGAGACGATCGGCCAGCCTCAAGAGGTATTGCATTATTTAACCCTGTGTTATCTGTTGATACACAATAATCTGCATCACCAGTAAATCTAGGTACTGTGAAGAAAAACTTTAATAAAATGTGTTTTTGCAGTTTTATGACGACGGAGGTGATCGAGGCGGTGTGCCAGTGCCTCATCGCGGCCGCCGCGGAACCCGCCTCGCCGCCGCCCACCGACCCCGACCCCGTGCGTGACGTCATCGACGAGTTCAGCCGCTGCCTGCAGGACATCATCAACGCCGCGCACCACTCCGCCCCCATGCTGGACGAGGTACCCCCGCCCCGCCCCCGTGCGTGACGTCATCGACGAGTTCAGCCGCTGCCTGCAGGACATCATCAACGCCGCGCACCACTCCGCCCCCATGCTGGACGAGGTACCCCCGCCCCGCCCCCGTGCGTGACGTCATCGACGAGTTCAGCCGCTGCCTGCAGGACATCATCAACGCCGCGCACCACTCCGCCCCCATGCTGGACGAGGTACCCCCGCCCCGCCCCCGTGCGTGACGTCATCGACGAGTTCAGCCGCTGCCTGCAGGACATCATCAACGCCGCGCACCACTCCGCCCCCATGCTGGACGAGGTACCCCCGCCCCGCCCCCGTGCGTGACGTCATCGACGAGTTCAGCCGCTGCCTGCAGGACATCATCAACGCCGCGCACCACTCCGCCCCCATGCTGGACGAGGTACCCCCGCCCCGCCCCCGTGCGTGACGTCATCGACGAGTTCAGCCGCTGTCTGCATCTAGTTTAAATGGGCAAGTAGATAATTATCTAATTATATTCCCGGGGCGCAATCAACGCGTCGTATTCAACATGTATTTAAACGTATTTAACATGGTCAAAGGATCTGTAATTTCTATTAATTATAACACCGAAAAGGAACCCATTTCTATGTACTTACAGCTTAATAGTATTATTGTCGTAGCGAGGAAAGTAGTACTTTCAAGGTCGTCTGTTTAAAATTAATACTCAGCCAGCAATTGCCCTTCCGGCTGAGACAAATATAGTGCTTTTCTCAAAAACGGTGCAAGAAAACAAAATAAGTACAGATAAATTTTATAAGCCACTATTATGACGAAACTGAATTCTTACATGCCGCCTTTTTATTTATTTTTTATAAGTGTAAGTGTATTTTCTTCCGAAAACGCCATAAGCTATTTGAGGCAACTTAAAAGTCGCGATAAGTCGTAGCTACTGATCTTCCGTTTTGGCTGTTTAGGATCTAAGCCTTTTTTTATATGGCCCTTTTAACTTTTTAAAAGTTTTTACCTCGCTAAGTAAAGTAATTTTAATTTCATACAACATTATTGTCGAGCCAATCGAACCGGCAAGTTTATTTTTTTTATTTTTACTTACCATAAACTATGATTTTTTATCAATAATCTCCGACCATTTATGAGACAAGTAGTTTTTGAAAAACGAATGAACTTTTTATTTCCCGTTCCACACTATTTAATCTTAACGGCGACTGAATTGCTACATTGTTAAAGGTTATTTTTAATCTGAACTAAACGCCACCGATTTAGTGGCACTGAAACTGTCTTGTCGTAAATTTACGATCGAGTAACGATCACTATTTAACGGTTTACTGCTTCTGATACAAATTAAACTGAGTCACAATGTGACCACGAGTTAGTGCCAAAAACCCGAGGCAATGAGTTCTAAGCGGAGAATTCTTGCATAGTATTAAATGTAAATCATTTTAGTCCAACAAATCAGCGTTCATTATAAATTACCTAACCAGTTAAATTTCAAGGTGGGTTCTTCCTATTCCGTTATACCATGATGGATCATTACATGAAGTGTCTCATTATAGGAAAACTTACAATAATACTTACAAGACAATATATCTATGACCAACCTCAGAAAAAAAATATCAGATAAACATTATGGTTCATACCAAAGACTATATACCCCCTAGACATATGTTCTCATACAAAAAAACGTAACTCTGAAAAAGCTCAAAATTCGGTATAAAAACTAGATGGCGCTGCTTCGTAGCCTGGAAGTGACAAAAAAGTTATTTTTCACCAACATTTTTAAGTGATTTTTGATTTTTGGAAATCAAACGCATTACTGCTTTATTTTAATACGATAATATAACTTAAATACACAATTTTTAAGGATTATATTTTTTACTCTTCAAAAACGTGGTTCGATCGTATTAAAATAGATGGCACTACCCCTGGATAGCTCAAGGTTGCTTGCGGGCTCGCCAATTTTTGCTACACAAAATAGCTAGATGGCGTTGGTGCACTGATGTAATGGACAAAATAAGTTACGCCCGAATTGTCATGCGACATTTCCCACTAACAAACAGTCAGTAACGTAATATTTGTTAGATAAGTTTTGTACAGTCAAGGAATTTCATTTCCTACCCATTTCGTTACAATGTCGTTAGACATTCGCAATGCATTAAGGTCGAAAATTATATTTCAATAATAGTATTGAAATGTCAATATTATTATTTGTCACTTCATTTTACAAAAAACCTCCTCGCGAAAGGTTATCATTTGCTTTTAATTTCTAATTAGGAACATATGTCAGTGTCAATCGAGAAAATCGTAAAATAATTTTCAGCAACGTTATTAATATGAAAAATAAAATGCTTGCCGCTAACCGTGAACTATTAAAAGATAATGATAATGACTGAAAACAATGAAGAGCTCAAAGAGTGGAGTTACACCAGGAAGGAATACGGATTTATGAGATCACGCGTCGGCTCAATGCTAGCAGGGACACAGTTTGACGTTGGGTACGGCGATATAATGTTGAAGGAAACCTTATTGATCTACTGCAAAGCAAAGTAACCATTGCATCGTCCGTTTGCCATGGCCCAAGACCAACGCCGACGACAAAACGGCTTTACGCCAAAGGGACGATTTGCGGAAATGTTTGACATTTACCCTAGAACAATTAGAAATTGCCTACATGCAGGCGGCCTGCGAAAATATATTCGTTCGTTTTGTTTTTGTTAAAAGTAATATAAAAAAAACGTTTATAAAATTGTGGTTTTATTGAATTATCACTGTCGTTAGTTCTGTTAGTTTTTGTATAGATAAATTTCGGGTGCCTGTCGTATCGCATAACGTTTTTTGTCCTAAAAATGTTTGGCCGAGAAAGTTTGGCATACTGTTGAATGGCATACTACTCGTTTGTTCTTATAATTTTTGCGCATACTCTCTTAAAGTCCTAAATCAAGTTTGTCCTAATATTGATAACTAAAATCTAATTACCTAAAGCATAATATTCCTAACATGAATTGCCCTAAGAATTATTTTGCCTATTATCAAATTGGCTAAAATTACAGCACCTAAACTAAACTATGGTAGGCGTGAAGTCAGAATCGTTACGTATTCTACCTTCAGGCAGGTAAGGTAAGGTACATAACTCGAAAGTTTCATCATAATACGTCCAGTAGTTTTTTGAGATTAAGTGAAACGTACATACATACATCCATCCAAACTTTCACGTTTATAATATTATTAGGATTAGGATGTAAGTAATTTTTATGTTTAAATAAAACATACACAAATAGTGAAATGAGACGAAAAGTGAAATGAGACGAAACGGAACGTAGTAAACAAACATCGCACCTAACGTCATCTATTCACTTTTTACTGTCACTTGGAAGTTGGAATGTCGTTGAACGCTTGACGACTGTGTTACTTCACGCTTGCGCGTACCGTACAGTAGAAATTGAAAAATGTCGACTTTTGAATGAATTGATACCCTTAGCGGCATCTAGCGATGTAGAACGATAGTAACAAACGGAGTACGGTGCGTAGTATGAAGAATATCGGTCTAGGGGGTATATAGTCTTTGTTCATACTAAGTTGATAGAGATTTGAGTATTAAAATCACAATTTTGTTACAGAGTCGAGCGTGATACCCGAAGCGGAGACATTGTCAGGTCAAGCGGCCATTTTGAAAACGTGATACTGTTGTTTAAGTAGATAAGTGCGCGAGTGACGGGACGCTGTGCCAATAATCGGCCAATGATAAATAAGTTTAAGGTGCAATGATCGGACTCAAACGTGAAAACTAGACTGAAAACCATGTACCGGAAGATGCAGCAAAAGGGTAGTAGGAGAATAATAGGTGACGCTCTCCAGGAGAGGCCTATGTCCTGCCATAGACGTCTTCCGTATGACTTGTTGATTATGATAAAATCCTGAATCAATCGAATCTTACATACAAATTCCAACATACAATGTAATTGGTTAGCGATTAAAATTAATCTTCTTACTGGAAGACTGCTATGGAATTATTTCGTTGTCATAAATCGTTCATAAAATGAAGGCATGCTTACCTCCCCTTTGTAAATATTAGTCAAATAAAGTTGTAGGCAAATGACAGATTTTTATTTCGCATTTTTAATGTTTATCCTAAACTTGAATATTATGAAATGTAAATGGATGTTTTTGTATAGGCCTGTTTGTAAATACCTACTAGTCTTAAGAGCTATTTTATACCTTTCAACTAAGGTAATACATGTTTATAGAATTAATATAATAAATGAAATGTTTATATCACAACTGTGTTTCATTCTATCGTGTAGGTACGGGCAAGTTGCCGTAAAATTGAAAAAAAGAACGAGTATATGTCCGGAAATATCTGGAAACTTTCACAAGAGTTAAAAATAATATTTAAGACGAGTGACTCAGCATATGGGTCATGCTCAAACAGTCGCGCAAGGCCAGTGAATCGCATGTGAGTCATGACTAAATCCAAATTAAAACAAAAGGAAACTTACTATGACTTAATAGTATTAGTATAATGAAAGCTACTAAACACATTTACAAGGTATATTAGGAGAAAAAAATATTAAATCGTTTTTATTTATCAATACAGGGCCTAAAATATTCAAGTTTTGTTTACTATAAGTAACCCACCAAAAACATTTGATGTAAAATTGGCAGCCAAGACTCACATGCTCATAACGCTTTCGCTGTAAAAAAGTTATCAGATCCCTGGAAAAGCCAAGCCCCTAAGCCCTGAGTTTACTAATGCTACACCTTGGCTTCAAAGGTATGGCTTGGCCGTTTCATAAAGTAACGTAAATAAGTCCAACGGACCGTCTGGCCCATACGATATCAAGAAGTTAAGTTGATGTCTTCATGATAATATATATAAACTTAATTCCTTACCATATAGGCCGGCCAAGTCCATTAGACTTATTTACGGTACTTTATGAAACGGCCAAGCCATACCTTTGAAGCCAAGGTGTAGCATTAGTAAACTCAGGGCTTAGGGGCTTGACTTTTCCAGGGATCTGATAACTTTTTTACAGCGAAAGCGTTATGAGCATGTGAGTCTTGGCTGCCAATTTTACATCAAATGTTTTTGGTGGGATCTCATTTATTTTTGTAAGGTGCCCTAGTTTTGTTCATTTATTTGGGCCATAGCGTCTGTAAGTGAGTAGTAATAATAGCAAAAGCGTTATTGAGCATGTAAGTCTTAGCCGCTACTTTTACATGAAATGTTTTTGGTGGGATCTCATTTCTTTTTGTAAAGTAGTTTTTAATTTTTAGGGTTTTTTTTTATTTTATTGTGTGCTGTAGCGTTTTTAAGTCAGTAGTAATAATTGTGTATTTAAGAAATACTTACGTTTAGCCCCATATTTATCCCCCATTATGGAAAACCCATACAAACTTTCATCCCCTAATTTAAAGGGTGGGGGGTGATTTTCTAAAAATCCTAGAATATGTGTTTTATTATTTATAACAAGGAGTCCTTATATCAATTTTCAGACCTCTAGTATCATAATTTTCAGAAGTCTCATACAAACTTCCATCCCCTAGTTTAAGGGGTTGGGGGGTAAAAGTTCCAAGTTTCAGAATTATTCTATTGTTTGTGTACTAAACCTAGCTCACATACCAAATTTCAGCTTTCTAGGTCATCGGGAAGTACCCCAGAGGTTTTGATACGTCAGTGTATAAGTGAGTGGCAAAATCGGCGTATTTTAGGTACCAATAAAGCCTAAAGTATAAAAGCTAGATCAATGAAATTAAGTACGTATTATGTAATCCCTAACTGCATCTTAACCTGTGAATTTGGGCGCTCTGGTGTTAACTGGGACGAAGCTATGAGGGTTTGAAAATTAGACGAAACGGTTCGAGAAAAGGTAGGTAGTGCCGCTTCTTTTTTGCTCGTCTTGGCGGGGGCACTACCGTGCCCCCAGATTAAGATAGTTCTTTACTGAAATTCGAAATACGTAACAATTACAAACAAACTGATAAATTTACATCCGAAAAATATCAAATATATATATTATATACACCGTGGCCTGGCGGCACTTGTAAAAATCATGCTTATTTCCGTAGCAAACTAAAAGAAACTTTATTCGCTGGGCTAAAAGGTTATTTCAGTGTAAAGGTAGTTGGATATAGTACCATTCAACAACCGATTGCTATTTGAATGGTGGCAAGCAACATTTTCATGAACCAAGCAGTATTTTTATGACTTCCAGACTTGAATTTTCGGGAGTTCCTCCTGTTGTACTTTTATGCCACGAAATTGTGTAATAACTGTATTGTAGATACAGTATACGCGGTGGCCAAAAACGCGTTTGAAAATGGCTTGAAAAATACATGTATCTTTCAAACTCCCCTGTATTTTTCAATAAAATACATTATCTTTCCTAGCGGATCTTGCGGTTGAATCTTTCGCAAGTTTAAGTTTTTTATGTGTAAAAAAGGTAATGTATTTTTCGCACTATTATATTATATTACTAGCTTTTGCCCGCGACTACGTCCGCGTGGAACTTGGAAGTATGGAAGCAACCTCGTACAACACGATAGATATCCGCCTAATCACCTTAATTAATAAAAGGGATTATTAAGAGCGCCTAAGCAAATGTAAGAGCAATTGTGCTTTTGGTCTAATAATTACATTTTCGACAGGGTCATCAATGTCATCATGAATTACTTACTCACTTCGAAATCTTTTTAGGGATAATTTCCAGGATGAAACTATCCTATGTCCTTCCTCGGATCTTAAACTATCTCCATGCCAAATTTCATCAAAATCGATTCAGCGGTTTAAGCGTGAAGAGGTAACAGACAGACAGACACACTTTCGCATTTATAATATTAAGTATGGATAGTATGGATGAAAAGTGACTCGGTATGTATTGGCTCTCATACAAACAAGTGACTTTTTATTCCGCTCAGACTGTATCTCGATATATAATATAATAATAATAATAATATAGGGAGTATTTCCTAAACAACGAGTGTGGGATTCATCACGATGTAGTAGCAGTTGACAAAGGCCTCACCTCTCTCTCCTTGGCAAACGAGAACTGGCGCAGACCAAAGGTGCTTAGCACCGATGACCGCAGGGCTGTATGGAAGAGCAAGGAGCTACACGGGCGGTTCTACAAGGCCCTTACGGGGCCCGATGTAGATCTGCTCGCGTCGGTGAACTGGCTACGCTTCGGGGATCTCTTCGGGGAAACCGAAGGTTTTGTCTGTGCAATTGCGGACGAAGTAATGATGACGAACAATTACCGGAGATATATCCTGAAGGACGGTACGGTCGACATTTGTCGGGCATGCCGCCGTCCCGGTGAGTCACTCAGGCATATAATCTCCGGTTGTTCTCATCTTGCTAACGGCGAGTACTTACACAGACATAACCAAGTAGCCAGGATTATTCACCAGCAACTTGCTCTTCGATACGGTCTTGTGGGGTCTGAGGTGCCGTACTATAAGTACGCACCGATGCCAGTTCTTGAGAATGGTCGTGCCACGCTCTATTGGGATCGATCTATCATCACGGACAGGACTATTGTAGCCAATAAGCCTGATATCGTGTTGGTAGATCGATCCACGCGCCAGGCAGTGCTCGTCGACATCACCATCCCCCATGACGAGAACCTTGTGAAGGCCGAGAAGGACAAACTCAGCAAGTACCTTGACTTGGCTCACGAGGTAACCGCCATGTGGGATGTTGATTCGACGATCATTGTCCCGATAGTCGTTTCAGCGAACGGTCTTATAGCGAAGAGTCTCGACAAACATCTTAAGAGACTCTCGCTAGATGGCTGGATCAAGGGTCAGATTCAGAAGGCGGTACTCCTGGACACGGCGCGCATCGTCAGGAGGTTCCTCTCTCTGTAGCCCTAACCACCGGTAGCCTGGGCCCTGCCCCGCTGCTGGCGGCACCCTAGGTTAGGTTTTTTATAATGTATTTATATTTTGTAATTACTTTATTGTATTTTACTTTTTATATAAATTTATTGTAAAAACCCTAGCCTAAGATACAAGACAAATAAAGGAATAATAATAATAATATGCTTTATTTCGACCAACATGGATCATTTTGTTAGTAATAGTATATCAGTTAGCTAAAGAGGTTGAAATTATAAATTATGATGAAATACTAATTGGAATCAATTAATCGTTACTCTATGTGACGTGAACGTGAAGTCAATTTTGCGTCAAAGATGCGATGCGGTGCGGGCCCTGGTAATAATTATTAACTAAATATGTAAAATACACAGTATAAAATAGGTAGTATACGTGTAGGATTGTATTTGTCAGACAAACGTCAGTTTTTTTTTTAACGTTATGTGTAATTTATAGGAATTAAACAAAGTTTCGAAAGAAACAACATGAATCTTTCGCCATTTTCATCGCTAGTAGTGTTTTTGTGTGTTTTTAATTTTTGAAGTGAAAACTTCTTTAGCGGCGCTTGGCACTTTTTAGATGGGTAAAAAATGTTAAACTTGCGTCAGATCCTGATCGAAAAAGCGTAGGACGTTGTATAAACAATTAGTAACCTAGCAACCGTGTCTGATTCAAAGAAAAGGCCTTCGAACAATAAAATGTTGTATTTTTTATAAGTATCAGTTCAATATAAAGTTTTCATAAAGATAGCATGGTGGTTGAAATACTCAGCAACCGTAACATCTCAGGTATTAGAATTAGTTTGAAATTATCAGTATAATACCGTACAGGCAGGTAGCGCAGGAATGTTTTATTACTACTAATTATTAATGTTTATTCGAATAAAGATCCTCGAGACCTCGACCGATCGAGTGCAGGCCAATCAGGCCCCCAATGTCCCATGCAGGCTCACAATAAACAATGAAAGCATCCGAACGGCGGTACGTGGTATTTTTTGGTATTACCTTGCATCTGGTTTTTACTAAATAGGTAATGACGTTTATTCGAACAAAGATAACGACCGACCGAGTGCAGCCTAATCGGGCACCCATGGACAATAAACAATAAAAGCATCCGAGCGGCGGTACATGGTATTTTTTTGGTATAAGTTGCATCTGGAATTTGGCACAAACGGTCAATGAGCTATTAACTCCATCCCCCCCCTGTTAGACACTAATTTGTAAGGAATATGGGAAATGCAATTTAGTCCCGATTTATTCGTTGGCGACCCTAAACTTCTCCTGTGCTGTGTAGAGAACTCGTATTTTGATTTTGTGACCATTGCTATGGATTACCGGAATACTTATGGCCTATGTCCTAATATTTTCTGTGTATAAAAAAATCCAAAGAGATGTTTTGTTAATTTTGTTTTCAATTAAAAATATATATATATTTAAACTATTCTCGAAATCAAGTCTATTAATTCTATATGTTTAAAAATTAAAACAAAAAACGTACCTAAATAATATTTACAAGGCTAGAATAAAGATGGTTACTTAAAATGTTGCATAATACTGTCCAGTTACCTGGCTTCAGAAGCGGCGGTCTATTTAGCGTTCGCGCCGGGCTCATGACCCATACGTTGAGTCACTTGTTTTAGCAAAAAAATGGTTGTATGGTGGCCTGGCGTATAGTGTACGGTCGACGGCGCTTGGCCGTGAATGGGTTAATTGAATGGATCCCTTCATATCAAGAGCGTATCAGCAATATTTAGGTAAGCATATTTCTTGATCAGTTTCAAGATGACGTCGAACCAGCGTCGAACGAATGTTAAGTTACAACTAAGTAAAATGAAGGAGAAAAAAGGTGTAGAATTCGAAAAAACCGCTCTTGATGCATATAATTGTCTTAATATAGGTCACACCGGTGATGTATTGTCTGCAGGTATGGCAGTATTGTCGCGGGACGGCGGCTATATTTAGCGCCGGTTGGGAGTTTCCTCTATAAATACTTCACGTGTTAGTTTCTCGGGAGTTCCTCGTCCGTGCGCGGCCGCCGCATACTTGGTGTTCCTTTATACTGGGAATATGAGTGCGCGGTTCGAGGTTCGGCAATGCGCGAAGCTTGGCAGGTCGGTGAACGCTACTAAGCCTTAGGAATTTGGGAGCTGGATTATTTTTTGTATGGTTTGATGATACTTTAGAATTCTTTTTTTTTGCGTTGTATATCTCCTGTATGTTTTGTGAGGTGTGCAATAAAGAGTAGGTATATACTTGTATTGTATTCTATATTAGTTTACTCGTATGTTTAAAGTGTAAAAATACATTTCCTTGCTAATATCTCAGATCCGTATTAAAATTCAGCTTGGTATCGTCAAAAATGAAGAAGAAATGAATACCTAACTAATGACCTAACTCTCATATCTGTTGGTTCTTGGTTCAGTCTTCATACATTTCCTTTGGTCCTTACATGCCCACGGTGAGCTCAGATCTTATGAGCTCCATAATAACTAAGAGCCATAGACACGTAATTAAACTATATAAAAAACCGTTTAAAAATCAGTCATTCCATTCGCTCGCGGTTTCGCGTTCCTCGTGCTCTTCGTGACCAGTATAATATGACTTGTGATCTCGAACGTGCATACTAGTTCAAGTAGGTATAGCTATTTAGTTGGTTATATTAGGATCTGACTAGAACTGTTTTGACGCTAATTATCGAAATGACAGCGCCCTGTTCTAACTGTGGCTGATTGTAGATACGCGGTGGCCGCTCGGGACCTGCGCGCGGGCGAGACGGTGCTGTCGGAACGCCCGTTCGTGCTGGCCCCGCACAGTGACTCTGCGCTTGTGTGCTTCTGTTGCCATCTGCCGCTGGTCAGCCGGTTTCTCGTCTGCAAAGGCTGCGGCGTCGCGCCCGTTTGTCCGGAACCGTGCCTCGAGAACCTTGATAGTGAGTTTAAGATCCCATCCGATATAGGAATCGGGGTCTGGATCCTACGCCTCTGAAGCATACCTACTTACTTGCCTTTATAGATACATTTGCCGATCGTTTTCAGATTGGCACAGCAAACCAGAATGCGAGCTGTTCAAGTCTCTGCGCGCGACCCGCGGTCTCAACGCCATGGGCGTCGTCCCGCACGTGGGCGCGCTGGCGGCGCTGCGGGCGCTGCTGCGGCGGAACGAAGCGTCAGAGGGCTGGGCCGAGTTCGCGCGACTCGAGACACATCTGGAACAGCGACGCGGCACAGCAGTCTACAGCTACACCCAGCAGACTGAGCTGGTGAGCTGTTCAAATCTCTGAGCACGTCCCGCGGACTCAACGCGACTGGCGTCGTTAAACATGTTGCTTACACCCAAAAGACTGAACAGGTAACGCAAATACACTGACATACTGTGGGTTGACCGCGACCCGGCTTGGACATTCTAGAGGGGTTATAGTGAGAAGCCTAGAGGCCCATAGGACCAGTTAACAGGTCGGCAAATTTTAGTTTTTTCTTCGATAATAGTCACAAATACAATGTTTCAATTACAACGCGTTTGGCTCGGTTTGTAGACACCTGCCTACTGAGTCGGCGGTCCCAGGTTCGAATCCCGGCCGGGGCAAATATTTGTGCAAATATTTGCTCTTGGGTCATGGATGTTATCTATATATGTATTTATATATTATGTATATCGTCGTCTAGTACCCATAGTACAAGCTTTGCTTAGTTTGGGACTAGGTCGATTTGTGTATGACTGTCCCTTAATATTTATTTATTATTTCCACATTACAAAAATATCTTACCTTTTCTTGGCAGTTCATCAAGTCCCTCGGTCTCCTGCAGCCCGACGACGACCCCGAGCTGGTCCAGAAAGTCTGCGCCGCTATCGACGTAAACAGCTTCGACGTCCGAGGCCCGCGGGCCCCCCTCGGCTGCGAAGCCCTGCGAGGAATCTATCTGAACACGGCTTTATTGGCACATGATTGTGTGCCCAACACGCACATGGCGATCAATGACAATAACCTCCTTGTTTGCCACGCCAGTCGAGACATTAAGAAGGGAGAGCCAATTTATTACAACTATACTGATCCTATGAAGGTAACAGTTTTAACATCTTTTAACTTTAAGAGTATTTATATAGGACTTAGCATATCAGTCTTTTCGCTGCGAAGTACTACGAGAAATCTACCATGAGCTACTGGCACATGACTGTGTGCCCAACCCAACACAAATATGGCTATCAACAATAACGATCTGTTGGTGTGCCAGCCGAAACAATAAGGAGCGCGAACATATCTTTTACTACTAAACTTATCTTATCCAAATGAGCATAAACAGTTTTAGAGATGTGCGAGTTTCGTTTTCTTGTTAATAACTTCACCATCTTGAACAAGCACCTCACGTGTTTCCCTGTTCGATTCAGATATTTTTTTTTGTGGATGTATATAAATGCTGTACCCAGGGAACAGCACTGCGCCAAGAGCATCTGCTAAACGGGAAGTACTTCAAATGCTCCTGCTCTCGCTGCTGCGACGCGACAGAACTCGGCACCTACCTGAGCTCAGCCATCTGTCCCGAGTGCAAGGGCTACGTGTCCAGTGCTGGGGAGAAATGGACCTGCCACGGATGTAATAAGGAGTTTGAAGCTGCGGCTATGGAGCAAAAAGTTCAATGCTGCTCGCACAAACTTGATGTTATAAGTAAGTTTCAATAATCTACGACACAATCATACTCGAATAAAATAGACGTCATAAATCATAATTCATTTACATCTACACACTTACGAGAACAAAAATATCTTAACACGACTTTATGCTCCTAACAATAGGGTCGTGTTCAGATATTTATACTGAGTCGGCGGTCCCGGGTTCGAATCCCGGCCGGGGCAAATATTTGTGCAAAATATTTGTTCTTGGGTCATGGATGTTATCTATATATGTATTTATATATTATGTATATCGTCGTCTAGTACCCATAGTACAAGTTTTGCTTAGTTTGGGACTAGGTCGATTTGTGTATGATTGTCCCTTAATATTTATTTATTTATTATTTATTTTTCTTCTCGTAAGTGTGTAGATGTAAATGAACTCGACTGTACGATAAGCTACGGCACATTTTAAGCAAAGGACCAGGAGCTACAAAGGTAGTTTGGGCTTTATAGGACAACGGCATGAGTCTTGGCACACTTGTCTTAGGACTGGAGTTGAAAACGCCCGGAAGACAAGGGCGGACGCCCCGCTGGTGAGGAGGAGGGGGAGGGGGGGAGTTACCGTCCGCCGCGTGTTCTTTCAGTCCTCTTATAATTTTATTTATAGAGATTAGGACATATTTGGTATCGTTTGCGGTTAAATTGAGGGTGGTCAGTGGCCAATAATTTTCTGGGACATTATAATAACAAGTTTTTATAGAAAAAAAAAAAACAGCCAAAAATCTTAGTAAAAGAAAAGAAAAATCTGCAACGATTACGTGAAAACAAGCAACGATTTGGGCATGAAAGAAAAATATGATTATAAAGCCACATTTATCTATTTTAGTGATGGGCCGCGGGAATATTCCCGTTCCCGGGAATATTCCCCTGGGGAATATTCCCGGGAATTTCCTTTGTTCCCGGGAATATTCCCCAAAATGGGGAACATTGAACTTTTCTTAGTACTAGAGAAACTTTTAGTACTAGAAAGTTATAATTTGGCATGGTTATACATATTAGTCATTTTGACAAATTGGTAGAACAAATTCTTGGAAAAATACTTTTTTACTGTACCTCCCCCTACACTAAAGTGGGGATGTCTTTTTTTTTCTAATCTACCCCATGGTGTGATATGTCGTTGGATAGGCCTTACAAAATGTTGAAGGTTTGTTGCAACAATTTTCCGATTTATAGATCTGTTTGTGAAATATCAAACTTTAAATTGCAAATTTTGGGAGTACTTGGGTATTGGCTATATAAACGCTGCTAGGGTAGGCTTTACAAGTTTACGAGTAATAATAGTTAACCAACTCATAAAGGGTACTTAGAGAAGTAAAACTTGCTTGTATGACTTTGTTAGCAGTTAGCAGAAAAAAAAACATTAACACTGACGCGCTGCCACAAAACAATTCATCTGGTCCAGCATGGCATACTTTATGAATCTACAATCAGACTGGTTTCGTGTACGTGTCCATTTTGCGGTAGTATGCCTAGTGGTTTTGTTGGTAGGTTAATTCAGAAGCTTCTAGCCTAGCTACCTCCTACTCCAATAACACCATGCTGCAGAAATAATTCTAAGAGCTGAAAATTTCTTGAACACAGCTTATCTTCCCGCAAACTCATTTGAGAAATGACAATGTTGTAGACATAGACTGCGCAAAATCTAAATCTGAAGCAGACACATATTGAAGTTGAGGAAGCAGTTTTCCAAATCGAAGACGTGTACCACACAGCGTAACAATTTCGACCAAGATGATATCTGTTCAGCTATTACAAGGAAGAGCGGTCAGTCAATTAACGGATTTGAAATCAATGCATGTGTCTTCTCTTGGCTGGTTTTGAAACTACTGACGGATCAAACGAGGTTACGCTGCATTTAAGAAGATCTTTGAAACAAGAAGTTGGCCTGGAATCTTTAAAGACGTCAAGCCGCGCGAAAGGCAGTCAGCGTGATTTTCGGCTACAGAGACATAGCAAAAATAATCCACTGAAAGTGCGCCAAATATGCGCCTCATTGATGGGGCCAATAACGTTTCCAGCAAAAAGTTACAGTCGAATCCGAAAATGACAAGATAGTATTTATGTCTTTCTGATTCTGTAAAGTCTACTGAGGAGTCGAAGACTATAAGATACGGGGGGCCTAAGGGAGAAACCTAACAGAAGGGAAACAAGATAGTTAGTCTTTTGATTATTTTAAGTCAACTTTGGAAACGATGATTATAAGATTTAACTTTGAAGTCACAAGTGGAGCTATGACAAGCGGCGATGGCACTAAAATCAAAGCAACTACCAAGAACAGAAACATGGTAGCTTAAATCCAAAGTGATGGGACGATGACTACAAGAGAGGCAGGCCTCTCGGAGGCAGAGCCCCCGTATTTAGATAATAAACACAACTTTGAACTTTCAAGTCATGAGTAGATTTACGAAACTAGGGCTCGGGGGGATGAGCCCCCCGCACCAAAACAAGACTTCTTTTCTTGATCTTGTAATATATTTGTGATAACGGCTGTGGAACCCTGCCTGGATCCAACTGATTAAAGAAAAATAATTTTATCAAATATTGCAAAAGATTAAATGTTGATATTCATTTTTTTTTTAATGTTTCTGGCAGTGTATTAGTTAATGAATTATGGCATGCCTGTCTTTGGTACTACTATACACTACCTATTTAAAATACTATTGAAATAATGAAATAAATAGATACATAAAAACGATAAAAACTAAATAAAATACAATTATTTTGCTAATTGCGTTGACAACACACGTGTTTTCTCTATTCCTTCTCTATCAGTAATTAACTTGCTTGTCTCACTGGTATTTATTTTACCATGTTATTCCTGAGAGTAATTTAAAAACTTGTGGAATATTCCTCGGGAACAATGAGAATATTCCCGAGAACATTGGGAATATTCCCGGGGAACAATGGGAATATTCCCGGGAGCATTGGAAATTTACATTTACAGCTGACTTTTTATATTTTTTTCTATTGAATTGCTAACCTATTAAATAGATAAACATTTTCTTATATAGAGAATGTCATAAAATAAATGTTATTCATATACAAATCCTAAATTCCCCTATATTCCCCTCATGGGGAATGTTCCCGGGAACATTCCCGGGAATATTCCCGGGAACGGCCCATCACCAATTTCAAAACCATGTAATTTATTAGAACTAGGTATATGAAAAGCTAATACGTAAAAAAAAATTACAGCAGACTCGTCAAATTGTTACTTTATTTAAATTAAGGACCCAAAAACAATTTTTATAAATGTTGGAATATGTAATGTAAGTAGCTTAAGCTAACGACCTTTGGAACACCTGTGGAATCACCCGTATGTGTATTATTTATTTATTTATTTATTAGGAGAACCAACAGCTATAAACAATAACAATACCTTGCTCTTAGATATAGTTAATGGAAAAGCCAATTACAGGTTCCCACCGGTAGTGACATTTTATACAAAAATAAAGTGCTCGCATAATGCGCAACATCGCATCTACCTGTGATTACAAACTAAATGCAATAGAACTAATTAATTGAACTAATTATTTAGTTGAATTTGTGTTCTCTTTGTACTGCTATGGTCAGAACCACGGATGTTTAAGGTGTTGAAACTTCGATTTACAGACAAAAGGGACGAGAAAGAGCTAGAAGAATACATAAAAAGCGTTTCCCTGGTGCTGGCGCCGAACCACTACCTCCTGCTGGACGCGAAGCAGCGGCTGGCGGGGGTGGTGCGCGCCGCCCTCGCCCGCGAGCCGCGCCCCGCCAGGCGGCGGCTGCGGCGGCAGCTCGCGCTCTGCCGGGAGATCCTCGCCGTGCTGGAGATCCTCACTCCAGGCATCAGCAGAGGGACAGGTACTGGTTACTGAAGCAGCGGCTGGCGGGGGTGGTGCGCGCCGCCCTCGCCCGCGAGCCGCGCCCCGCCAGGCGGCGGCTGCGGCGGCAGCTCGCGCTCTGCCGGGAGATCCTCGCCGTGCTGGAGATCCTCACTCCAGGCATCAGCAGAGGGACAGGTACTGGTTACTGAAGCAGCGGCTGGCGGGGGTGGTGCGCGCCGCCCTCGCCCGCGAGCCGCGCCCCGCCAGGCGGCGGCTGCGGCGGCAGCTCGCGCTCTGCCGGGAGATCCTCGCCGTGCTGGAGATCCTCACTCCAGGCATCAGCAGAGGGACAGGTACTGGTTACTGAAGCAGCGGCTGGCGGGGGTGGTGCGCGCCACATGACAAACGAATGACGATGCTTTGTTTGATATAATTCAAATTAGCAGGCCTACCTACAAGTTGAAAAGATGCCAATCTGTAACTATATTCCTCATGAACCGAGGATCATAATGATTAATTCACTATGATGTATTATTTAAGTTGGTACAGTCACCATCAGATATATCGCAGCATATAACGCGTTCATAAATATCTGAACACGACTCTTATTGACTGGGCGTTACAGTACATGGGTGAATCAACTTTTAAGTGAAATTTGTCCCTCGGGCAACCTAAGCATTTTCTATGAAACAGTACGAAGATGTTACTTGGACAACGGGGATAGAGTAGACAACACAAAAAGTTTATTCACCCACATGTTCAGATATTTATGAACGCCTTATATGCTGCGATATATCTGATGGCGACTGTACCATAATCTAAAAATCTTATTGGAACATTGCAGCCATCGCATTATACGAGATACACGCTACGATGGTGCAGTTGGCGAAAAAGCAGTTCGACTCCCGCGAAATAACTGGCTCCGAATATTTGGTAGGCACAAACGTTTACAGATAAAACGTTCAATACTTGTTAATTAATGCATAGCATAGATTATATGAAGGTATACGTACTAAAAGGAAAAGTCCTAAAACATGTTTATGAAACAGAGTTTAATGATAATGGACAGATTGTGGGACAGTCGAGAAATTTCGTTTCGACTAACTTCACCTAAGGTAGTCCAACTTGATCATCAATCTTTTTCATACCTAAAACGTGACCCTATTTCTATGAAATAAATAAATATATTGAATGCTATTTACGCCATTTTAACGCCAAAATAATTTCAGGATGAACTAACCAGTGCAGAGAAACACTTGAAGAGGTCGTTAGAGATGCTCTTCATCGAGCCCGGGAACTCCCCCGAAGGCGAGCTGTGTTCGAAGGCCTTACAAGAGTACAGAGCTCTGAAGGAGACCATGAGCACCGTTCTGGACGCGCTCCACGCCGACGGGAAGACCTATGTCGCTGCGGCTCAGAAGGAACAACAAACCTGTCCGACTGTTCAGTAGCTTGAAACTTGTGTACCTATTATATGTATATTTAGTTAGTTTACTTATTCCAAAATGATTTGTTGATCTTGGAAGAAACGTTCATTTCCTGTAGTTATTATACATAGCATACATACGTGCACTTCTATTATAGTATATGCAATAAAATGAGTTATATGCAGATGTATGTGGCTCAAAAACCCATGCATGATTTTTTCTTTTTAAATAAATACGAGATATTTTGTGCTTTACAGTAAACCGACCATGAAAAAAAAAATTTTTTTTTCTTAACTAATTGGTAAAAAAGAAAATTGTGAATTTTTCATACCTACATAAATGAAATTTACAAATATTGCTTATATTTACGTGAAATTCTTTACTAAACTTAGTATCCGTACAGTGTTTAATATATGTAGAAACACATTTTAGTAAAAAAAATATACTCACTGAACATAAAGACTGCCAAAACACTCATCAAAACAAAAGTTTTTCGAGACCATACAAAGATGGCGGCAAGTTTTTTCAAATTTCTGCCTTCTCGTTAGTAAACAACTGTAACTCTTTTTAGGGTTCCGTACCCAAGTGTAAAAACGGGACCCTATTACTGAGACTTCGCTGTCCGGCCGTCCGTCCGTCCGTCTGTCACCAGGTTGTATCTCAAGGACGGTGATAGCTAGACAGTTGAAATTTTCACAGATGATGTATTTCTGTTGCCGCTATAGCAACAAATACTATTCATGATAAAACAATAATAATTAAGGGGGGCTCCCATACAAAAATAGGGCTTTTTGCATGACATTTCGTTCAGCGGGCATTTTCTCATGAACCGTTATAGGTATGTTGAAATTTTCACAGAATGTTTATTTTTGTTACCGCTATAACAACAAATAATAAAAATAAAAAATAAGTAAAAATTAAAGGAGGGCCACATACAAAGAACGTGTTTTTTGTTCAATATTGGCACGGAACCCTTCTTGCGCGAGTCCGGCTCGCACTTGGCCGGTTTTAATTTTTAACATACAACCATCAAACGTATGACGAAGAAATATTAAACTGGATTAAATTTCCTTATGAAATCACTCAATAACATTATAAATATTCCTCATCATCATCATCATCATCTCAGCCATAGGACGTCCACTGCTGAACATAGGCCTCCCCTTTGGACTTCCATATATACCGGTTGGAAGCGACCTGCATCCAGCGCCTTCCGGCGACCTTTACAAGGTCATCTGTCCATCTTGTAGGTGGACGTCCTACGCTGCGCTTGCTGGTCCGAAGTCTCCACTCGAGCACATTTCGGCCCCATCGGCCATCTGCTCTGCGTGCTATGTGGCCTGCCCATTGCCACTTCAACTTGCTAATCCGGTGAGCTATATCGGTCACTTTAGTTCGTTTACGGATTTCCTCATTTCTGATTCGATCACTTCGAGAAAGAGGTCAACCGCCGAATCCAACTCTGCTGGGCAGCGTTCGGGAAACTACGCAATGTCTTTTCGTCCGACATACCTCAGTGCCTCAAGACGAAAGTCTTCAACCAATGTGTGTTACCAGTGATGACTTACGGCACCGAAACGTGGTCTTTCACTATCGGCCTCATCTCAAAGCTCAAAGTCGCTCAACGTGCAATGGAGAGGGCTATGCTCGGGGTGTCTCTACGTGAAATATTCCTACTTTTAAATAAATCTTGAATTCTTTGTTATGTAAGCTGCATCTTACAGTATGCATTTAAGGGTTATTGGTTTTCCTTATGGATGTATTAGGCTACAGAAACAGTTGACCAGGTGTCGCCGTTGACGTATAGGTAGTACGTCAATGAGGACATAATTATCATCATCATTAGGCTACAAATACTACATGGCTTATTCGAAAATATACAGGTATATCTATCCTAGTTATGGTAGATGCAGCAGAAGCCCAGCCCGGCAGATGTAAATTCGCGCCGTTTTCAATACCGAGTTAATGGTCGGTGCCTACAGGTAATTAATTTATTTCATGACCAAGGTGCCTACAGGTTTCTCTAGATGCTAGTCTGTTAACCATAGGTCTATAGACCATACGCACAAAAAATAGTAGTCGTCCCCGTTTTCTTAGATTGATTAGAAAGGGACGACAGTACAGTATTGCCACTTTTCAATTTCTACTACGAAAATGTATGGCACTGAGACCTTGTTACAGTGTGGCGGTGCGGTAGGACGCGACTTTGTATAGGCATTTTCTAATAAACTTAAATATTCGTCCATGGCAATAATGATCCTAGCGCAAATTATTAAATCTGAGCAAAATTCGTTTTGTTCTGAAAGGACAAATGCAGAATTTGATGCTGAGGTTTTCAGATGTAGTAGACTAAACGCAATAACTTACTTTTCGTTATCTGTGTTCGCATCGCATCTGTCGAGTGCGGTTAATGTACGACCAAATAATGTACAGCCCAATAATTGGCGACCACTTTTTTGGACGCCAATTATTGGGATGTACATTATTGCCCTGTCCAAATAGTGGCTTCACATTATTGCCTCGGACCGAGCTTGTACAGCCAAATAATGCTCATCCCAATAATGCACGACCCAATAATTCGAATCCATTTAGTAGACGCCGATTATTGGCCGCACATTATTGGCCCGTACCAGGGGGTCCCAAGCCGAAGAAGTTACTTTTAGTACTGAGAGTGAACAATAGATGGCTCTACCGTTAACATTTGTAAATTAATAAAATATGAATCAGCCAAATTAAGCAGAATTTTCGTGATCAAAATAAACTATAGCATATTTTATAAACAAAACGTAAAATATAAACTGATTTATCATCTTATTTAGAAGAAAACAATAATCATAAATAATCAACCGAGAACACGAAAGTGTTAGCTATGTTTGAGCATCCAAGCATTCGTAGTTGTTTGCAGTGGTAACGCTAGATGGCGTTTTATGTGTATCCCATTGTTGCGCTCACACACAGCCTACGACGGGGTGGCCATACCACTAAAACAATTACAGTTTCCCGACTTTTTTTAACTCCAAACCGTACCATGAGCGCCCGTTTACAATCGTCGTCTCTTTTAAGACTTTTGCAATGGAGACTCCTCGACCTTATTATGATTGGAGGACTAGTTTATTTTAAGCTATGTACGCTCAAAAAGATGAAAAATAAAGAATATATCGATAAATAAACCAATATTAATAACTTGTACCCAATCCCATAGGTAGTATTCATTTAGATCTTGTTAATTTTTTAGATTTCGTCCGATTTTGTTCAAAACCGTCCCTTTATGGATTAGGTATGCACTTTGCGAAATTTCCGAAAACGTAAATTCGTTCTGGCAACAGTATGAATCTGTCAACTGGGCATTCCACTCCTTCCAGACCGTTCCCATACTTCTGACAGTGCTGCAAACTCTCCTGATTTGTCAGATTATAAATATATTTATATGATTTTTAAGAATCTTTAGAAGAATTACTTTTTGGAATCGAGCAAATCGCCTGATTTTTGAAAAGTGGTGTAAATAAACCATATTTAATATAAGTGTGCGGTCATTTGGCAACGTTGAAATCCGATAATCGTCAACCGATTTGTGAGTGGAACGAAACGCGACTGATTTTGTCTTTGGATGTTCGATCGGCTGGCGTATAATGCTGTCCCGTTTACCCATATACTTAGACAGCAGATCGAGAGGGATGGCACTATACGACGGTCGAATTTTGAACATCGGAGTTAGCCCTACTGGTTTTTGTTTGTTTTGTTTATTACCTTACCTGTGGGAGTTTGCAGCAC
Organism: Apotomis capreana; assembly: GCA_947623375.1. Classification (NCBI taxonomy): domain Eukaryota; kingdom Metazoa; phylum Arthropoda; class Insecta; order Lepidoptera; family Tortricidae; genus Apotomis; species Apotomis capreana. The sequence continues at coordinate 7,134,251 of OX392514.1, forward strand.
TGAGTACTGACTTCCGATCCGATTCGATTTGTTGTTTGAAAGCGATTTTAGTTTGCAACCACGCTTGAAGTTTTTTTTAACTGACCTACGCTACGCTACCTAACACGGACTTGAAGCGGATTAATATCAAGATACGGCTTCGAAACCGCACCTACACATTGTTTGGATCTGAACTGAACACGTCGTCGACTTGTGAAAACTGACAAACGAAATTTCTAATTGCGGTAAGTTTTTTTTCTATCTATTGACCCACTCAGGTATATAGGTCCACTTAAGTATATAGGTAGGCAAGTCCACTTAGGTATTGTAAGAGTACTTGCTTACTCTGACATTTACTTGATAAATATCTTGATAATAGTTTGGAACACGAAAGACGATTTCTTGAGATAAATTTGATTTATTTAACTTGATAGGTGTGCACACTTATAGAATAGCGAACATGAATTATGACCGTGAATGAATAAGCATTTTATTGACTAATTACAAAACTTTATACAAACTAAATGCTGATGGTGCAAATGAACATTATGACGCATGTGCAATTTACTTGTACATATTCCGGGGGGCGGATGAGATGAGAGGGAGATGTGTACAAACTTGATAAAGAAAAAATACAAAGATTAAAATTAATTGAAAGTGACTTGTTTAAACTTTGGGGAAGAGGCTACTCGCGAAGAATTTGTTGTTTCGCCGCGATCCTGATCATTTTGTTGGCGCGTGTCGCTGGCTGCAGATCGCGGGACGGCGCGGGGCGGGGGCTGCGCGGCTGTCGCGGGTTCCTCGACGACGGCCGGGGCCGGCGTGGGCGGCACTGTCCATCGAACTCTTCGTATTATGATATACAGTGCTACTGCTCCTATTACTCCGAGAATCACGTATATCATAGCATAGTGATGGATATCGTGAAATGATATGTTTTCAGAGATAACTTCAGTATTCTTCAACTGCTCGATCTTCTCTCCGAGATGAGTACTTTCTTTTTGTAAGTCTTCTGATCCTGATTCATTGTTCTGGATGTGAGGTATGGTGATGTTGATGACGTGATTTATTGGTGCCATAACCGGGTTGTATAAGTCCGGCTTCATTTTAATCTCCGACCAATGAGGTTTATGCGGGAACACCGAAAAATTATCAGTCTTAATAATGCAGCCGTGACCTACATTAATAAGCCCGGCGTTCGTCAGCTGATGTGCGGTTACTTGATCCGCGCACAGTGTTCGAACTTGACACTGCTCACAACAAATGTAGATATAAGTATTTAATGCATTACTTTCAATCCAATCATTCTTGCATGTTGTTGTGATAGTCTTGCATCCCGATTTGTCAGTCTCACAAAAGCTGTTGTCGCCTTTCAACTGATACACTGGTTTCTTGATGTAGCAAAAATAAGAGTCTGTTGATATGGAACATGCTCTGACATCATTCTCCGAGATGGGAATATACATATCCTTTTTCATGTTAATAGATACGTATTCCGATATAGGTATTACAGTGGTTATCTTGCTTCCAGTCTTCTTGGGTATCGGAATGATCTTAAGAAGTTCGTAACTATCTCGGCTAATAAGAGGTAGTCGTATCTCGAAGATTAAGATATCTTCCATCATCCTTGTTTTCACTTTCAGAAGGTCGTATATCTTGCGCAGATCTGTGCGTAAGTTGTCGATTGGCAGTGAAACGTCTCTTGGCAGGGTGCTGGCTATGGTACTTAATTCGTTAATAAGTTGTTCCGGAGTTAGCAGGTGTAAATTAAAACGTCCATGATAAATGTCCGTGATGGTGTCTAATAACACGTTTTGCATTCCTTTTAAATTGTGGAGCATATTACTTGCTATGGTGGCTCCCAAGTTGAAGTCGTTTATAATATTGTTACTTTCAACCTTTTGTTGCAAATTTTTGAAGGCTTCTCCCAAATTGTTCATGTGTTGATTTATCATTTTATATTGTTGATTCATGATGTCTTCAGTACGTTTCAACAAATTATATTCCGCTTCTACAATGGATGTTTGATTTTTCCAAAGTGCGGCCATATGTTTATTGTTGTCCCGTAGAAGTGTAATATCTTTCTGGTACTGTTCGGCGAACCTCTCGTCTAATACGCCGAATAAACTATTAGCGATGTATCCGACACCGTCGATAAGGCCGCGTCGGGAACGTTGTGACTTGTGACGTCAGTCGCGTGCTTGAATGCTGACTGAGTAACATCTGGTTATAGTATTCAAGTTCCGAGAATCCATGACGTAGCTGTAGTAGTATTATGTCACAATGAACTTGTGTCTTGATAGTTTCGCAGGTATCTTTTAGAAATCGGGTGTACTTTTGAAATGCATTCGTTGCTTGCCAATACGGATCCATGTTATAATAGACTATCAGCTTCCATTCGTCCCGAATAAGCATCATGTCTGCGAATTTATCGAAATATAGCCCTTGTGTTTCTCGAAATGGTATTATGTTGACATCGCATTGTCCGGTGGAGAGGCATGATAAAAATAACAATAATGCGGCAAACATTGATGATAGTGTGAACCTGGCCTTGTTTGGACTAGGTTTTTGGGATTTTCTTGTCAATTTCTCCTTTTCGGGTTCTTGATCAGGTAACGAGTTTCCTTGGTTCAGGTTGGGTAGTTCTTGCTCAGCGTGTTCTGACAAGATGGAGAGCTTGAGTACGGGTCGCTTTAGGATTCCACTCTTCGTTTTCAAGGTCACAACCCTTACATATCCGTCTTGTCCCGGATGTAGCTCTATAGCTCTGCCCATTGCCCATTTGCCGGGTGGCAGGTTATCATCGTGAATGAGCACGACATCGTTAAGGCCGATGTTGGCGAGAGGCTTCCTCCATTTACTTCTTGAGTTTAACAGCGCGAGGTACTCAGAACGCCATCTCGTCCACAAGTCTTGTAATATTTTCTGAGTAAGTTGCCATCTTGTGCGCAAATCTCTTTCTGTCTCTATTAATGTAAGAGTCGGTCCGTTGTTTAGAAAGTGAGCGGGAGTCAAATAGTTGATATCGTCAGGATCTTCTGATATTGCGCATAGTGGTCTCGAGTTGAGACAACCTTCGATCTGGGCTATTAAGGTGCTGAATTCTTCATAGGTGAGTTTTTGCTCGCCGATGACTCGTTTGAGATGATATTTGAAGGCCTTGACACAACTTTCCCACAAGCCTCCTGCTGTTGGCCAGGCAGGAGCATTGAAGTGCCAGGTGATTTCCATGTCTGATATTGCATCCATAAATTCTTGACCGATGATGTGTTGGATCTCAAGGTATTCTTCCTGAAGTATCTTGCTGGATTTCAGGAAGTTTCGACCATTATCGCTGTAAATATGTAGCGGAGCACCTCTTCGAGCAGCCATTCGGCGCAACGCCGCTATGAAAGCTGAGGCTGTCATGTCAGATACTAGTTCTAAATGGACAGCTTTCGTAGCCATACAGACAAACACGCAGACGTATCCTTTAGTGGTCTTGATACCACGACCCTTGTTTGCCTTGAGGCGAGATGGATTACTTCTTGCTGCAGGTAAGTCCCCCATTATTTGATGTTGCATGTTTGCCTTTTGTTTTTTGCAGGTCACACATCGACGAATAAATTGCTTGGTTGCGCTGTTGCCTCCGATTATCCAGTATTTATTTCTAATGAAGTTTAGGGTGGTTCGGGCACCGCCATGTAAAACCATTTTATGGGCATGATCAATGATAAGGCTGGTCAAGCGATGTTTGTGAGGTAGGATTATCGGATGCTTCATGTCATACGCAATGTACGCGTTTCTCAATCTCCCCTTGACGCGCAGAACGCCTTCTTCATCCATAAATGGACACAAATCTAGTATGTTACTTTTAGACGAAACAGGTCGGCTCTCCTTCAAATCTTGATATTCATTATGAAATTCTGTGGCCTGCACTCTTTTGATTATCATGGTTTTTGTTTCTCTTAACTCTGATAAAGTAAGGTAGGTTCCAGTTTTTCTGTTTTGCTTCCTGGAGATGAATCTTCGAACCCATGCCAGGACATGTACGAGTTTTGACAAGGAACTATATTTGTTCATAAGCTGGTCGATGATGTTGTCTTCTGTTTCAGTGTTTACGGCAATATTTACTTGTATATTTTTTCGTTCTTCGTCCGTAGTGTAAATAATGTTTTTATCTCGCTCTTCTGCCTTGAAGTTAGGTAGCCAGGCGGGCCCGTGCCACCACAACGGATGTTGTTTTAACTGTGACGCGGTAAGGCCACGGCTTGCGCAATCTGAAGGATTCTCTGCCGATTTGACGTAGCTCCAGCACTCCGGCGGGATTACTTCTATGATTTGTCGCACTTTGTTGGCGACAAATGTATCCCAACGGTTAGGGTCTCCTTGTATCCATCCTAAGACCGCAGTCGAATCCACCCAACCGTATGTCTTGATATTATGGTTGGTTAAACATTGCTTCACCTTGATCATCAATCTTGTAAGCAGATGAGCTCCACACAATTCTGCCTTTGGTAGTGAAATAACTTTGTTGTTCGGTATTAATCTTGATTTTGCTGCTAGTAATATAATTTTCCGTTGCCCTTCGGTATTTACACTGCAGTAAATAGCGCACGCGTAAGCTCGCGGCGTTGCATCGCTAAAGGCGTGTAACTCGATATCGCTGACAATGTTTGTGCCGATCCATCGCTGTATTTTGAATGTGTTTATATTATTGTTTATATCTTGTTTGATAGTTATCCATTCTTTGTGTATGTTATCTGGTATGTTATCATTACACCCCGTTATCTACTGCTCAGTTTGGGGGCAAGTGACGGGGCAGTCGCGATAATCAATATCGATAAAAAATTAAGTTGATTTACTCACTTAATAACATATAAATAGATCTGATTCATACTTAACAGACCTCTATAGTGTTTTTTAAAAATTGTTATGATATAAAAAACTTTTATTTATTTATTATTTATTATACATTTCATAATAAATTAACAATATTTTTTCCATATTGGATGACGTCAAACTTCGTTGCTTGCTTGTGAAATACCATTTCAAAAAAGAAAATGATTTTTCGACCTCGACGGATGTAACTGGCAAAAACTGCAACTTTTGTTTACAACGCATAGTACCATCTCCACGATGAATTCTCATTATTTCAATTTTTGCGTTCATCTCCCTGCAATATTGACGATACTCATCAATGGTTCACTAATATGTTGCATAAAATTGATACTCATAAATTCATTTTGTATAACAACTTTCGACAGAAACATCATTTCTCCGAAAGCTAATAATAATTCGGTGAATAGAGACTAAAGTACTATGTGTGACCTTACAAACGGTCCGGTAGTTTTGAATTTTTTATATGTTATCTAGGATGGTTAGTCAGTGTTTAAAATGCAAAATGCACAATCCCCCCCCCCTCCGCGCCCGCCGCCATATTAAGAAAACCGGCACGTTCTTCATATTTATGCTCATATCTTCCTTTAGGAGCATTTTAGCTAGAAGAAAGCTTTGACAATGTTATAGAAGGATAAATTTACTACATTCTCCATTTTATATTTTGTTTCTAGGACAGATAGTTACGGAGATATGCACATTTAAAAAAACGTAAAAAATCGCAATTTCCAACTCAAAAACAAACTTCTGGATTATATCTTCGTTTAGGAGCATTTTAGCTAGAACAGTGCTTGGGCAATATTGTAGAGAATTCAATTTACTATAATTTACATTTCAAATTTTGTTTCAAGGACGGTTAGTTACGGAGATATGCACATTAACAAAACTGGAAAAATCGAATTTAAAGAAATTTCAAAAAATTCTTGGTTTACAACGCTGTCATTCAGTTACGGACTAGTCTAGGACAAATTAAAACATGTTGGAAATATAATTGCTTATAAAACTCATGTCCATTTATACATACATTTTCGGAAAATGTGACTTTATTTTTTACATATCTCCGTGATTATCTGTCCTAGAAACAAAATCTGAAATGTAAATTATAGCAAATTTAATCCTCTACAATATTGCCCAAGCACTGTTCTAGCTAAAATGCTCCTAAACGAAGATATAATCCAGAAGTTTGTTTTTGAGTTAGAAATTGCGATTTTTTACGTTTTTTTAAATGTGCATATCTCCGTAACTATCTGTCCTAGAAACAAAATACAAAATGGAGAATGTAGTAAATTTATCTTTCTATAACATTGTCATAGCTTTCTTCTAGCTAAAATGCTAAGATATGAGCAAAAATATGAAGAATGTGCCGGTTTTTTCAATATGGCGGCGGGCGCGGAGGGGGGGGGGGGGGGGGATTGTGCATTTTGCATTTTAAACACTGACTAACTATCCTAGACAACATATAAAAAATTCAAAACTACCGGACCGTTTGTAAGGTCAAACTCCTTTATTAACTGAATTATAAGTCGTCTGACGCTGTCTAGAGCATTCACAAAATAAGAATTTTATTTTGATAAACAACCATTTATAGATAAATATGAATCGACTAATAATGTGAAGCAACATCACTATTTGCCCCCAAACTGAGCAGTAGATAACGGGGTGTAGTTATCATCCCAATTCAGAGGTGTCTTCCACTAAAGTTGGAAAAGCATCTTCAATTTGGTGGAAATCGGAGTGACCCAGCCCAAGGGATCAAATAATTTGGAGATTTCTGACAACAGTTGACGTTTTGTTGTGTGTTGAGTGGTATCCGAAACGGTTTCCATTTTTGACTCAAAATGAAATATGTCTTGAGAGGGTTCCCATTGTAGTCCTAGCGTTTTTCTTGATTCCATTTCTTTGAAGTTGTAATTATTTCTTGCCAGAGCGTCTTGGCTGTCTACTTTGGCCAGTTCTTGGTGGTTCGACATCCATTTTCTTAAGAAAAATCCTCCCGATTGTAATAGTTCTTGTAATTCTTGTTGCAATTTCTGTGCTGACGAGACGGAATAGGAGCCGTGAAGAAGGTCATCCATGTAGAAACATTCTTCGAGCGCTTGTGCAGCTTCAGGATAATTCGATCTTTCGTCCTGGGCTAATTGTTTCAAGGTCATCATGGCTAAGAAGGGCGCAGCTTTTTGACCATAGCTTATCGTAGTTAATTGGTATTCTTGTAACCGTTCTTGTGGCGATTCTCTCCAGATAATCTTCTGAAGACTCTGATCATCTTCATGTACCCATATCTGCCGAAACATTTTCTCGACGTCGGCAATGTAAGCTACACGATGCTGTCGCCATTTTAATATTAGCGACATAAGGTCCTTTTGAAGATTTGGGCCTTTGTGCATTATATCGTTGAGGCTTACTCCTGTTGAGGTCTTTGATGATCCGTTGAAGACAACCCTGAGAGCGGAGGTGGATGAGTCATCTCGTAAGACGCAATGATGCGGTAAGAAGCACTCCCTTGCGGCACGTGTCTCACGTGCTTTATTCCATTGTCGTGTCGGCGCTATCATACGACCCATAGCTTGATATTCATGTATAAATAATTTGAATTTATGCTCCAATTGCCGGAATTGCATAACAGCTTTGCTTTTTGAGTGACCGAGTCTCTTCAGACCATTATTTTTCAGAGGAATTCGTACTTGATATCTTCCGTCTGCCAACCTTGTTGTTGTTTCCTTGTAATACTTGATACATTCATCTTCTTCGCTGGTATTGGGTGTATGAGCTGGAATGTCTTCGATTTCCCAAAATTTTTGGATGTCTTCGATGTTATTTATCACCAAATTACAATGAAAGCTTTGCTGTATTCGTCCACATAAAATCCACCCTAAGTGAGTTTCTTGTACGACAAGGGGTGAGTTTTCGTCCTTGAATATTCCTCCCTTTAATATGCTTGCATAGACCTCGGCGCCCAATAATATGTCGACGGAGTTGCTGATATAATACTTGGAGTCCGCCAACGTCAGAGTATTTAATATTTCCCACCTTGATCTGGGAAAGGTAATGTTGGGCAAGTTTCTTGTTATAGTCTTCATAATGAACGCCTCGGTGTCGAATGAATATTTTTCGTCTAATGATAAACAGTTCAAATGCAGCTTCCCTTTGCAGATGTTGTCGTTAACACCTACTCCAGTGATCATGCCCTTAAATTGATGTCGCGGTAAAGCTAGTTGTTGGGCTGCTTTCTCCGTAACCAAACACATTTGAGAACCTGGGTCGACTAGGGCACGCATTGTACGGGGTACTCCATCATTTCCCAGGATTTTGATCATAGCTGTAGCTAAAATAATATTCGGTTCTTGTTCGCTGTTTTCACGTTGCTGCGCCACGTGCGACCCATTTCCTTGTTGTCGAGTTTGATGTCCGGACGTATTTATCGACGCTGCAGTTTGGTTGTGAAATACGTCATGCAAAAGTGTATTATGAAACCCACTGCATTCTTGACATCTTTTTGTAGAATGGCAAGGTTTGCTGTTGTGATTGTATAAACAATTACTACAAAGATTAAGTTTTGTAATTGTTTTTCGTTTAAGTCCCGGCGCCATTTCTTTGAACTCTGGGCAGAAGTATATACCATGATCTTGCTGGCAAACCGGACATTTCCGCTGGTATTCATGTACTCCTTTTGCAGTAGTAGCCTTGTTGCTCGAAAAGTAATGCTTAAAACGGCTTGGTTTATTTTGATTGTTTGATGTAGCAGGTGTAGTCAAACTGGTTCGATTCACAACGGCTTCTTGCTTGCGCCGTGACGATTCCATAGCGGTAAATTTGCCCTCCAAAAATGACAAAAAATCCTTTAATGATGGTAGCTCTCTGGGCTGCTTCAACGATGTCATGTATTCATTGTGAGTTTCGGAATCCAATTTCTGTTGCAATAAATGGACTAATATCGGATCCCAGGTGTCAATGTCGACACCCAAGTTTTTTATACCATTCAGACTTTCTATAGTGACGTCATGAAGTCGCTTGATGTAACTTGAAGTAGCTTGTTGCATCACAGGAAGGCTTATAACGTTGTTTATGTGAGTTGTAAATATCAATTTCTTGTTATTATATCGATGGTTCAATATTTCCCAGCATGTAGTGTAATTGTCGGAACTAATGGGCAGGTGTTGTATGAGTCGTTCTGGTTCGCCCTTAATTTTGCTTTTCAGAAACTGCATTTTCTGTGCGTTCGACAAGCACGGATTCCTATGAATGGCTTCAGTGAATAAGTCCTTAAACGAGACCCATTGTTGATATTGGCCATGAAATACAGGAATATCTAGACGTGGAGTTGATTTTTCTCTGTGCGACGTTGACCATAACTTGCTGTTTATCTGCTTTTTCATCGCGGCATGCTCCTCTTCATACTTAGTGAATGTATTTTCGTAATGTTCATCCGTGCCGCCAAGTTCACTGTCTATCTCCCAGTGCAGTGAATCGATTGCAGCCCAGCGGGAGTCCAGAGACTTAAGGATATCCTCAAGCTCCCATTTCTCTCCAACACTGCCCAGCTTGATATTTGCCAGCGTTCGAGCTAATGCCTTGAAATTGCTACTTTGTTTACGTAACATTTCATCTAACTTGCTGTTATTTCCTTGCGAGGTAAATTTAGATTCAGGCTGATGTTTACTGCTTCCGGGTACTGGTACTTGTTGTTGTCGTGGCGTCGGTTGAACGTTGAGCGGGTTTGGTTTGGCTTGTTCCGTGGGCGTTGGAGGGGTTGTATTTTGAATTAATTCTCTCGTTTCTATGTAGGCACTATACGTGTCATCATAAAGATTGTTGAAGAAGTAGGCATGATTAGGATTGTTGAACTCACGTAACTTTTCGTCATTGATGTGGAACTCTTCCCAGTGCAGGTCGAGAGAAGATAACTTCCTTTTGATGTACTCTGCTGTCTTGCGATCCTGGCTATCTTTTTTGAAATTAGTCTTCACTTGTTTAATTAGACTTTGTAGTTGAATCTGACTTTGATATAAATCCTCCATATTACAACTTCTTGGTCACTAGTAATTTGAAGAAATAAATTAAAATTCTTGCTTTATAACTGCTTGATAAACGGCGATATACTTGCTTGATCGCCCTTCTTGCTATGTCGTGTTCAATTTTCTTGCTTAATTTTTGTTTTTTATTGTTCGCGTATATATGTAAGCCTTGTTGCTTGATTTCTGACCTTGTTGTCTTGCTTGATGTCTTGATAACTGCTTGCTGATTCAGTATTATCTCTCGCGCTCTGCCGCTTGATCCGCCTTCTCAACCCAGTCGGTGGAACCCGCTTGTGGGAGGCCAACTAAGTTGAAAATAATCAAACGAAACGAGCACAAAAGATCCGGCTCGAAGGACCAATAATGTAAGAGTACTTGCTTACTCTGACATTTACTTGATAAATATCTTGATAATAGTTTGGAACACGAAAGACGATTTCTTGAGATAAATTTGATTTATTTAACTTGATAGGTGTGCACACTTATAGAATAGCGAACATGAATTATGACCGTGAATGAATAAGCATTTTATTGACTAATTACAAAACTTTATACAAACTAAATGCTGATGGTGCAAATGAACATTATGACGCATGTGCAATTTACTTGTACAGGTATATAGGTAAGTATTGTCTTTAAGACGAACTAAACATTTGAAATAAAGTAGATATTATCGATAAACAAATCACATTTTTATAGCCAGCTTTTATTCTATATAAAAACAAAATGAATAATTATTAGTCCCTAGTCCAAATTATTGTAATTTGTAAGATAATAGAACATCATTCAAATCAAACAAATTACAAAGTCGCTAAATGAGATAAGCACATGCTTAAAATTAAACTATTTGCTTGACCTTCAAGTTCTATGTTTTCTGTTTTGTGTAGCATCTATTATAGAACTTTGGGCCAAGTTGAAACATTTGTAAAGAATGAAGTTAAGTGTATTGGTGTTTGTATGTGAAATATTTTATCTAAGTACATTGGTACTTCTCAAATCTGCGCTACAAAAAGGTTGTGTTGCTGCTAATACTAAAGTAACAAATTAATTGTTATTCACATAAGTACCTCATTGGTTACCCAATTACACATGTACTTAGTTTATTTATAATTTGTTATTACCAAGTTAAGTGAATTGTGAATTCTTTTAGAGAAAAAAGTCCTCCTAAAGCAAATTATTGAGTTTTATTTATGTTAAAATACTTAATTTATTGTTTTAGGAAGCATAACCACACTTAAGCCATGATGAACTGCGTAGCAGATATCTGTGAATCAATCATTTTGAAAATAAAGTGCAAAATGAAGTTGCAAAGTACAAAGAAGAGGACGCTATGGAGGAGGAAGAAGAGGACACTATGCTGGAAACAATGGAATTGTGAATCAGATGAAGAATTTTAGGTCATCATCAGCCAAAGTTTGGCAGCAAAACATACAACCATCAACTTCATCTTCTGCGGTGGCAGTTGATGGTCCATCAACATCGAGTGGAGTACCTTCATATCATCACACTGTTGAGGCTAAGTCCATATCATCGTCACAAGACGCAACTCTGCAAGCTTGTTCGGTTCTGTATTCTGGGCTGGCGGGGCAAAGTGTGCGCAGAGAAATTTGACTGCTCTATAATTATGTACTATTTTGCTCAATGTTAGACGAACTGTTCTCGGCAGCAACTTACCTGTACCAAGGCTTTGTAAAACCCTTAATAGCTGTCATGAGACGGATGTGCACTTTGACTCGATGCAGCAATTTAAAAAAACTATTCATAAATGTTTAGGAAAAACCTTTCATAAATAAAAAGCTTAGGCCAGTAAAGCGCATAACTTACTTTTAAGTACAATTAGTGTTAAGTAGGTAATAATTTAACTAGTTTTATAATAAAACGCATGCAGTGTTTACCTATAAGTGAATGTTACACTTAGATGATAGCATTGTGTTATAAAAGGTTGTAAGTATTTAGTGTAAACAATTGTTGGTGAACCAAATAAATAAATAAAAAAATAATAATAATGATTAAGTTGATTTGGCAGGTAAAAACCAATTTTTGTTGATTTTTTAAAACTTATTATAATTTTCTTCGAAGCGGTTGCTTAATATTTTTTGTACATATTAATATAAATATAAATAAATAGTCATTTTGATTTTCTAATGGAAAACTTATTAGAAGTAAAATTCACGATTTTTGCAAAAAGAGGAAAAAACACTAGATGAGAGATCCAAATTTAAGCAAAACTTTTTGATCTTAACTGAATGTAAAGATTTTCAATTAAAAAAATACTTTACCACACTATGCTGATTATTATAACTTACGGCGTAATTATGGCTTACCGCCTGACTCCGTCGGCCACTGAAGCACCCAAAATTCTTTTGTATATCCAAATGTTTGGGTGTTGCATTAATTAACCGATATCGATTAGGCTCGATAAATATATAGTATTTTTACTTTGATTTAGTTTTTTGGAGCGGAGCGAGCGAAGCTCCCATGGATCGACTCGAATGGACTTTGTAACAATGCGCAGATCTCAGCGAGTTCTCAACCGATTTTAGAAATTTTTGTTTTAAAATGCACAAATTAAATTTTGCTAGGTCGTGACGAAGAGAAAATTTCGAAAAAAAAAAAAAAAAAAAACTCCGCTCCAATCTATGGTGCAAGCTTAGCCGGTGGCTGACTCTGCATCGACCTAGTCTATTTTACTCAAAATATTGTGTCAATTGTTTTGTTCCTAATATTTTTAAATTTTTTGGGTATATTAATTTAGACCCAGTGTCACTTATGATAGTCCCAGGAAGGCTGAATTAATAATATACGCGGTATAATCCGTTTTAACTGTTTTATTCAAACAATATGATATTATTAGCATTTCTTTGAATTAAAGAACCCTGTAATACTAGTGCGGAGTGCCTGAGCTGTAGACTGTGAGAGTTAGTTTTGGAATTGCTAACATTTGTTTTTTTTTTATGTTTTCAACTCGCATATCCTTTAACTTTTGGAAAACTGAATCAGCAAAAAATAAATATGTACCTATATTTATATTTATCAAACTTACTCCCAAAATTGGTTGAGAATCAATTAAGAAATACCACCTTTAGGGGAGAACAGCCAGAAAGCATCTAGACATCCAAATATCTTTCAATAATTTGTGGAAAAAACGGCTCAGTGACATTTTACTCAGTCAAAGGCCGGAACTACAATCAAAACCAAACCTTCGGTTTCGGCAAAAAATCATATTTCGGTCGGACTCAAATGTAAAAAGCCTTGATTTACGAGCAAGTATGTTGATAAGTAATGTACGCGATATAATCATGATCCTTTTTAATTGTGCGACGGTCATGTAAAAAGAATAAAATAGTATTTTCACCTCACCAGCTCAAACATAGCGGCTTTGCTGCGAGATAAAGGTGCGACCACACCGCCGCTTAAAATACGGAGTCGGTACGGAATCGCAGTGACGCATCGTATCCGTACCGTTTTTATCGCATGCCCTCCACACCGCCGCTTAAAATACGGAGACGCTACGGAATCGCAGTGACGCATCGTATTCGTACCGTTTTTATCAAATACCCTCCACACCGCTGCTTAAAATACGGAGACGCACCGTGTACGTCGTGACTTTCCCATACGAAAGATTTTTGATGCGAACCTTCCAAACCAATACATGCAAACAGACCTACCCGATCACCCCGCCATACCTAAGTATTTTATTTGAATCACTAAAAAGCAAAAAAAAATATTAATAAAAAAAGAACCGACTTCAAAATAACTGAAAAGCCAAAAATAACCCGTTCATGTACAGATTACATTTGAATCACTTTTTGAAGTCGGTGCCAAACCACTCAAGTTTTACTATGAAAAATGATGCCGCGCATATTTTTGTTGGATATTATATATTTACGTGAGGTTTTGCACCGACTTCAAAAAGTGATTGAAATGTAATCTGTATATGAACGGGTTATTTTTGGCTTTTCAGTTATTTTGAAGTCGGTTCTTTTTTTATTTAAAAAAATTGCATTATAAACACTCACTAACCATCCTAGAAAACATCAAAAATTCAAAACTTTCGGACCGTTTGTAAGGTCAAACTCCTTTATTCACTGGATTATTATACAATGGATACAATGCGTCACTGCGATTCCGTAGCGTCTCCGTATTTTAAGCAGCGGTGTGGAGGGCATGCGATAAAAACGGTACGGATACGATGCGTCACTGCGATTCCGTACCGACTCCGTATTTTAAGCGGCGGTGTGGTCGCACCTTAACAGTGAACAAAATGCGATTTTGTTTCGAGCGTGAGTAGAAAGTAGCTTTTTAATTTTTACAATTTTTGACTGCGAATTGTCATTTCTCAGCCACAGGTTAATTACCGTGAAACATGCCAACTTTGCCCGCTTTTTTCGTAAAACCCGAATTTCTCTTATTTTTCTATGACGGGCTAAAGCTTTTTTCTGTCTAACGCATCCGTCGTATTCATATGCATGCGTTTATTACGAGAAACAATTTTTAAATCTACATTTAACCAACGTGTTTTATCAATTTTCACCTTGGGTAAAGTTATCTAAACTTTTGCCAACATTGCCCAAATCGATTATTTTCGTAACTATAGCCCCTACAACGTTAAGATAAGGATCAGTATAAAATCTTGGGTAATAATGGCGCTCCACGTAAATATCTTGGTCTTAACTATACAAACACGTGTGCAATATGGGTGGGCAATGTTACATAGGTATTTTGTTTTACCCCCATACAAGCCGCATCAAGCAGTTTGAAATTGTCATGGTTGTCACTTTTGGTTGATAAACCTTCTTCACCAATACCATTATCAAAATGAAAAACGTATGTTTATTATTGGGCACTAATAGTTAGGCGGTTATTTTTTTACTCCACGTTAGAATAATCTAAATAAAAATTGTCGTGAATATTCTATGTTTTTGTGTTACGCAGTCAGGTAAAATTACGACAAGGTGACAACCCTAACCCTTCTTTAGGCTGGGCAATGTTAGCATTCATAGGTTAGCAAGTTACTGGATAACACCATCATAACTGGTTTTAATAAGTATTTTTAATACAAACTACAGTAAAAATAATCTACAGTTCTTATTTTATAACAAGTAATAAGATACATTCACCTGATGCTTCCCCATTCTGCAAAAAATACACCAGAACTTCACCTAGAATTGCCCCGCCAAATCACGCACCTTATTCAACTAGTTCCAACACGTTACGGAATGAAGTGATACCACAGATATAATCTATTTTCCACTAAAAATAGTAGTGTTGCCATAATCATGTTGAAATTGTCTACAGTAACGTTTCTTTTTTAGGGTTCCGTAGTCAACTAGGAACCCTTATAGTTTCGCCATGTCCGTCTGTCCGTCCGCGGCTTAGCTCCGTGATCATTAGCACTAGAAAGCTGAAATTTGGTAAGAGTATGTGTATGTATCACGCCGACAAAACGGTAAAATAAAAACTAAAAAAATATGTTTTTTTCGGGTACCTCTCGTACACCTAAGGTGGGGGTGAATTTTTTTTTTCGTTTCAACCCTAGTGTGTGGGGTGTCGTTAAATAGGTCTGTTAAAAATAATAGGAGTCTCTCAACATTACTTTTTGATAAAGTCAGTAGTTTTGTAAATATTCGCTCCGAAAACAAAAAATATAGTGTCCCCCCCCCCTCTAACTTTTCAACCACAGGTCAAAAAAATATGGAAAAATTCGTGGAAATGAGTCTTTATAAGTACTTTCAATGAAAACTATATTGAACAAAATAGGTCCATCCGTTTTCGAGTTATCGCAAAATTTCATAATTTTCTTTAAAAGGACGTAAGTTGACTTCCAGAAGGTAATAAGTAATTACAGTTACTTTGGCGTTTACGACCTTTTCCCGTCTTTCCGTCTTTGACCGTCTCTTGTGAAGGATGAGCAAATACGGAACCCTACACTGAGCGTGGCCCGACATGCTCTTGGCCGGTTTTTAGGGTTCCGTAGCCAAATGGCAAAAAACGGAACCCTTATAGATTCGTCATGTCTGTCTGTCTGTCTGTCTGTCTGTCTGTCCGTCTGTCCGTCCGTATGTCACAGCCATTTTTTTCCAAAACTATAAGAGTTATACTGTTGAAACTTGGTAGGTAGATGTATTCTGTGAACCGCATTAAGATTTTGATGCAAAAATAAAAAAATAATAATAAATATTGGGGGCTCCCCATACTTAGAACTGAAACGCAAAATTTTTTTTTCATCAAACACATACGTGTGTGGTATCTATGGATAGGTCTTGAAAAATGATATCGAGATTTCTAAAATATTTTTTTTCTAAACCGAATAGTTTGCGTGACAGACGCTTCCAAAGTGGAAAAAAGTTGGTCCCTTCCCCCTCTAACTTCTAACATAAGAAAATGAAAAATCTAAAAAAAACATATGATGTACATTACTATAAAAACTACCAACGAAAATTGTTTTGAACGAGATCTAGTAAGTAGTTTTTTTTTAATATCTTAATACCTAACTTTGCACCTAATTTATATGGGGCGCTATACATACCAGGTGCAAACTTAACTTAATCACTTAGGGATGGGAAATGTTTGTACGGAACCCTCGGTGCGCGAGTCCGACTCGCACTTGGCCGGTTTTTTTATTAAGTAGCGTTTTGGGCAAAGTTCCCTGTGGAGGCAAAGTTGGCGTATTTAACGGTATAAAATTCGAATCATTCGAATTTCGATGCACTCTGTCTCTTTCATATCTATATGAAAAAGAGAGTAATAAAGACGCTATCGATTCGAAATTCGATTTTCGAATCCGACTTCGAATAACTTGAACATGTTCCGAATACGCGTTACACCAAAAAATAAATACCCGAAGAAGTATTTATCCATCCATACTAATATTATAAATGCGAAAGTGTGTCTGTCTGTCTGTCTGTCTGTCTGTCTGTCTGTCTGTCTGTCTGTTACCTCTTCACGCTTAAACCGCTGAACCGATTTAGATGAAATCTGGTATGGAGATAGTTTGAGACCCGGGAAAGGACATAGGATACTTTTCATCCCGAATAAATTTAGTGTTCCCGTGGGATGAGCGGGTAACACCGCGGGGTACAGCTAGTTACATATAAATCAAATAGATTATTGTTTAAATAAAATAAGATTTTTTAACTTTATACTGTAAATACCTCTCCAATAATTTATGACTTTATCAATTTATCATAGACGCAGTTTCGAAACGTTCTTTAAAAATTATCGAGTTCAAATTGTTATTTTCTTTTGCATCAATTTTGTTTAGTGCTTTACGAGTATAAATATTTATTAAACTATAAACAAAATCTCGTATGAAATAAATAAACACGTAATATATCCGTCCAACCTTCCAATTTGATCAAATAATGACAACTATGGTGGTCGTGAGGGACCGGTACAGTGTTGGAAGGTTATTATTTCAATTTAATTATATTTTTATTTCATTTCAGCGGTGTCTATTTTCTAATTAATAATGTCATTGAAATCAGCATATAGGTACTTATATGCAGCGGGACCCCATGTAATTATGGCTTAGGTCCTAAATAATCGAGTTGGTATACATTTCTACCTGTCGATTTATGTACTTTAAAATTTCTACCTTTGCAAAGGTATGTGTAATATGTCCTCGCTGTTGAGGTGAAAAGTTGTGTGTGCCACACGAGAGCAAAGTTTTTTGCATCTCGTGCACGCTACACTCAGGATTCTAAATTAGAATCACGAGCGTATAGTATAGAATCCTTCGCTTGCTCGGGGCTCAAAATCAGCACTCGCAACAAAAAACAACTTTGCTCTCTTGTTGCACAAATAACAATTTTTAGTTAAGTAGTGTAAATATGACGTGATGAATTGATGATTATTATGAAATAAAACAGACGATGATCCTGTACCTATATTGTTTTTATTTAATATTAAAAGCAGTGGCTTATTGTCAAATGTAATATCGTTACCGGTCCTAAACATTATTGTGCATTATAAAGTTTTTACAAGGTCCGTGAAGTTTAAACATGAAGTCGATAAAAGGCTTAAAACCTTAACAGTTATGGCCCGGTAAGGATAAATTAGAATTAAATACATTTACAGATGATAATGACTCTCCGAACGAATACCGAAACCCTTCAATCTCCCACATTAATTATCTCGCCCGAGAAATAGTAGTTTGTTTGTGGCTGTTGTGCTTACGAAAAAAGGTATAGATAGGCACGGCCCGTCTGAAAGAGATCACGATACGATTCAAGGTCAGCGCGCATAAAACATTGAGATGCTACTCGTAAGTACAAGTACGATGCCTTCGTTTCTGCATTGACTTGCGATCGCGCGTAACAGAATAAAGCGCCATCTATCGATCATGTGATGTTCTAGTTAGGCTATAGAACACGACAACACGCACATCATGTTCCCATTTCTTTATTAGATGGCGTGACCGGGACGCATAAATCGCAGTCTCACTACTACCATCTGTTGGATAATCGAGGGAAAGAAAATAGCAAGTTGAATAGCCAGAGTTAGGGTCGTTCCATTTCCTTGTACCGCTTCGTCAATCTGTACTAGTATAGTATTATATAATCTGTGGCCCGTACCGATGATGCTCGACCCAAGAATGTACACCCAAAAATGTACAGCCCAATAATCCGCGTCCATCATGGACTTCAATTATTGGGCTGTACATTATTGGGTTGAGCATTATTTGGCTGTACATTAGTGGTCCCCGATGCGCTGTCAAACTAAAATGTCATTGTCAAATCTTCGACTGCTCCTCGGCCTCCTCGTATTATGGTCCCGGTATATAAAAACATAAAATGCAGTTATTGTAATGTAACTACCATACGTTAACACTCACTAGTAACCTGCAAGGGGCTAAAAATACTCAATATCTACCTACCGCTCATTATAAACTCGGTCAAAAGTGCATTTGTAAATTAATTGCTTATCCTCATTAACCGCTCGATATAATGTCTATTATTATCGGGAAGTAATAAAATTACGTGTCGGGGCGGTTGATAGTTTGTACGCGCGTGTAGTGAGGAGATAAGGAAAGCTGCAGGCGGTTGTAGAAATCAGGGGTAGGCCTAGAGTGAGGATGGCAGACCAGACGTCGGTGTTGGCACTGGTGATCTTGGCTGTTGGCATCACCGTGCACTTCTCGCTGCACAAGGTCGAGGAGGGCCACGTCGGAGTCTACTACCGGGTATGTAATACTGTAAAACAAAATACTGTTAAGTATAGTTGGGGAATAAAAGGGTCCAAAAGTGTTGAAACTTTTCATTCCGCTACTGGACTTGAATGTCTAAATACTGAGAGTGTAATACTTATACTAGAATATTAAGTAAACTTGAATTCAGAGCTTAGATTAAGGCACTATTAAACAAAGTAATTTAGCAAGGGTAATTTTCTATACTTTCATATTTAATTATCATCAAACTTAGTTTTAACTGGGTAGGTCGAGGGATCTTAGTCAACATCAATCCTTTATTTAGTAGTACTGTCAGTGTTTGGTAACAGCTGTGTAATGGCAAGTAAAGTTATGGAGGGCCCTACTTTTCAGGACTTTTTAATAAGTAGTTATCTAATTATTAAATTATTATTATTATTATGTACAGACAAGTCATGCCACTAACAGGGTAAAGGAAGAAAGGGAGGAGGTAGTAGAAAAAGTGTGTGGGTTGCTGACTATTGTCCTAAATGTTATATTATGTTGTAGGGTGGTGCTCTGTTGCCGGTCACCAGCCAGCCCGGCTTCCACATGATGGTCCCCTTGCTCACATCCTACAAGGCCATACAGGTAAAGTTGAGATTTTCATACACCACCTACCCAGAAGTACAATTTTGTAGTAATCAGTTAGTAATCTTCATGGCTTATTAAATATTTTTTGCCTACTCATAGGAAAAGGAATATAAGGTTATTTACAATTAACATTGGTAATGTAAATGACAAGTAAACAATATTACACTGATAGTGTACATTTGTTATTAGGTAAATATACACACAAATCTAATTTGATAACATCATTATCTCCTTGTAAGTTGTAGGCACATAGCTTTAACTCCTGTTTATTTATGGATAAAATAATATTTCATAGATTTTAACTACTACTACACTATTTAGTATTATGTAGTAGTAATTAAACACTTAAATTTAGAACCTCATTGTCTGAAATTGGCGGTGAAAGGAATAAATAAACAAGCTCTGGAAATAAGGCTTTGATTAATAAAATGTTACTAAACAAGAAACATGAACATCTTTTACGCTGCCAATGTTAAAATTTGTTTATGAATATGTATTCGTTTCAGACTACTCTTCAAACCGATGAAGTGAAAAATGTTCCCTGTGGAACCAGTGGAGGTGTGATGATATACTTTGAGAGAATTGAGGTTGTCAACATGCTGGAACCAAATACAGGTACATTTTAGCCTTTAGTAAAAATACAATTTTAAATGAATATTTGTAATTTTTATGGAACATGTAATATCCCATTTTTAGGGTTCCGTAGTCAACTAGGAACCCTTATAGTTTCGCCATGTCCGTCTGTCCGTCCGTCCGTCCGTCCGTCCGTCCGTCCGTCCGCGGCTTAGCTCCGTGATCATTAGTACTAGAAAGCTGAAATTTGGTATGAGTATGTGTATGTATAACGCCGACAGAACGGTAAAAAAAAAATTAAAAAAAAAAAAAATTTTGGTCTTTTCAACACTAGTGTGTGGGGTGTCGTTGAATAGGTCTTGTAAAAATAATAGGGGTCTCCTAACATTATTTTTTGATAAAGTCAGCAGTTTTGCTAATATTCGCTCCGAAAACAAAAAAAATAGTGTCCCCCCCCCTCTAACTTTTCAACCACGAGTCAAAAAAATTCATGTAAATGAGGCCTTATAAGTACTTTCAATGAAAACTATATTGAACAAAATCGATCTAGCCGTTTTTGAGTTATCGCCAAATTTCATATTCTTTCTTTTAAAGGACGTAAGGACTTCCAGAAGGTAATAAGTGATTACAGTTTCTAGGGCGTTTACGACCTTTTTATAGAGCTTAAAATCTTTCTTAACTTAAAACTCGGGCTTAAAACAGCAGTTTATTGTGAAGGATGAGCAAGTACGGAACCCTACACTGAGCGTGGCCCGACATGCTCTTGGCCGGTTTTTATTTTATGTGGGTACAATGGTTGTACCCACAATGGATGTGTATTAATGGTTGAATATTTGTTATCTATCTATATATATAAAAGAAGAAGTCCTGACTGACTCATCAACGCACAGCCGAAACTACTAATGTTAGAGAGTTGATTTTTGCACAGTAGGTTACTTTTATAACGTGGGCTAGGGATAAGAAGCGATTTTGAAATATTCAACCCCTAAGGGGGTTAAAAAGGGGATGAAAGGTTGTATGGGGTACAAGTTTTTTTTTAAGCTATGAACTTGAAACTTTGTAAAGAGGTATTAAAATAAAATGGAAGAAAACTAATTACAGCGTTTTTAAAAATTCATCCCCTAAGGTGGTAAAAAAGGGGTTGAAACTTTGTATGGAGATCAAATATTTTATTGAGCGCGGGACCTGAATCTTTGTGTAAAGGCATACTATTAAAATACAAGAAAAGTGATTTCAGCGTTTTCAAAAATTCGTCCCCTAAAAGGGTTAAAAAGGGGTTGAAAGTTTGAATCCATTACAAATTCTTTGAAACTTCTTATTAAGGCATATATAATAATAACAAAATAACATTAATTTAACGTTATTAAAAATTAAACCGCTAAGAGGGTTAAAAGGGGGATGAAAGTTTGTCTCAGGGTTCAATTTTAATTTTAAGCTAGGAACTTGAAACTTCGTAAAAAGGTATTAAAATAAAATGGATGAAAATTAATTTCAGCGTTTTTGAAAATTCATCCCTGAAAGTGGTAAAAAAGGGGTTGAAAGTTTGTATGAAGATCAAATCTTTTTCTGAGCGCGGGACTTTGAATTTTGTATAAAGGCATATAATTAGAATACAAGAAAAGCCATTTCATCGTTTTTGAAAATTCAGCCCTGAAGGTGTTGAAAAACGGGTTGAAAGTTTGTTTGGAGATCAAACCTTTTTTTGAGCGCCGGACTTGAAACTTTGTATAAAGGCATATAATTAGAATTCATGAAAAGTGATTTCAGCGTTTTTGAAAATTCAACCCTTAAGGGCATTAAAAAGAGGATGAAAGGTTGTAAAGGGTATAAGTTTTATTTTAAGTTAGGAATTAGAAACTTAGTAAAAAGGTATTTTATTAAAAAATAAGAAACTAATTTCAGCGTTTTTGAAAATTAATGCCCTAAGGCGGTGAAAAAGGGGTTGGAAGTTTGTATTGAGATCAAACATTTTTTTTGAGCGCGGGACTTGAAACTTTGTATAAGGGCATATTATTAGAATACAAGAAAAGTAATTTCAGCATTTTTTAAAATTCAACCCCTAACGGGGTAAAAAAGAGGATGAAATGTTGTATTGGGTATGTTTTATCTTAAATTAGGAATTAGAAACTTAGTAAAAAGGCATTTTATAAAAAAATAAGAAAACTAATTTCAGAGTTTTTGAAAATTCATCCCCTAAGGCGGTGAAAAAGGGGTTGATAGTTTGTATTGAGATCAAACTTTTTTTTGAGCGCGGGATTTTAAACTTTGTATAAGGGCATATTATTAAAGTATAAGAAAAGTGATTTCAGTGTTTTTGAAAATTCAGCCGTGAAGGTGGTGAAAAAGGGGCTGAAAATTTGTATGAAGATCAAACATTTTTTCGAGCGCGGGACTTGAAACTTTGTTTAAGGGCATATTATTAAAATACTAGAAAAGTCATTTCAGCGTTTTTGAAAATTCAGCCCTGAAGGTGGTGAAAAAGGGGTTGAAAGTTTGTTTGGAGATCAAACCTTTTTTTGAGCGCCGGACTTGAAACTTTGTATAAAGGCATATAATTAGAGTTCAAGAAAAGTAATTTCAGCGTTTTTGAAAATTCAACCCCCAACGGGGTTAAAAAGAGGATGAAATGTTGTATTGGGTATTTTTTACCTTAAGTTAGGAATTAGAAACTTAGTAAAAAGGCATTTTATAAAAAAATAAGAAAACTAATTTCAGCGTTTTTGAAAATTCTGCCCTGAAGATGGTGAAAAAGGGGTTGAAAGTTTGTATGAAAATCAAACATTTTTTTGAGTTTTGAGAGAGCGGGACTTGAAACCTGATTTCATAATGATTCCGCGTAATTAGAGCAATTTAGCCGAAAAAAAACTAAAAATAGGCCAAGAGCGAGTCGGACTCGCGTACGAAGGGTTCAGTACCATTACGTAAAAAATGGCAAAAAAATCACGTTTGTTGTATGGGAGCAGCACTCTATTTATTATTTGTTGAATTACAGTAACCAACATCAAAATCCACTTGACTTAAATCTCATACAACTTGCAAAAAAAGAAAAGTAATTTCAACATTGCTTAGATCTAAAAATAATATAATAAAGATGTAAAATGTTCAAGATAAGATTCCACGCGGACGAAGTCGCGGGCAACACAGCTAGTTTATATTATATGCAGATGTGTTTTAAAAGCTACAATCTGTTTTCACAACGTGTTTGACCTTTTGAACGCCAAGTGGTAAAGCAACATCAACAGCAGTTGAAAAATACTTGTAGTGGTTTTAATTTTAAAGCTTTTAATCATTGGTATTTGGATGTCTGTGGCGTTGGAGTTAGTAAAGCAATTTTCTGCTGTTGGCCACAGCCATCTTCAGCATTCAAAAGGTTCTTCGGATTTCACTATAATTAATTAATTACTGCAATTTGTGTTGTGGTCTGGTCTGCTGGAGTTGATTTTACAAATTTTCAAGGATCTGAAGAATTAATATATGATAGCAAAATAATAAGTTAATAACATATTTTTAATTAATTGTTGTAGTTTTGGACGTAGTGCGCAATTTTACCGCGGATTACGACAAGACGCTCATCTTCAACAAAGTGCACCACGAGCTGAACCAGTTCTGCAGCGCGCACAGCTTGCACGAGGTCTACATCGACCTGTTCGACCAGATCGACGAGAATCTACGAACTGTGAGTACGACCAGCTATCTCCTGCCAGTTATGCAAGCCCAACGGTAAAAAAAACTCGCGTCCAATTTTTCTTCGATCAACATAGTAGATAACGGATTGTTTTTATTTACGTAGGCTCTCCAGAAAGATCTGAACGAGATGGCGCCGGGGCTGCGCGTGCAGGCCGTGCGCGTCACCAAGCCCAAGATCCCGGAAGCCATCCGCAAGAACTACGAGCTCATGGAGGCCGAGAAGTCCAAGCTTCTTATCGCGGCGCAACATCAAAAGGTACTAAGTACAAGTATCTATTATTACACTAGTAATTTTGTTTAAATGTGCCCGAGCGGGATTTGAATTCGCGTCTTCATTGTTTGGGCGAATACACATGGTAGTGCCTAAGAAGTGTTTCCACTGGCCATCAGTGTAGATTTAGTGACTCACAAATGTTACCGGCGATTCGCGAATTTGGGATTTATTGTCGATTAGCAGTTTGTATATTTTTTCTGATTCCTATTTTAGAGAAGTTATGTGAAATAATAACATATCGTACATACTTTAAATATTATGTTATAATCGTATCTAAAATGGTGTTTCTTATTTTTATGCGACAGTAAATTACGTAAAAAATATATTTTATAGGTTGTGGAAAAAGAAGCAGAAACAGCTCGGCGCAAGGCGATCATCGAGGCTGAGAAAGAGGCGCAGGTCGCCAAGATTCAGAACGACCAGAAGATCATGGAGAAGGAGTCTCTACAGAAGATCGAACTCATCGAGGACAGCATCCACAAAGCCAAGCAGCAGACGAAAGCCGAGGCAGAGTTCTACCATCTCATGAAACAGGCAGAAGCAAATAAAGAGTTACTAACCAAGCAATACTTGGAGCTCATGAGATATGAAGCGCTGGCTCATAATAACAAGGTTTTCTTTGGCAACAAAATCCCGAGCATGTTCATGTTGGGGCAAGGCAATGATGGACAAGACTTAGAGCCAAGTGCTGAAGTTGAATGAGTAGTAATCACTCTGCCAAAACAACAGCTAGTCATGGAGTGAGAGTACATGTTGTTTTGACATGGAATTTAAGGGCCCTAAAGTTTTTTACGATCTTTGAGCTGTCTCATACTAAAGTGTACAGTCGTTTTGGAAAGATCTTGTGATAATTTTGCATCAATAGATGTAGTAGAGGAAACTTAGATCATGTTTTATCAGTGTGAATCAATATGAATTAAGTGTAGATGTGTCACAATAGAACTTCTTTTTATGTGTGCCACTGCAGTGGTGCTGACCCATTACTGCACTCGATATTTCTCGTAAGGAACAATGGACAGATGCGTCAGGACAAGCTTGAAGTCATTTTTATTCTGATTTAAACCATCTGTCTAAGAATGAATATGAAATCCAGGCTGGCGTAGATAGAATGTGTTGATGTTATTTATATTCCATGTTGGGATTTTAGTGGCATTTCCTTACAGCTATATTTCCCATGCAGTCCTGTCTCTTAAAATATTTCTGATAAATTTGAGGGTTGAATGCTTTACTCCACACAAGTTTGCCTATACATTCTGGCTTATTTTGTTATTGTTTGTTTTGATTTGACTGATTAGATATTTGATTATGAATCAACTTAAGTACATAGCTTTTTTATGTAATAACATCTGTATAAATAAAACTATGAATGTTAGAAAATGTGATTTTAATTCAAAACATAACTTAATAATAATTTACTGGCTTGGACACTTAGATCTTGTTGAAAGCAGCAATGTCAACAGACTGGACGAAGTCTTCAAAGTCTTGGATTGTCTCAGTGAGGAGATCGACTGAGACCTTGTCGTCTTCAATAACGCACATGATCTGCAGCTTGTGGATACCGTAGCCGACAGGGACAAGTTTAGAAGCACCCCACAGGAGACCATCCATTACAATGGAACGGACTTGTTTTTCCATTTCTTTCATGTCTGTTTCATCATCCCAGGGCTTCACGTCGAGGAGGATGGAGGACTTTGCGATAAGGGCTGGTTTCTTGGACTTTTTCTCTGAATACGCCTTAAGACGTTCTTCTCTGACACGGGCAGCTTCAGCATCCTGGAATTAATATAAGTAGCATATTAAAAATAATCATTTTTAGATGACTATCCAAACTTATTCAAACTATCACGAGACATCCTTAATAATGATAAAAAAATTGTTTGGTCACGTAAAAAAAAAATCATATTATCCCTGATGAAAACGTCCATAAAAGTTTGAAACATGTTGGGTCATTTCTGACAATTTTAATGTGCGGTTAAACCAATATTATAACTTGTATTCCCTACATTACTGTCTGTGTGTATGTCACTGTATTTTGGATAAATTTGATAACTACAACTGAACAAGTCGCTATTAGCACTAATGAAATTTTGTTCAAGAAGAAAATGAAATGTGAATATATCTTCACAGATTTGATCAAGAAATGGATTTTATGGCATACAGCATAACAATATGTTCCTATGGGTAAATTTTTCTGTAAATTAAAATTTACTAATTTTAAGTTAGTGCAGTACCCAATAGTAAGTCATCAAATTACATATTCGTGGGAAATAGCTTTAAGGCAATGTAGAATGTATTTTGATTCAGCTTACATAGCCATTTTATTTGATGTGTCACATAATTAGGTTTCAAAAACAGTTTTCAAAATCCTATTCAAAAAATTATGATATCATACATACCCCTCCATACCCCCTACAAAGTGACTACAGCACTTTTCATGTTAAGAAAAACATGCCAACCAAGTACAAACCGGACCTAGTAGTCCATATGGCAGAGCAGTCACACGGAAGTTAGTTTTTCATGTCCAATGAGTTCTGTACTGAGTTATGTATAATAGATGTTAATAAGAAACATTTCGTTACCTCCTCCTCGTCACCGGATCCGAACAGGTCGACGTCATCGTCGTCATCATCAGCAGGCTTGGCAGGAGCAGCCGCGGTGGGCTTGCCTCCCGCGGTCAGGGGGCTGTCGCCAGCGGCCCAGGCCTTGCGCTCGGCCGGGGTGTAGGAGGCGATGTGGTTGTACCAGCGCAGCGCGTGCACCAGGTTGGCGGCCGGCGCCTTGCCGACTTGGTCGAACACCTGAACATCAGCTTGAGAAGGTACCCACCTATGGAATGTTAGGAGTAAGATTTATACTTGTGCTTATACAGCTCAGTTTCATGAAGTAGTATAATAAGTAGTAACAGCTGTTCTACGCTGTTAACTTCATAATAATATGGAAATAATCAAGGTTATAAGGCCAAGGGTTGACGTGGTAAACTTCTATAGGTTATGAACATAGGTTAGAACTGTAAACACGAACCCAGACATGTAACTCCTCTCCGCTAAATATTTGTTCAGGTCGTTAAGACCCTGGGCAGTTTTAACGTCTCCGATGGCCATTTTTTATGGATTTGGCTGATTTGTTCGCACAACCACACGACCCGGCTATGAGCAAATGAGAGAGCGAAAGAGACAAACTGCTTCAGATAGAGACCGATGGCGCTACCTAGTGATGTCCAAAATCTAATTTTACCGTAATTTAAGAATCGATTGGACTAGTTCAGTGCTTTGAGTCGATTATATTCATATTTTATTTTACTGTTTAAGTCAATATGAATGCCGTCGAATTTTTATTGTGAAGACAAAGCAATAAGCTTTTCCTTAAAATTTTCTTTGTTGAATATTTTTAGTTATAACATTTATACTAACAGCAAAAATAAAATACTAAATGTATTAATAGTCACTTATAAGTTACTTAAAGTCGCATATGAATATAAACTGCTTTTATTGTGTCTCAAACAGATTATTTTCTTGACAGTTTTCTAATCTGTCATTTCTATCCAATTTCAACTAATCGAACTGTATTTTTAGGTACGAATTTCGCAAAAAAAACGACGCAATTCGACAATTTAATCATTTCTCTACGTGATACGTCGATATAACTTTGCTAAAGTAGTTTACTATTTGTTCGCATAATATTTATTATTTAGGTTAACCGTTCGTACTTATGTAACAATAACAGAGAATTTTGTCTAACTATCGTGTTAATTTATTAGTAAATGAAGTGATTTATACCAATTTCACTTAGTATCACTGTGTGAGAATCCCACGAAAAGTTTTTGAGTGCTTAAAGTGGTCAGAAAGCTGTGCGTAAGTCGCTGACGGTTTTCGTGTGTTATGCAGAAAATGCTGCGCCAGCCGCTGTCTCGGGCGCTCGCGCTGACCGCGGCGCCCCGTGTGGCCCCGGTCGCGCGTCGCTACGCCGACCAGGTGCAGAAACAGCCCGAAAAGATCGAGGTGTTCATTGACGACAAACCAGTACACGTCTTCCCTGGCACCACAATATTGCAGGTAAATTGTCACAACTTGGAATGAAATCGTTAGTAAATGATTTTTGGCAAGATAATAGGCAAGTTGAGAAGCAGGATATAAAGTTGTTGCAAATGCTCCTTTGTTTTATATTTAAAATTTTAAAGTAAACAAGTATTTCACTGTGGGGCAAAGAGAACGAAATATTCTAGGGTTAAGGTTTATCAAAGTTAATAATCCGTTTGCTGCTGTTGATTGAATTAAGCGAATTTATGAATTTAAGAATAGGGAATAAAATATTGTCAGTCTTTCCTATATATCTGTAAACAAGAGTTTTGTTATTCACACCAAATATCATATTGTAGGCAGCTGCTGAAGTTGGTGTGGAGATACCCCGTTTCTGCTACCATGAGCGCCTGGCAGTGGCTGGGAACTGCCGAATGTGTCTGGTAGAAGTTGAAAAGGCCCCAAAACCGGCTGCAGCTTGTGCCATGCCCGTCATGAAGGGCATGAGGATCAAAACCAACTCTGACCTGACCAGAAAAGCCCGTGAAGGTGTGATGGAGTTCTTGCTTGTGAACCATCCTCTGGACTGCCCCATCTGTGACCAGGGTGGAGAATGTGATCTCCAGGATCAATCAATGGCCTTTGGTTCTGATAAGAGTCGGTTCACAGACATCCATTTCTCAGGAAAGAGGTAAGATGTATCATTCTTGATTTGATTGAATTTTGAACACTAATTTACATGCAGCCTGCTTATTGACAGTAAAACTGACAGTGATTTTACCAAAATGTTATTATGATATTACCTTGTAATAAATTAAATTCCAGAATTTATTCTTTTAGTCCCAATTAAAGTAGTACATCACATTAATAATATTATGAAGATGAAAGTTTGTGAACCAATGTGTTTGTTACTTCTAAATATGATTAAATTTGGTATAGAGGTAGCTGACACCCTGGTTAAATATAAAGGTTCTCTTTATTCTGGAAAAATGGAGTGTTCATGATGAAATGGTAACACTGCAGAGCGCAATAATAAATAGCTATTATTTGTTGGTACTTGTTTTACCTATTTACCAGCTTTGTGACTTCTAAATGTACATTACTCATAAATAAAGGGAATTTTGTTTATAAAATTTTATTTATGACAGAAAAGGTTACAGTTATAATGTTCTTTACTAAATTGGACAAGTTTGGACAAACAGCAAATAAGCTTGTCCCTGTAATAGTAAACAAAGCAGATATAGATTTATAAGCTTTTATTTACCATTAGCTACTACCACAGTAACTAGTAAATGTTACGCTATGGTCATTGTATTAGTCAAATGACTTCAGTAGTACAGTCTGGAGAAAGTATTTTTTTGTTGTAAAACTGTTTGACAAATGGTCTTATTTTATTTGATTTGTTACTCACAAATGTTTAGGCAAAATTCTCACAAACACATTTTGTTATTTTTGTATTTTTTTGTATTAACTACTGTTTCACAAATTGCTTATAGCGTTCTTAGTTTCTTTGTATTTGTTACTCACAAATATTTATTTTCTTAGGGCTGTGGAAGACAAGGATGTGGGCCCGCTGATCAAGACCATCATGACGCGTTGCATCCACTGCACGCGTTGTATCCGCTTCGCCTCCGAAGTGGCCGGTGTCGACGACTTCGGCACCACTGGCCGTGGCAGTGACATGCAGGTACTATCACATTAATAAGCGGTTGCGTAACCTGGATATAAATTTATAATTTCCTACAAGCTTTTCACCATACGATTAAATAAATAAATAAGCGGTGGAAGTCAAGGACGGTCGCCCGCTTTTAAAGGCCATTATAACGCGTTGCATCCACTTCGCCCCCGAAAAGGGCAGCGTGGAATCATATTTTCAGTAGAAAACTTGAAATGCTTCAGTTCAGTTCCGAAGAGAGTTATTATTGTGTGCTTTGTAAGTTACTATAGATATGCTTTACACATGGAATATTTCAAGCTATAAATGTAAACAACAGATAAAGTTGATTGACAAATTCAATAGCTAATTATTAAATCATTTTTACTGCTTTAGACTTGCGATGGCTGGTCCGTTTGAAAAATTATTTTGACATTCTGAATTATTTGCTAGTAACTGGGTAGTTCTCACGAAATCACGAAATTCGGTTCCGATAAAAACCAATTAAAATAGTATGATCAATTCGGATTTTTTGATATGGATTTTGTAGTAGTCATGATATTAAATTTAGGATATATAGTGGTCCCTAAAATAAGCGCTTTTTTTAAGAATTACAAGCCTGTTAAAAAAATGAAATGAGGAAATGATGACTTAGGTGAAGGAATGAGTTTAATAAGCAATGATGTACAATTTCAAATAAAAATGCATAATTATTGTGTTAAATTTATTTTGTATTGCAATGTTTACTATATTAATTGACATTATTAGGAACTAATGTCCAGAAAATCACAAATTTATTGCAGTCTGCAACCGCGAATAATTAACAACAAAGTTTAAAAATTGTTATAGCACTTGTCTTAATCATGATGGCAGTAGCTATAGAAAACAAACAAAAAATCTTTACTTGCTTAAAAAATAACTTAGAAATAAATTCAAAGTTAATATATAACAGTCTTGACTAAAAAAGAAAACAGGAAAAATTAACGAAATAATATTCATTTTCTTAGAACTAATCAAACTGGCAATTCGACTTAAATTCTTTTTCCTGCCTATTCAATCTCGAAGATAAAATGTATCAGTCTCAGCTCTCTAGTTAATCGATTTCTTTTACAGAATAACACCCCCTTTTGATCAGTGTCGGGGGTTTCATCTTCTGCAAAGCTGTTCGTCCTTAACTGCTGGTCATTTGCAAATTTGGTTCCTTCTCATTTAGCTTCCTCTTCACTAATTTTCTTTTTCTTGCCATTATTGTGCCCTAAAAAGATATTACAGGTAAATTCAAGGGTTTGCTACAACATGCGACAGTAAAAAAGAATTCTAACACAGTCAAAATCATTTCCTCCTTAGTCGTCATTCCCTCACTGTAAATTTATTACTGTATAATATATGAGGTAATGACGATGAGGGAATGACGAAACGAAACAAAACCTAAAAATACTAGTGATACGACCGTGCTTTAAACAAGGTTATTTGTATAAGTGAACTACTCCCAAAACCCTACTTCATTATGTAATTAATATTTTTTTATAGTACTTACCTTCCTTTTTTCTGGGACGTGAGGTAATGACGAACACAAAAGTAATTTTAAAAAATTATGTATTCTACCGTTTTTTAACAAAGCCTCGAACGCGTACTCAATCAATTCGCCATATTGGTAAATCGTCAGTGTTGCCAGCTATCAAAAACAAACGGTAGTGTCCACGTTTGATTGAAACAGCGTTCATAAATTGACTGTTACTAAAGTTGTGAGGAAATGATTTAATTTTATTGGACACATGGTTTAAATTTTTTTTCAAATTCATTATTGGCTTTTTTATCCCAATGAAGAATACATTCACAAGTCCATTGTTTTAAGAATAGGTTAATGAAACTTTCATCGCTTTTACTTTATTAACTTTGTAGTTACAAATTTAAAAGTAATTGAAAATGGGACTTGGGACATAGTGAGGAAATGATTTTAACGACGTTACATGTACTCATTTTTTTTTATTTACCTATATGGCTCAGAAACTATAACTAATACGCTTAGCGACGATGGTGTTTATTGCAAGGAAGTAATACTTACCACTATATATTCACTAGTTGTTTGTGAAAACATGAAGGACAAGAATTTCGAGATTTCGTGAGAACTACCCAACTATACTATTAGCACCGCCAGTCTTAATAATTTATAATACGTGAATATTTTTCTTTAAGCTTTGATCTTTGTATTCATGGTTTAAATAAAAATTGTGGTGTACCCACATTAAAAAAAAAATGAGACATTACATGTTTCATAAATTTATAAAACTAACAGCGCCCTCTCTCACTTGCTCGTTCACCGCTGTAAAGTGGTGCGGTAAGATGTGAATATTAACGTATTCACATAGAGGTCGCTAAGGTGGAAAAACCTTTCAAATAAACAATGCAAAGATCGACACACAAAGCATAAGGAAAAATTCGTCAGGTCTGCGTGGAGCGAGGGTAGCGAAGTGGCTAACGCGCTGGACCGGTAATCCAGAGGTACCGGGTTGGATTCCCGGTCCCTTCCACCAGGTAGCACCTTTTTAAATTTTTCTTTAAGCTCTTTGTATTCATGGTTTAACTAGGACTACCGAAGGACTTTAAAATTAAAAAATTCAATCAATTTCATTTGTAGTAATAGTAAATGTGACGTTATTGCAGTTTAATTAAAACTAAGCCACTATTTATATGACTTGTTATGTTTAGGTTGGCACATACGTCGAGAAGATGTTCCTCTCGGAGTTGTCCGGAAACATCATCGATTTGTGTCCTGTAGGAGCGCTCACTTCCAAGCCCTACAGCTTCGCCGCCAGGCCCTGGGAGACCCGGAGGGTGAGTCAAGTCTTTGCCATAAATTAACGCCAGTGTAATGGGTAGGAGACCCCCAATCCACATTATTTTCATCATCATCTCAGCCATAGGACGTGCACTGCTGAACATAGGCCTCCCCTTTGGACTTCCATATATACCGGTTGGAAGCGACCTGCATCCAGCGCCTTCCGGCGACCTTTACACGGTCATCTGTCCATCTTGTTAGCAAGTTGAAGTGGCAATGGGCAGGCCACATAGCACGCAGAGCAGATGGCCGATGGGGCCACATTATTTGTTACAGTAATTTTATTATCTTTATCAAAGTCCTGTTCTTCTATACTATTCTAAAATTCTAGATTTGTATTGAAAATCAGTTTTCTATGGAGAGAGGTCATGATTTCAGGAAAAATCTTAAAAGCGTGACGCAGGAGCGTCATTTGTTTTGACAGCCTGGCCTGTTTTCATAATTAAATAAAATAAATAAATAAATATTGGACAACCTCACACAAATCGATCTAGTCCCAAATTAAGCTCAAGAAGGCTTGTGTTATGGGTACTAGACGACGATATACATACTTATATAGATAAATATATACTTAAATACATAGAACAACCATGACCCAAGCACAAACATTTGAGTTCATCACACAAATATTTGCCCTGGCCGGGATTCGAACCCGGGACCGTCGGCTCAGTAGACAGGTGTCTACAAACCGAGCCAAACGCGTCGTCTCAATTTTCATTGTCTTCGCATAACGCCGAAAAGGCTGGACAGAACCAATTTCGCTACAGGGATAGCTGGTTATAGGAGATCCAAAGATGGTTATAGGATACTTTTTAACCGACTACGGATGTGCACCTTCTAGTCATTTAATAAATTACCAATTTTCTTGAAAGTTCTTTGTGGCACACAAGAAATTATCTACTAACTTCACAGAATGGGTTCTTTGTTATTGTAGACCGACTCCGTGGACGTGCTGGACCCGCTCGGCAGCAACATCGTCGTGTCCACGCGAACCAACGAGGTGCTGCGCATCCTGCCCAGGACCAATGAAGTGAGCATAGCGTAGATACCTGTCTATTGGGATTTGTTTTTACTACTCTTATATCCAGCCAAAAAATAATCTTCTTTCCTTACTAATGTTCAAGGGGCGGACAGTGGATGCAATATACGTCAAAATCATGTCAAACGATATACGGAATATGGATATGACTATAATTGGTTTAAAGAAGACAACATGAAATGCAAAATAGTTATAACATATAGAATGTTATTGTTGTAGTAAATGATCAGATTTTTTTCTATCCATACTAATATTATAAATGCGAAAGTGTGTCTGTCTGTCTGTCTGTTACCTCTTCACGCTAAAACCGCTGAACCGACTTAGATGAAATTTGGTATGTAGATAGATTGAGACCCGGGAAAGGACATAGGATACTTTCATCCCGAATAAATTTATTGTTCCCGTGGGATGAGCGGGTAACACCGCGGGGCACAGCTAGTATTACATATTTTCAGTCAATTGCATGATATTTATGCCACCCCAGGCCGTAAGTGGGATTTTCTGCTCGCTACGCGGGGAGAAAACCTCACTTCCTGGCCAATGCAAGACGTAAGACTTTAGACAAACCATGGGCGGTAATTCGTAAAGCCCCAGATCGTATATTTATGGCCCTCACTTTCAGTGCGGGCCACAAACACCTGCGATTTCACGAATGGACACGGACACGAATTCACCGCCTTTGGTATTGTAATGTATAGTCTATCCTTAATTCTAAGATCAAATTATGTCAAACTGGCACAGGTGAAAAACAACCTTAAATTTACATTTATACAGTTTGTACCCTGTGCCAAAGTGACTTCTTTGGATCTTAGAGATCAGACAGACGTGACATTGCAGGTTTGGAACTAGTGATGGTTCGCGGGAATATTCCTGGGAATTTCCTTTGTTCCCGAGAATATTCCCGTAACCGGGGAACATTGAACATTTCTTAGTACCAGAGAGACTCTTAGTGCCAGAAAGTTATAATTTGGCATGGATATATATACATATTTGTCATTTTGACAAATTGGTAGAACAGCATCCTTGAGAAAAAAAAATACTGTACCTACCTCCCTTACACTAAAGTGGGGATGTGTTTTTTTGTAATCTATCCCATCGTGTGATATGTCATTGCCTTGGATAGGCCTTTCAAAATGTTGCAGGTTTGTTCCAACAATTTTCCGATTTAAAAATCCGTTTGTGAAATATCAAACTTTAAATGGCAAATTTTTGGGAGTACTTGGATATTGGGTATATAAAAGAATTCATAGTAGTGCTATGTATATATACGGAAATTAAAAGGAAAATTATCACTGCTAAGGTAGGCTTTACATGGTTTACGAGTAATAATAGTCAACCAACTCATAGGGTACTTGGAGAAGTAAAACTTCAATTGAAAATTGCTTGTACGACGTTGTTAGCAGAGAAAGTTCATTACCACTGACGCACTACCACAAAACAATTCATCTGGCCCAGCATAAAAATATATTTTATGAATCTACAATCAGATTGATTACGTGTACGTGTCTATTTTGCGGTAGTGTGATAGTGTTTATGTTGGTAGGTTAATTCAGAAGCTTCTAGCTGAATATCTCTTGAACACGGCTTATCTTTCCGAAAAATCATTTGAGAAATGACACTGTTGTAGCACACACATAATTATAGACTACGCAAAATCAAAATCCGAAGCACATACATATTGACGGTAACACACAGCGCAACAACTTCGACCCAGATGATATACAGCCTGTTACCGGCATGCGGGTATTTATTAAAACTGATAATAATATGATCCATTAGTAATTGTTTGCATGTATTAGCTAATCATAATTATGTAAATTAACTGCACAATTAAATTTCTTAAATCCGCACATTCAATGTAGTGGGTGTACAGCGTAATTGTCGTTACTCATATCACGCTGTCATTTAACACTCACTTGTCAATTTACTGTACTGTACATTACTGGCAATTAAAATTTTGTTAGAAAGTTCATAAAGCCTGAATTTAAGTTAATTAATTAAATTAAGGTCATGGATACGTTAAAGATCTATGTTACTTTACTCTACTTTAAAAAAAGCCTACTTGGCAGTAACACACTGTATACGTTCAGCTATACAAGGGAGAGCGGTAATTCAAAAGTTGATTGCCACACATCACGCGACGTCGCGTGACGCGGCTGTATACGCTGTGGCCAGTCACGCGACGTCGCGTGATGGTCCCCTACGATATTGTCCGCGCCACAAAATGAGGCCGTAGTGTATTCGCTTCTGGTTTTAGTTTTGGCCACTAAGGAAGGGAATTATGTAGCCATCTTGCAATTGTTTTACCTGCACTCGACAGTTCGCTCGCCGCGGCCGTACTGTGTGGATGTGTTGTTTTTGCTATTTTTTTGTAGTTTCTCGGCAAATTTCGTATTTTTGGATACTAATACTTATTTTTATAATGAGTAATAGTTCACGACCGACAAAAAGGTCGGCGAAGCCCAGTACGTCGCGAGTTTCGGCTAAAAAACTACTAAAAAGTATGGAAGTGGAAGAATTATTACTCGAGTCTGAAGAAGATATTCATGCAGAGAGTGATGCGGATGACATAGACTACGTAGCAGACGAACGTGGTGCAAGTTCAGATTCTGAAGACGAGGAGGAGGAGGAGAATGAACAGATGGATGCTGAACAATGTCTCGCTGTCTCCGGTCGTCGAAATCCACCGTCACGTCGATTGTCGGAGCCTATATCATCCGCACTGTCCGCCCAAGAACAGGAAGATAGGCAGGGGCCTACTCAGACCCCAAGGACGATACCAACCGGGACTCAGCAGCCATCCAGAGCAGCATCTACGACACGTTGGACTACTAATTCTAGTTCGTTGAGAGATTTTCCTTTCACTAAAATAAATGGATTACTTGTGCCAGCGCCAGAAAATCCCAGAGGTTATGTTGATTTATTTCTTACTGATGACTACCTACAAAAAATCGTCGATTGCACCAATAGGCATGCAGAAAACATGAAAAATTCTTCGCAGCATCGCAAGTCACGTATTACGGATTGGAAACCGCTAACTGTGGAAGAATTTAGAGTATTTATCGGTTTACTTTACCACACGGGCACAGCGAAAATGAACCGTTTGGTTGACTATTGGAAATCGCACCGATTATATAAGTCAGTTTTTCCTGAATACATGTCGAGAAACAGGTTCCAACTTATTTTACGATGCCTACATTTTGTAGAAGAAGGTGACGATCCTGTCCGCATGAATAAATGCAAAATGATAATAAACACCTTCAATGACACCTTGGACAGGAATTATTATCCCGGAAGGAACTTGTCCTTAGACGAATCTATGATTCTATTTCGTGGCCGCCCGTTCTTTAGGCAATACATAAACGGAAAGAGACACAAATACGGGATAAAACTGTATGTACTTGCAGAACCAAATGGAACTATTATAAGAGTTCATGTTTTTGCTAGTACCATGGATGAAACTTCTGGCAAAGAACACGCTGAAAAAATTGTAGAAAAACTATTGCAAAATCATTTAAATTCCGGCCACGCTGTCTTCATGGATAATTTTTATAACAGCTATAGCTTAGCTTCAACATTATTGGACAAAAAAACTCACTGCACTGGCACATTGAACAAGAAACGGAAAGATAACCCACCGGAAGTGATTTCCAAGAAACTAAAAAAAGGTGAAAATATATCACGTTATCGCAACGGTGTTCATATTGGAAAATGGAGGAACAAAAGGGAACTAAATTATATATCCACGCAATTCGCGGATCAAATGCAGGAAGTTACCAACAAACGCGGTAATGTTGTGAAGAAGCCATTAGCTGTCGTAAAGTATAATCAAAACATGACAGGTGTAGAACTGCAAGACCAAATGCTTAGCTACTACCCATGTGAGAGGAAAACTCTGAGGTGGTACGTGAAAATTTTCATACATGTTCTGATGATGAGCATGATAAACGCTCGAATGCTCTACAACAAACACTCAGGCAAACCTAGGTTATCGTTATTTGATTTTCGAGAGCAAGTAATTGAGTCATTTTTACCGGAACGTCGAGTGGAACCACAAGTAGTGTCGCCGGCATCACAGCAAAAAGAAAACCACAGACTAACTAAAATTGAGAAGTCTAAAGAGCGTTGTTTTAGCACCGGTAGAAAAGCGACTGTTACAGCCAGAAAAGATTGTAGAAATTGTTACTTAAATAAAAAAAGGGTAAATACTACTACGGAATGCAGGCAATGCCCTTATTCCCCCCCGTTATGTTTTGATTGTTTTTTTGACCTGCACAAGTTCGCTGGTATCTCCAACACGGAATAAGTAAAAATATCAGTGTTAGTTCGTATTAGTTCTAAGAGTTGATTATTAGTCAAATTGTATAATTATTTTGCATATTATTACTTAATTAAAAAAAGTCAATGTTATGGTGATGTTCATTCTTCTAATAAAATATCATAAAATAACATATTGAATGGTTTTTTTTTAAAAAAGCTAGACAAAGCGTCTGGTTAAAATATCTTTGCCCCAGCAATTTTATTTTTTTATCAGTAAATCGGTATACGACAACACTGATGACAGGGCACTAAATTAGTCTTGATACTTGACATTATCCTAAATCATTAAACTAGTATTAGATAAAAAAAGTTTTTCTTAAGTTATGCTTTGATCAATACTGAATAATAATATTTACAAAGTAAGATATTTCGGAGGAGATTTGCCTTGTATTTAGTGAGTTTACATACTGTATTTAAAACAGTAATTTCAGCTTTTATTGAAATTTAATTAACTTAAAAACAAGCCTGCATTTTTCAAAATGATCAAATAATAATGTTTATTTTATCAAAAATATGCAAGTACTACGATTGTTGGTTACTCTTACCGGCCAACAACTTGACACCTGTGACAAGTAGGTACAAAACATTGCCATGCTTAGTTTTTATGGGTTTGCCAGTTCATTTGCTCGGAAGAGTTATTGTGGTCCGACTCTACCAAGATCAGAAACATGATAGGCTAAATCCCGATTCCGTAAAGTCAACTGTTAAGAGTGATAAGACGACGACGAAGAAGAGACAGGTTTGGAGGCAGAACCCCCGTACTTATATAATAAATACAACTTTGAACTTTCAAGTCACGAGTAGATTTCCGAATCGTAGGGCGCGGGGGGATAAGCCCCCCGCACCAAACAAGACTTTTCTTCTTGATCTTGTAATATATTTGGGATAACGGCTATGGAACCCTGCCTGGAGCATTGCATTCGACTAGGATCCAACTGATTAAAGAAAAACCATATTATCAAATATTGCAATAGCTTAAATGCTGATATTCAAGAGATTTTTTCTTTAATTTAATGTTTCTGGCGGGAAATAAACTAATGAATTATGGCATGCCTGTCTTTAGTAGTACTATACATTACCTATTTTAAATATTATGGAAATAATGAAATTAATAGATACATAAAAACGATAAAAACTAAATAAAATACAATTCTTTTGCTAATTACGTTGCAACTTTGGCGTTATGTTATTGATTATTTTTGTCACAACACACGTGTTGTCTCTATTCCTTCTCTACCAGAAATTCGTCTCACTGGTATTTTACCATGTTATTCCTAAGAGCAATTTAATAACTTGCGGAATATTCCTCGGGAACAATGAGAATCTTCCCGGGAACATTGGGAATATTCCCGAAGAACAATGGGAATATTCTCGGGATCAATGGAAATATTTCCGGGAGTATAGGAAATTTACATTTACAGCTGACTTAACTAGATAAACATTTACTTTTCTCCTGTATTCCCCTCGTGTGGAATGATCCCGGGAACGGCCCATCACTATTTGAAACTAATTTCATCATGGTTGACATAAGACGCCATTGTCGGTTTCATTAAAGTTCGAATTGTCTCCTTGTCTAGGAGATCAACGAGGAGTGGCTGTCGGACAAGTCGCGCTTCGCGTGCGACGGCCTGAAGCGGCAGCGGCTGGTGACGCCCATGCTGAAAGACTCGCGCGGAAACCTCACGCCTTGCGAGTGGGAGGACGCCATCGTCGAAGCTGGCCGCGCGCTGCGAGACTGCCCCGGAGACAAGGCATGACTAGTTTTTACTAACCACTAGAAGCGACGAGATTTATAAGTATAAGAATAAGAATAATTTATTTGCATAGAATAAGTGGGTACAGTGAATTGTCAACAGGTGAACCTGAACATAGACTTTAGGCGGCTTATTCTGCTATATGTACTATTAATACTAGCATGCAAATATATATTTCCTCCAAATTTAATATTTAATGATTACAATGGTTACGAAAAGCTGTACCAATTTGTTGTCATAAATAAGCCCACTTTTCGTTTGTGTGTCAGGAACCATAACTTTGGTGGTAACTCCGAAACATTGTTTCCAATCTGTAACATTTCGCCACATTTTCATTTGTCCGAAAGTATTTTTTTCCCGAAACCCGTAATTTTTTGCAGGTTTTTTTGGAACATCGTTTTAAAGAACGAAGGTTAGGTTAGGTTTTTTTTATAATTATTCTGAAAAATTTACAGTACCTATTGAAAAAAATGCCTTTCGGTAATGAAGATTAGACGTGATGTGTTACAGATGGGAAACTAAAATTAGTGTTTCAGATAGGTAATCAACTTTGGTATCTATGACGTTATGTCATGTTATTGGAGGCAGGCACATACCTCGTCTGCGAGTCATAGGTTGGAGACTCGAGCAGCCCGTCTAGCATAACTACGCTCCGTGACTCTTGTCGCGCGACATAGCATCGTCCGTCATTCTCTCACAGTACAGCGAAGAAAGAGATAGATAATATTTCTCGCGCGAGAAAGAGTCGTATGTTACAGTTGTGCTAGAGTTGCAGGCCTCGGCCTCGTTGATCAATCCAAATGGGTCAGTAGGGAGAAGTCACAAACTATAAGAGATAGGGAAATCTCTTCTTATTCACTATGGCGTCGATTTTAGATTTAATATATATATATATATATATATATATATTTTTTTTTTAATGTAAATCTCGGTTTTTCCTATATCTTATAGTTTTCGTTTTCTCCCTACTGACCCACTTGGATTGATCACCCTGATGTACTAAATGCACCGCTAACGCTGTCTACGAGATTGACTGAATCTTGGATTCGTTCCTCAGCTGGTGGTGGTAGCTGGCGCCCTAGCCGACGCGGAAGCCCTGGTGGCGCTGAAGGACCTCGCCAACCGGCTGGGCAGCGAGGCGGTGTGCACGGAGCAGGCGTTCCCGCTCGACGGCGCCGGCACCGACCTGCGCTCCTCATACCTGCTCAACACCAAGATCGTCAGTGAGTACACTTACTTACCTCCATGGGTTTCATGTAGACATTATTTTAAAGAACTAAATATTCTCACGGTACCCAGTTTATATGTCTTAGTGCTGCTCACAAAATTCCTCAAAAATGAGACTAGTGAAGAGCAATGTGAACGCTTACTAACGCGTACTAAAAACAGGAGATTTCCTCTTTGTCCTAGACTCAGGGTCGTAGCACATTCTGCTAGTCACCAAGCCGTAATACTTTGTAACAGACTGCCTATGGAACTAAAAATCATTACGAACGACTCGCTGTTTCATAGGGAATTGAAAACATTTTTTCTCAAACATGCAATGAAATATTGTCTTTGCGTTCCTTATAATAGGCTCGGAAGTATCGGTTTTTGGGCGCAACAACTCGAGAGGACTGTAAAGGGATTTCATACTGCTTTTCAGGCCTAGGCCTGCAAAGTAACTTTTTTTTGTTTCAACAACAAGGTCATTCACACAGCTGGCTGGTTTGACAAGAAGCAGGTTTTGTTTTTAAAGGTTGGTTGTTAGACACTTGTGGAAAAAAAAAATCAAGATGGCGACTTTTTTTTCAAAATTTCAAATTGGTGCTAGGCGGCTAAAACTCGGTATCGGGGGGCTCTCGGGTTTCAAAAATATGAATCTGAAATCTTGTCCGAAAATTCGGTCAAATTCGAAAAATATCGAAAAAGAAACGATTGGTATGGAGAAAATTTCAAATTGGTCCTAGGAGGCTGAAATTCGGTATCCGGGGGTTTTTGGGGCTCCTGAGTCAGAATCTGAAATCGGATTTTTAAAATTCGGTCAAATTCGGATTCGGGGGCTCTCGGGGCTCAAAAATATGAATCTGAAGTCTTGTCCGAAAATTCGGTCAAATTCGGAAAATGTCGAAAAAAACGATTTGTATGGAGAAAATTTCAAAATGGTCCTAGGAGGCTGAAATTCGGTATCCGGGGGTTTTTGGGGCTCCTGAGTCAGAATCTGAAATCGGATTTTTTTAAATTCGGTCAAATTCGGTATCGGGGGGCTCTCGGGGCTCAAAAATATGAATCTGAAATCTTGTCCGAAAATTCGGTCAAATTCGGAAAATATCGGAAAAAATAACGATTTGTATGGAGAAAATTTCAAATTGGTCCTAGGAGGCTGAAATTCGGTATCCGGGGGTTTTTGGGGCTCCTGAGTCAGAATCTGAAATCTGATTTTTAAAATTCGGTCAATTTCGGAAAATATCGGACAAACAATATTAAGTGTTATTCTTTGAAGTATATTTTTTTATTTCATTGTATGTTTGAGAAAAGCACTATACATGCCTCGTCGTGAAAACGGATTCCCGGCCTCGTATCACTATCCGGCCTCGCTCGCACGCTCGCTCGGCCGTATATACCTACTTGGCCGGAAATCCTCATTTTCCCGGCCTCTGATGTAATGTACTATTGTTGAGAGGTTGCTTTTACAGTGTTGATGAAATATATATAGACGATAAGTAAACGTGTAAATGTGTTAGATGGGCTGAGTATTTTTATATTTTAATTTTGTCACCTAAAATATTGCTTTATCATGTTAATTTTAATTTAAAACTGTATCATGTTAATTTTAATTTAAAACTGTATTATTGTGTTAATTTTAATTTAAAACTGTATTTCAAACACAATACCTGTATTGTTTATGAATAAAATACTATGACTATGACTTACTCCGCTGGCGCAGCGACCCGAAGTGGATCTTGGCCTCCGATACGAAATGACGCCAGCGCGCTCTGTCTTGAGCAATCTCCTCCCAGTTTCCTGCTTGTAGAGCGCGTAGGTCCTTCATAACTTCGTCCTTCCATCGGCACCTCGGCCGGCCGACCGGTCGACGACCTACAGGCTGTCCAACATACGCCCTTTTTACCGCCCTATCGTCCGGCATTCTCTCTAGATGCCCACGCCACCGGAGTCTTGCTGCTTTTATCTCCCCTATAATATTTGGCTCAGACACTAGGTCTTCCAGTTCTTGATTTTTACTTTTTTGCCAATGAGTACACGAGCATACTAAACTACATCCTATAGGTCCTATGGCTGGGCTACCTATGGTGTCCGGAGGAGGGCGTAACTGACTGCGACACAGTTTATATTAACTACTGCAGTGGTTACGTGCATTTGTTTTATGTACTGTTTTGTTATATTATGTTTAATAAAAATCTTTAAATCTAGGGAGGGAAATTCCGGAACTTTCAATACTGCCCATACAAGCCGATTCCGGAATTGCAAGCCCTAATTACATCCCATTGTTTACTAGTCGGGGGACCGTTGAGGCGCTAGGGGCCTCTGTA
Organism: Apotomis capreana; assembly: GCA_947623375.1. Taxonomy (NCBI): domain Eukaryota; kingdom Metazoa; phylum Arthropoda; class Insecta; order Lepidoptera; family Tortricidae; genus Apotomis; species Apotomis capreana. The sequence continues at coordinate 7,177,590 of OX392514.1, forward strand.
AATATCTACATTGGCATCTGTGACAGTGAGCAGTCAGGCGTGAGATGACGCGGCAAAAATAGATAATATTCCAACAAAAGCTTTGGAACTTGCGAATTTCTTCAAACAATAGGCTAGTTGACCCAGTTTTGAAATATATTTGAAATTATTTATAATGATCTTACTAGCTCTAAAAAAAATGTCTTGTATTTTTGTGAAAGCTAGAAAGCTAAATTTTATCAATTGAAAATTAGAAATTTCATAAACAGTCAAAAACCCCGTCCGCCATTTTTCCTTTTTGCTAATCTGTGGCGTGACGTAGAATTACCTGTAAATATTCGAAATTCGACCGTCGTATAGTGCCATTCCGCTCACTCCAATATACTTTGACAGGAGATCGAGAGGGACGGCACAATTCGAAGTCGTCAAAGTAGACATTCAGTTTTGTTTATATGACCGATGACGTCACTATCATAAGCGAAAATGGCGGACAGCGTTTTAAGCATTTAAAAATACAGATTAAAAACCATATTTTCAAATTCAATTTTTTCAGCCATCTGTCACTTTTCTGAATTGAAAAATATATATTTAGGTTTCCTTTGCTAAATACTATACGGAATAAACATTAGTTTATTACAATTTGACATGAGTCAACTAGCCTATTGTTGTCCTTAGATAACCTTTAAAAAAAAGATCTCTCACACTCACCGCTTCGCAAAGCAACGCAAATCAAATATCGGCATCAGCAACGCAGAGGTGATACTTTTTAGGGTTCCGTACCCAAAGGGTAAAAACGAGACCCTATTACAAAGACTCCACTGCCCGTTCGTCTGTCTGTCTGTCTGTCTGTCTGTCTCCAGGCCGTCTCATGAACCGTTAAGTGGTTGTATGGAACCCTCGGTGCACGAGTCAGAGTTGCACTTGGTCAGTTTTTGTAATAAAATATACCGTGGAGCATTTACTATGTCAATTTGGCTGCCTTTTTCTCTTGTGCTTATTCCTGTATATGGTAATGTTCCTGTGTATAGTGATGTTCATATTTGTTCGCAGATGTGGAAGAAGCCGACCTGGTCCTTCTAGTAGGCACGAACGTTCGCTTCGAGGCGCCGCTGTTGAACGCGCGCATCCGCAAGGCGTTCATCCACCGCGACACAGATGTCGCCTCCATCGGGCCCAAGGTCGACCTCACCTACGACTACATTGTGAGTACTATCCATACAGATAAACATTTATTAGTACAAAATAAAGTCTAAGGAATACAACTTAAAATACTTACAATAAAACTATACTAAAAATTAAACTTAACTCGAACATAATAAACTTAAACTAAATCTAAAAATGGCCCCTATCCATACTAATATTATAAATGCGAAAGTGTGTCTGTCTGTCTGTTACCTCTTCACGCTTAAACCGCTAAATAGATTTAGATGAAATTTGGCATGGGGATAGTTTAAGATCCGAGGAAGGACATAGGATAGTTTTCATCCTGGAAATTATCCCTAAAAAGATTGAAAAGTGAGTAAGTAATTCATGATGACATTGATGACCCTGTAGGAAATGTAATGATTTGACCAAGAGCACAATTGCTCTTACATTTGCTTAGGCGCTTTTAATAAAAAAATAAAAAAAATAAAAACAAAAATCGTTTATTTCAGAAATTTGATTCCATATATTGTTAGTAAATTAACTTATAAACTATGTTAGATACATTATTAATACTTTAAAACATAAACACACACAGACTTTTACACAATGAAATTAAATAGAATAACAGAGAGACCCGATGGCTACCCCCTCCTCCTCTGCCGCCTCATTGATCCCTTCTCCTCACATGCAGATCTATGAAGCGACCGAGTACGGGCGCGTCCAGTCTGTCCGCTATCATTTGCAGAATACTGTTGCTGCTCCCCCGCAAACGCCGTATCACGGACGCCGAGTTTTTACGCATTATAGCAAAAAAGTCGTCGACGGCCGCGTCTGCGAACATTCCCGACGCACTGCAATAGCGAGGGAGCTGCAACAGTGCCCTGAATGCATTATTATATTGCACTCTTAGTGCATTGTACGCTCGTTGCGTAAAACTGACCCATAGACCACTCGTGTAGAAACTTTGGCAGTATGCTTTAAAGAGCGTTAGTTTTACCGGCACTGTACAGCGAGCGAATCTATGTCTCAGCATATTGCCTCGAACGGACAATGACCTCCGCTCTCTCTCTAAGTCCTTATCATCTTTAAGGTCGTCGGTTAGCACGTGACCCAAATATTTAAAATGTGACACTTGCTTTATAGGCACATTGTTTAAAAGAAGTGGTGGAACGTAGTTTGGTAATTTATTTTTACCTTTGAATATCATGAACTCACTCTTTTTCACATTGTACCTTAAGCCATGGGTCACAGCATACATTTCACACATTTTTACTAGCTTTTGTAACCCATAGAATGACGGACTGAGCAGCACCATATCATCCGCATAACTTATATTATTTACGCTGACATTGTCCAAGCGGCATCCGACATGTATGCTACTCAGTTCGCCAATCAGCTGATCAACGTACAAATTGAAAAGTCTTGGCGATGTTAACCCTCCCTGTCTTACACCACAGCTGAGTGAGTACTCGTCAGAATAAGCATTGGCCCATCTTACTCTATTTCTTTGGTTATTATACCAATATGAGAATATATTGACTACCTCGGGGGCTACGCCTGTCTTCCTTAACTTGTTCCAAAGCGCACTATAAGAAACTAGGTCAAATGCCTTGGACAAGTCTAGAAAACAGGCATATACCGGCGTTTCTCTCTTGACATAGTAATCAACAGTATGCTTAAGCGTTAAGATAGCACTTTCAGTACCTAGACCTTCCTGAAAACCGAACTGTGCATCACACAATTGTATATGTTGATTAAGATGTACGTCCAGTATTTTATCTAATACTTTGGCAACAATTGTAGCAAGTGAGATGGGTCGGTAGTTCGCTTTATCAGAAATGTCACCTGTCGAGTTCTTTATCAGCGGCGTCACAACTGTATTCATTAAGTCACACGGTAAGTATGAATGGCGTAAACAAAAGGTATAAAGCATAGATAAGACCCTACTTAGATGCGGACCAGCATGCTGGAGATGTTCTATGCTCAGCCCATCATGTCCCGGAGACTTACCCCTTTTCATACCCTTAATGGCCTGTGAAACCATTTTGCTTGTTATGCTATAGACAGGAACCGCAGCACTGTCCAAAGTGTCCGAAGTATTCGAAGTATCCGATACCACACAAGAATTTAATGGCGAATCTACCTTAAAACATTGCCCAAACATATTGGCAATACTTACGGGATCACACTTATTATCGACACTAACTGGCAGAGATACCTTTCCATTTAACTTTTTAGTGCTTTTCCAAAACTTGTCGAACTGTTTAGACGCATGCTGCGAGGCAAGAATGTCCATAGCGATTTGCTCTTGGTTCTTTTGACAAAACCGAAGTCTAGACTTGAATATCTTCCTACTGAGACACATAGCCTCATAAACAGGCCCACACTTAGGTCTGTTATGCAGGACATAAGTCGAGAAATCCAACCTAGCCTGCTTATGCGCATCTGCCACATGCCTATTCCAACCTCGCAAGCACCTATTTCTGTTGACCATTTTAACAGGCTTTTTTGTACGGCAGTCAATTGAGGCCTGACGCAAAGTATCTATAATAGTTTTGTAGTAATTGTCTATCACATTTTTATGTGAACAATCCTTGCAAAATGTATCGGCACACAATTTAAACTCTGTAGGAAAATTAATTTAAGTTTAAGATTACATATACTATTATATTTTTCTATTTCCTCCGCGCTTCTCAGGCCCCAAATAACACCTTTATTACAGTCATCAACACTTACTTGTAACTTACTTCTGATATGACTTAAATCACACTCAACCCACACCCACACTAATAATCCCTTTTATTAATTAAGGTGCTTAGGTGGATATCTATCGTGTTGTACGAGGTTGCTTCCATACTTCCAAGTTCCACGCGGACGTAGTCGCGGGCAAAAGCTAGTACACTATAAGGTCCCGCAACTTCGTGCGCGTAATTTTTTTTTCTATCGTAGTCGGGTAAAAAGTATCCTATAACCATCTTTGGATGGCCAGTTATCTCTGTACTGAGATTGGTTAAAATTGGTCCAGCCGTTTCGGCGTGATGCGAGGACAAAGGAAATTATGCCCAACGGATGGCGCTAGACTGGCATGGCCCCGCGCGCCCATACAAAACAAATGACGATCCTGCATCATGCTACTGAATTTTTTCCTGAAATAATGACCCCGCTCCATAGAAAAGTGATTTTCAATACAAATCCAAAATTTTATAATAGTATGGATAGATTAGAGGTATCCTAACGGATACTTTCCGAATAACTGTCAACTCCTGTTATCTCCAATTAAAATGAATCGAACGTAAATTTTCTATCGTTTGTCTCCATTGTTTCCGATTAAGTGATATTATTAATACGCTATTTGACTATAGTGAAAATAAATTGTATAATTGAAACCACTAAACACACATTAAAGCCGGAGCCAAGTAACCTACCACCAACTTTGGACATTATAAAATTAAAAATTAGAAGAAAACTATAAAGAAGACGTGTTTTGACTCCTGTTTTTTATGTTGTCACAGGTCAGTATCTTTATAGAAACTTCACACTAACAGATTGTTTTTGATTTGTCATAAAGATTAACTGATTTGAGCTGTCATCAAATACCGTATACCTACCGATTAATTATTATTTAATTATTGAATGTCCCCTTGTATATTTTGCCAGATTACCAAGCGTAATAGCCAGGGTTTGGAAATTCGGTTAGATATTTACCTAAACTTGACAGAATCCTATTGCTATCTCACTCAAGCCGCCCATAGCTACAACTGAACAACAAAGTCGCCGCCAAAGCTTAGGTAAATATCTACCCGAATTTCCGAACCCTGCTAATCATCATCATCAGTTTTGCATCCGGCCGATCTCGGCTACGGCGACTGAACGCTGGCTAATGAGAGCGTCGCTCATGAGCTCTCACGTAGCCAATTTTGGCAGCAAATGTGCTAATAGCACTATACTAAACTTGATATTTCCCAGCACGTCGGAGACGACGCATCGATCGTGAAGGATCTCGCGTCCGACTCGTCGTCGCACCCGGTGCTGAAGCGGCTGCAGCAGGCGCAGCGGCCCGTCGTGATCCTCGGCGCCGACCAGCTCAAGGGCGCTGAGGGAGCCGCCCTGCTCGCCCACACGCAGCAGCTCGCGCTCCGACTGCAGGACAAGCTCGCTGACAAGGACTGGAAGGTAACAACGTAGGAGGGTGAATAGACAGCGTTTGTAAGGCGTTTTTTTGTCATTACCATTTCTGCAAATATTGTTAAAATAGATGATTGTTGAAAGTCCATTTTGTACTCCGAAGCCACTCCCTAGTGCGATCCTAGTTAGACTATAATTAAAACCACTGGCTCTACCGTTGTGGTAATAATCGTGAAAAAGGAATGACGCCTGAACCACACGGTTAGAACGCTAGTTGATTTACCCGGGAACGGTATTGAAAGTTGTGGGTGATCGCTTGGCGCTTCATCGCAAGGTGTTATGTATAGTCGGGGTATAAAAAGGTTCGAAACTTTTGGACCATGTGTACCTGTTAAACCTTCGTATGTGAGCTGCAATGAGTAAAAAAAAAATATTCGTAAAAAATACAAAAAGACGGCCTTAATATGTGATCAGGATCCTTATCAGACACATACCGGAAGTTAAGGTTTTTGAACTTTTCATTCCCCGTCTGTACTGTGGTAAAATAGCGGCTCAATTTTGCCATCATTGGAGATAATTCGATTGTGATTCTGCCTCAGGCTCGTCTCATCCAGACCAACGGAACTGCAAAGATGTAGGGCCTTCATTTTTCATTTGCGCAGTCGGTAGGATATACTTATTATTATTATCTCCTTTATTCATTTAAAGCTTAGATTAGGTTTTTTACAATAAATTTATATCAAAAGTAAAATACAATAAAGAAATTACAAAATATATAAACACATTATAAAAAACCTAACCTAGGGTGCCGCCGGCAGCGGGGCAGGGCCCAGGCTACCGGTGGTTAGGGCTGCAGAGAGAGGAACCTCCTGACGATGCGCGCCGTGTCCAGGAGTACCGCCTTCTGTATCTGGCCCTTGATCCAGCCATCTAGCGAGAGTCTCTTAAGATGTTTGTCGAGACTCTTCGCTATAAGACCGTTCGCCGAAACGACTATCGGGACAATGATCGTCGAGTCAACATCCCACATGGCGGTCACCTCGTGAGCCAAGTCAAGGTACTTGCTGAGTTTGTCCTTCTCGGCCTTCACGAGGTTCTCGTCATGCGGGATGGTGATGTCGACGAGCACTGCCTGGCGCTTGGATAGATCTACCAAAACGATATCAGGCTTATTGGCTACAATAGTCCTGTCCGTGATGAAAAAAAAAGCGGTGGTAGCCTAGTGGTTACCGCATGCGACTTTCAATCCGGAGGTAGCGGGTTCGAACCCGGCCCGTACCAATGAGTTTTTCGGAACTTATGTACGGAATGTCATTTGATATTTACCACTCGCTTTTCGGTGAAGGAAAACATCGTGAGGAAACCACCTAAGCCCAATAAAGCCTAGTTTCCCCTCTGGGTTGGAAGGTCAGAGGCAGTCGCTTTCGTAAAAACTAGTGCCTACGCCACATCTTGGGATTTAGGTAGCCGACCCCGATTGAGAATTCATTCTCAAAAAATGGGACAAAGGCTAGGAGGACGAGTCCTGTCCGTGATGATAGATCGATCCCAATAGAGCGTGGCACGACCATTTTCGAGAACTGGCATCGGTGCGTACTTATAGTACGGCACCTATTATTATTATTTAAAGTAATAGTATATTGTCCGACAAGTGCATAAAACGCATCATTTTACACGAGACGTTTATCCATCCGAGCGAGCTTGCGAGCGAGGATGAATATAAAGTCGAGTGTAAAATGCGTTTTATGGACGAGTTGCACACTCTACTTTTCACTTCGATTGCGAGGAAATGAAACTGTATCATGTAAATAACATATATACACATATCATGTATACCTACTTAAAAACAAATTTAATTAAAATTTAAAGTTACTTTAAATATTTCTCATTGCTCTAATAGCAATGAGAAATATTTAAAGTAATAGTTTAAAAAGTAATAAATGATAGTACATAAAAGTTACAAGTTTATTTCAAGAAGTTTTATTGTGTACTTTGGCTGTTGGTATATTTGCCTTGGTCTTAGAATACTAACAAAACGAAATAAAATAAAGAGTTAAAACCCGTTCCAGACCTTCCGATCCGATCCGATTTATCGGAAGAAATCGGATAATGTGTAGTGCAATTGTTAGAATCTTATACACTACACATTATCCGATTTCTCCCGATAACGGGTTTTATTGTATGAAGTTTAATGTTTTTTTTTTTAAGAACCTTTTTCGTGTGGCTGTTGAACCGATCGCCTTGGTCTTCGACGACGATTTTACTTTATGCTCTAGAGCATAAAAAGCGACTTTATGTCGCCTACGCACAGCATAAAGTCGAACTTTTAGAGCGAGAGAAGTGAAAACAGTATTTTCTACATTTGTTCTGTGTCCCAGGTGCTGAACGTGCTGCAGAGGACCGCGTCGCAGGTGGCGGCGCTGGACATGGGCTACCAGCCGGGCGCGGAGCGCGCGCTCGCCGCCGCGCCGCGAGTCGTGTACCTGCTCGGCGCCGACGCAGGCGTCGTCTCCCGCGACAGCCTGCCCCAGGACTGCATCGTTATCTACCAAGGTGACCGACTCATACTGTTATATTATCTTATTAGGAAGGGGTCCTTGCGGATACACTTCGACCCAATGGGATCTTTTGTGTAGTTACCCCCATCGCGCCTACTCAAAGGATTGTTCCACCACCTTCATATATCGGATGATGGAACCAGTTGGTAGTGCCTGGAATTACTTCGGTTCTGGGTAACCAATACCGAATTCCTTCATTCTGAGTCTGGCGAGGGCATGACATCCACACAGTATGTGCTTCATTGTCTCTGCCTCCTCGCCACACATTCTACAATCTGTATTGTCAGACAGTCCCAACTTGGCCAATAGTCCTTTGACCCCAAAGTGACCAGTAAACACCCCCGTTATGATTCGGAGCTGTCTTTTGCTGTATTTCCATAATTTCTTGGTCCAGCCTGATATACTGATATATTAGGCGGTCCATCTTTGGAAGAGACTGAGGCTTTGTGTTATTTTGTGACAATGTCGGTTTTTGGAGATTTTTCTTATGTGTTGTTATCATGATATTTGAGAAAGAAGATAGTGTGACAGAAGTGAATGGATTGGGGACGAGAGATTAAAGCAAGTGAATGAGTTTGTATACCTTGTCCCCTTGTCTGTATCCTTGTTTAAGGATATCGTGGCCCTAAAAACAAGTTTAGCAGACATTATTTTGAAGTTCGAAGCTGCCCAAGCCACTATTACTGAGTTACGCAACGAAGTCAACAGTTTGCGAAATAGTGCTCCAACTCAATCGGCGGCATCAAATTTCAAGAGCGATGACCGACCCGCCGCTACAAGCGCCGAGTCTGTCAGTTTGCGTTTTGCTGACACTGTAAAAGGTGCCGCACCCGCCGCTCCGCCGCCCACGCGCCCCCCGCCGGTGCGGCCGCCTCAAGTTTCGAAGTTGCGTCAGCGTGCTTATGCTGACGTCGCCGGTCAGTCTGTCGCAGCTAACCGGGCCTCAGTACGGGTTCCTGATAAGGAAAAGTCCTCCCGCACCAATGTGGATAAGGAGGGGTTCACACTGGTGGAAAGGAAGAGCAAGGCGCGTAGGGTGCCCCGCAAGTCTCTGAGTGGCACTGCCGAGCCGGTTGGTTCTGGTCTTCGGATTGCCACACCGAGTAAGGCTGACGATGTGGTGGAGTACGTCCGCCGGAAGACTGGCTTCTCGCTGAGGGTGCACCAGCTGCAGTCCCGCCACTACGTGCACTTCAGCTCGTTTGCGGTGCGCGTGCCGCGGCCGCTGCAGGGCACTATCGCAAGTGCAGACTTCTGGCCGAAGGGTGTTGTGTTTCGGCAGTTCCGGGGCAATCTGCCGAATCCTGCACCAGATCAGACGACGCAACGGAGCCACGCTGTTACGTCGCCTAAATCAAATTAGACTTAAGTTTTTTTTTTGTAATGTATTTTTTTAGTTCACAGTGCCTTGGTTTATTTACTGTTATGCTGTGTAACTAATTTTAATAAATAAATAAATAAATAAATAATACCTTGGGTCAATGTTTACGAGTGATGGAAAGTGTGCAAGTGATATTGAAAGAAGAGTTGCTGTTGGTAACACGAAAGGATGCATGAAAGAAGATTCACGAAACAAATCTACAAGGCGAATGTGAATGGAAATGTTGGAAAAGGAAGGCCTAGACGAACGTTTCTTGATCAGATTGGAGACGTTTTGAAAAAAGGGCAAGTCAAGAGTACTCTAAACCGACGAGCTTGCATGAGGAGATTAATGAATGTTGATGAAGCGAAAGATGTATGTCAGGACCGTAGCAAGTGGAAAGATTTGGTCTCTGCCTAACCCGTTGGGAAAAAGGCGTGATTATATGTGTATGTGTGTGTTGTTATCACCGATTTTTTGTATATCTTTTAACGTGTAATAGTACATTACGTAACAAGGGTGGTAAACGAGGAATTACAAACGAGTGTCTATTAGAAGCCCGTAGCCGAAGGCGAGGGCTTTAATGACACGAGTTAGGAATTCCTTTACCACCAGAGTCACGTACGACGTTTTTCATCACACTTTGGAGGAAATAAAACAAAAGTAGTAGTAGTCAATACCAAAATTACTTACCGCCCTAGGGCGTAATATCCGAATTACCGCCCTAGGGCGGTATATACGATTTACCGCCTGGTTTTCTAGCATGTAATCATTTAAAGTGTGATAAAAATTACTTACCGCCCTAGGGCGTAATTTACGACTTACCGCCCGCTTTTCTAGCATGTAAGCCATTGTTTACGAGCAAAGTGTGATGAAATGTACATATGTCCCGTTTTAGGTCACCACGGCGACTTGGGCGCAGAGATGGCGGACATCGTGCTGCCGGGCGCCGCGTACACGGAGAAGCGCGCGACGTACGTGAACGCGGAGGGCCGCGCGCAGCAGACGCTGCCCGCCGTCGCGCCGCCCGGCAAGGCGCGCGAGGACTGGAAGATCATCAGGTATACTCACCGACTGATGTCTGTTGACTCTTGGTCGATTTTATTTTATTTTTATTTATTGGAGACTAGCTGTGCCCCGCGGTGTTACCCGCTCATCCCATGGGAACACTAAATTTATTCGGGGTGAAAAGTATCCTATGTCCTTTCCCGGGTCTCAAACTATCTCCATACCAAATTTCATCTAAGTCGGTTCAGCGGTTTAAGCGTGAAGAGGTAACAGACAGACAGACAGACAGACAGACAGACACACTTTCGCATTTATAATACTAGCTGTACCCCGCGGTGTTACCCGCTCATCCCCCGGGAACACTACATTTATTCGGGATGAAAAGTATCCTATGTCCTTCCCCGGGACTGAAACTATCTATATACCAAATTTCGTCTAAATCGGTTCAGCGGTTTAAGCGTGAAGAGGTAACAGACAGACAGACAAACAGACAGACAGACAGACACACTTTCACATTTATAATATTAGTATAGTAAGTATAGTATTAGTATAGTATGGATTAAACAGAAACAAGTACAGGATAGTCTTACAATCTATATACAATTAAACAGTAACCATGCACTTATTTCCTAGACAGCTCTCACTAAGACACATTTTGATGAATATATTCTTAACCTACGATACATTCTAGGTACACTGTGCCAATAACAATTCGTAACTTAGCGTGAACCATTTAAGTTACACGAAATAAATAAACAAAAACAAAGAAAGACAAAAACAACAGAACCACCAGCTAGTTTTACCTACTAGTTATAGAATTAAGACGAGCGTGATGCTGAGCACCAAGTAATGACGACATTATACTAACTTTCGGGGGCAAGAACGTTCAGAATCTGTTTCCGGAAATTGGGTCGACTTAAACCTTCACCGCATACGAAGCCATATATGGCAGATATGAACTTGGACCTTATTGGCACAGGTCAAGGTTCAAATTCAAAAAACTATTTTTTTCCTATATGCGGTAAAGGGTTAACTTGAACCCCACCGATGTGAACATCTTATTGTACAAATGGCGTAAGGGAGCACGTACCCCGGCGTTACTTGCAGCGTTGGGGGCAAACACGGCACGGTAAAAATTTTGTGCCGCTTGTCCAGATTTTGCACTGTTGCCCACTAGTTAACGACTTGAAGTTTGCACCAGTGAACCGTAGGTGGTTCGTGCATTAGATCCAGGGTGGAAAGTTACATCGACGACGAAATTGACTTCAAGGGCTATGTTCATGTAGCCGAAAGCTCTTGTAACCATGATGGATGGCCGACAAGGCTTCGTTCTGTTAATTGTTCCAAATTTGTCATTTGAGTGTTGCAGTACTCATTCAATCAACGAATTAGCCTGGTTAAAATACATATAACGGGTCGAATATAGCTCGACATGGTTCGAATCGGTTCGCGATTCATCATCAGGAGCGCCGATCCTGACCGAATGCCTTATGTATTTTTATGTCACCCTGGGCCGTAAGTGGGATTCCCTGCCCGTTACGCGGGTAGAAAATTGCACTTCCTAGTCAAGGCAAGAGGTACAACTTTAGACAAATCACGGAGGGCAATTCGTAAAGCCCCAGATCGCATATTTATGACCTTCACCTTCATCATCATCATAACAGCCGATAGACATCCACTGCTCCCCCAAAATCTCAAAAGGCTTGCTTCGGCTCGGGTAATTCGGGGATTTCACCGCCCTAGGTATGTGTTTGATTCATTTAACACACACATGCATGTGTCTCATTATATTCATATACAACGCTGTGTATGTAAGTTAGTTGCAAATAAATAGTCGCTGTGACCGCACGCAAAGAGGATTTAATTTTGAAACCCATTCTAAACTGAACCTTAAGGCTATCGAACATGATCCTTAATCGAACCGGATACTAATTACACGAAGAATTAAGATAACGCCGGCCGGCCGCTCGACGCTGCTACCTGGGACGAGTGCATAGTGCAATTTTACGTAAACAACCTCGCTAATGATCAACTACTCAACGGCTAAGTTATAATATCGTTATTATAAAGTGAATAACTTCATTGTTTTTGGATCTATAACGCTATTTTTAATTTAGAGACATGGCTACATCAACAATAGACGATGTAACGATGCAATTAGAAGAACTTTACATCTGTATAAAGAAGGCTGAAGTGAACTTTAAAAAGTGTCCCAAGGAAAGATTATCAATTGGGTACGTAAAGGTGCGCATGCAAAACATCGACGAATATTGGGCATCATTTAAACAATCGCATACCGTTCTACTTCAGATAGCTACTTCGGAACATAAAAAGACGCTGGTTTATTTCACCGAAAATTATTATGACAAATGTGAAGAAAAATACTTGGATTTTAAAACAACGCTTCAAGATCTATTGGATTATAATACACAATCGCCAGCCATGACGTCTATGAATTCTACGTTAGGTGCGGGGGAAATTAGGACTTCTATGGATGTAAAACTACCGCGGATAGATTTACCGAAATTTTCTGGAAGTTATGAGGAGTGGCAAGCATTTGAAGATATTTTTACGTCACTTATTCACAATAATAAATCATTAAGTGACGTTCAGCGTTTCCATTACCTGAAGTCTTGTTTGATTGGCGAAGCTAGCACTACATTAAAGCATTATCAAGTGGTCGAGAAGAACTACAAGCCAGCTTGGGATACGTTAAAGAAACGATATAGCCACAAACGTCTTGTTGTGAATGCGATTCTCAGAAGACTGTTTTCTTCAAAAAAAAATCCTTAATCAGTCCGCCAGTCAATTAAAGGTGCTGATTGATAACATGAAAGAGTGCCTTCATGGATTTAAAGGTATGTCGATTGATACGGACTCCTGGGATCCCATACTCATATTCTTAGCTACACAAAGATTAGATCCAGAAAGCCACAAACAATGGGAGGATCACGTGAGCCTGCAATGTCCCGGGGATTTACCTACCTTAGAGGACTTCTTTCAATTTTTGGAGGATAAAGTACATACATTAGAGCTAACTACTGCTTCATCGTCATCAGTAAAGCCCGTCAAGGAAAGAGCATTCCACGCAACCACCACGGCAGAAAAATACTGTATTTACTGTCATGATAGCCATGCCTTTATATCATTGTAAACAATTTGGAAAGCTAAGTCCTGCTGACAGAAGTGAATATGTCAAAAATGAAAGGCTGTGCTACAATTGTCTATTGCCAGGTCATTCGGTACAATTCTGCAAACAAAGGGTATCCTGCAAGGTATGTCATCGTCGGCACCATTCACTTTTGCATCAAACTAATTGGAAGGGGGCATCCGTAACTGAAGATAACAAGACAAACGAAGTCTCTGCACATGCCAAGATAGAAGAGGATGAAGTTAGCCAAGCTGATGAGGAAGCACCAGAAGAAGAAATTGCTGCTAATTTTGTAGCAAAGGAGTCAACAGCGTTATTAGCCACGGCGGTAGTACCAGTAAGAGATAAGGCCGGCAACGTAAATCTACTGCGGGCGCTGATAGACCCAGGGTCACAGGCGACGTTTATAAGCGAAAGAGCAGCTCAACTCTTTACAGCACGGAGGGCGCCGGTGAAGGGAACAATTACGGGTGTTGGTGGTACCAAGGCAACAGTTAGTCATGCTGTGGAGTTGGAGGTTCTTTCAAGATCCGAAGATAAGTTCAACCTCAATATTAAAATGTATATTATGCCTACATTATTAACGACACTGCTGCCCTCCAAACGGATACATTTTAGTGAAAGGTCAAACAATTGGGCGCATTTAAAAGGTCTCGACTTAGCAGACCCCACGTTTGATAGACCTGGAAGAGTAGATTTGCTTCTGGGAGTGGAAGTATGCGCTCAAATTATGAAAGAGAAGATCATCAAGGGTCCACCAGGGTCACCATGTGCTCAACTTACCAGCCTTGGTTGGATTCTATTCGGGGGTATTCACAGTGAATCTCCGGATGAGTTGATATCAATGCATCATCATTTGGACTTGGATAATATGCTAAAAAACATGTGGGAGTTAGAACCGCCGTTAAAACGAGCACAAACAGCAAATGAACGTCTTTGCGAAGAAATATTTGAAACTAAGCACTCCAGAACTGATGACGGAAGGTACATAGTGAAGTTACCAATGAAAGACGATCAACCGCAAGCAACGCAAGGTGATACTAGAGGTATAGCATTGAGACGTTTTAAACAACTAGAAAGACGATTTGAGAAGTTACCTGAATTGAAGAAAGAATACTCAAAGGTTATCGAAGAATACATTGATATGAAGCATATGGAAGAAGTACCAGCAGAAGAAAGAATATGTCCTTCGGTGTATTTGCCTCACCACGCAGTAGTTAAAGAGGAGAAAGAGACCACTAAGGTGAGAGTAGTTTTTGACGCGTCTGCAAAGGGTCACAACAATAAGTCGCTGAACGACGATCTCCTGGTAGGACCACAACTGCAAGAAGATTTAAGAAACATCATTATGCGATGGAGAATGAAAAGGGTATGCTTTGTGGCTGACGTGGAGAAAATGTACCGCCAAATACTGGTGACAAAATCTGACGCAAACTATCAACGACTGTTATGGCGTACTAATCCCACTGAGGAAATAAAGGACTACCGATTACTTCGAGTCACTTTTGGAACGGCCTCAGCCCCTTACTTAGCGGTGAAGACTCTTCATCAAATAGCCGAAGATGAGGGCAAGAACCATGCCATGGCTGTGCAAGTTATTAAAGAGGACTTCTATATGGACGACTTGATCTCCGGGAACGACACCATTGAAGAGGCCATAACTACCGCTAAGGAAATACAAAATATACTACAACGAGGCGGTTTCCACTTACAAAAATGGACATCAAATGAACGGAAGTTTTTAGAAGAAATAGAACCGTCACAAAGAAGCTCTCGCGTTAATCTTGAGATCAAATTGGATGGCACAATACAAGCTCTGGGACTGACATGGAACGTAGGTAAAGACTCTTTTCATTATACTTTTCAGCTAGCGGCAAACCCCGAACCAATTACGAAAAGAAATATCTTAGCTCAGACTCAAAGGCTGTTTGATCCTCTTGGCTGGGTGGCTCCTTCCATTCTGCCAGCAAAAATACTAATGCAGGAGTTATGGTTGCAAGGTGTCAGTTGGGATGAAGAGGTCAATGAGGATATAAAGCAAAAATGGACAAACTTACGTCAAGGCTTTGAAGATATCAGCAATGTTGAAGTTGAAAGATGGTTGTATACCAGTCAACGTAATCTGCAAATGGTTACATTACATGGATTTTGTGATTCTTCTACTAAGGCGTACGCTGCTGTGGCTTACTTGAGAGTTGAAACAGAAGACGGAGATATAAAAACGCGAATTGTTGCGGCCAAAACACGCGTGGCGCCTGTGAAACCCGTCAGCTTGCCAAGACTAGAATTGTGTGGTGCTGTACTCCTATCGAGGTTACTGAAGCAAGTAAAAGAGGCAATGAGAATACCCGACGAGCAGGTATACGCATGGACAGATTCGTCGGTAGTTTTGTCCTGGCTCTTTGGAGACCCTGGAAGATGGAACGTCTTCGTCTGCAATCGTGTGGTTGAAATACTGGACAACATTGGCAACCAAAGATGGTACCATGTAGCCTCTGAGGACAATCCAGCAGACGTAGCCAGTAGAGGGTCAACATTGCAAGACCTTGTACATGACCCGATGTGGTGGACAGGCCCAAAATGGCTACAGACCCAGGATGTTCCTTATAGAAGACCTGAAATAAAGAAAACAGAATTAGAAAGAAGGAAGGTTATACAAGTTAACTTGAATATAGAAGAGAAGGAAGCCAGAATCAATTTCGAAAACTTTGATACTTTACCTGAACTTTTGAAAACTATTGTCTATAGTTTGCGATTATTAAACAGCAAAAGGAACCCTGAGAATATCGAAAGAGAATTAACTACCATAGAATTAGAAGATGCGTTGCTAAGATGTGTAAAAATAATACAAGACAGAGATTACAACGAAGAATTGGATTGTTTAAAGAAAAATAAATACGTCAAGAAAAATAGTGAAATAAAATCATTAAATCCTTACCTTGATGATAAAAATATCCTCAGGGTGGGCGGAAGATTAAGAAATTCGGACTTACCTGAGGAACAGAAACATCCTATTATTCTGAGTGCTAGAAACGCCCTATCTTCGTTAATTATCGCAGATGCTCACAAGAAGACACTACACGGCACACTGCCTCTAATGCTCAGCTATATAAGATCAAAATACTGGATAGTCCGCGCTAAAAATGCAATTAAGGCACATATTCATCAATGCATTGTTTGCGCTAAGCAGAGAGCGAAGACAAGAACTCAGATTATGGGAGATCTACCCAAGGTCCGTGTTACGCAAGCAAGACCGTTTTTGCATAGCGGAGTGGATTTCGCCGGACCAATGCAAGTATTAATATCACGAGGCAGAGGGGCTAAATCCAACAAAGCGTATATAGCAATTTTTATTTGTATGGCCGTAAAATGCATTCATTTGGAACTGGTGGGTGACCTGAGCTCGGAGTCTTTTATTGGAGCTTTCAAACGCTTTGTGGCTCGTAGAGGTAGGTGCACCCATTTGTGGAGTGACCAGGGACGGAACTTTATTGGCGCGAATAAAGAGTTAATCACAGCCTGGAAGGAAGCAGGACTGCAACTGCCGGGTTGCTTAGCCAATAAGCTCGCAGAAGAAGGGACCCAATGGCACTTTATACCTCCCTACAGTCCTAATTTTGGAGGTCTCTGGGAAGCCGGCGTCAAGTCGGTAAAATTTCATTTGAAAAGAGTACTTACCACCAGTCTCACTTTTGAAGAAATGACCACTACGTTATGTGAGATAGAAGCGTGCTTAAATTCTTGACCTTTGACACCTCTTGACCCGACAGATCCTGACAGTGAAGCACTAACTCCTGGACATTTTTTAATAGGAGAAGCCCCTGTCACAATTCCGAGCCCTGACTTGCGTGAAATTAACATTAACAGGTTATCTCGGTGGCAACTTACGCAAAAACTCGTTAGAGATTTCTGGCACCGATGGCAAACTGAATATCTCTCGCGACTTCAAGAAAGACCAAAATGGTTAAAGAGGAGATCTGAATTTGACATCGGAGACATAGTATTAATAAAGGATGATCAACTTCCTCCAGGAAAGTGGTCGCTCGGCCGTATTGTACAGAAGCACCCGGGTCCAGACGGAGCAACTCGTGTGTACAGTGTACGGTGTCGTGGGGACGTTACTAAACGCTCGGTGTCTAAATTGTGTGAAATGCCTGTGAACATTAATATAGACTAACTCTTATTTCTGTATTGCTTGCTGCATGACTTTTCGTGTCATCCTAATATTAGTTTAGGCATATATTTTTTTGTTTCTTTACTTTACTGAAATTTTAAGTAATTTATAGTATAAGAATTGAATTGTTTTCTATAATTAATTATAGATAATTAAGTAATGTTTAGTGAGGACCTATTACTGGTCTTACCTTTTATTAATATAAATTTGTAAGAGCCGACATGCATGTGTTAGCATTTTTTATGATATGCATCTTTTAGTTTAGATAGACTTAGTGGAAACTTGATAAATCTTAGGCCTGAGTGGTCCGCCTGGTGAAAAAATGTATTTTTTGGTGGGCGGTATGTTTGGTTCATTTAACACACACATGCATGTGTCTCATTATATTCATATACAACGCTGTGTATGTAAGTTAGTTGCAAATAAATAGTCGCTGTGACCGCACGCAAAGAGGATTTAATTTTGAAACCCATTCTAAACTGAACCTTAAGGCTATCGAACAGTATGAAACATACTATGCTGCGTCTGACAGTCACGAGAGTTTACTTTGCTTGTCGGCTATAGTTGCCGGCAAACTTTTAGAACAAAAATGGCGGATCTGCGCATGTACATTCGTACGTAAATCGGCTACTGCGCAGTCAAGGTTATGCTCTAAAAGTTTGTCGGCAGCTGTAGGTACTATAAGTGTGGTGTGTGTGGCAGGGCGCTGTCGGAGGTGGTGGGCGCGCGGCTGCCGTACGACAGCCTGGACGAGGTGCGCGCGCGCCTGGCCGAGGCCAGCCCGGCGCTCGTGGCGTACGGCGACGTGCAGCCCAACAACTACTTCGCGCAGGCGCAGGCGCTGAGCGAGGTGACACACACGTCTATCTATAGATACAGGGCGTGTCGGAGGTGGTGGGCGCGCGGCTGCCGTACGACAGCCTGGACGAGGTGCGCGCGCGCCTGGCCGAGGCCAGCCCGGCGCTCGTGGCGTACGGCGACGTGCAGCCCAACAACTACTTCGCGCAGGCGCAGGCGCTGAGCGAGGTGACACACACGTCTATCTATAGATACAGGGCGTGTCGGAGGTGGTGGGCGCGCGGCTGCCGTACGACAGCCTGGACGAGGTGCGCGCGCGCCTGGCCGAGGCCAGCCCGGCGCTCGTGGCGTACGGCGACGTGCAGCCCAACAACTACTTCGCGCAGGCGCAGGCGCTGAGCGAGGTGACACACACGTCTATCTATAGATACAGGGCGTGTCGGAGGTGGTGGGCGCGCGGCTGCCGTACGACAGCCTGGACGAGGTGCGCGCGCGCCTGGCCGAGGCCAGCCCGGCGCTCGTGGCGTACGGCGACGTGCAGCCCAACAACTACTTCGCGCAGGCGCAGGCGCTGAGCGAGGTGACACACACGTCTATCTATAGATACAGGGCGTGTCGGAGGTGGTGGGCGCGCGGCTGCCGTACGACAGCCTGGACGAGGTGCGCGCGCGCCTGGCCGAGGCCAGCCCGGCGCTCGTGGCGTACGGCGACGTGCAGCCCAACAACTACTTCGCGCAGGCGCAGGCGCTGAGCGAGGTGACACACACGTCTATCTATAGATACAGGGCGTGTCGGAGGTGGTGGGCGCGCGGCTGCCGTACGACAGCCTGGACGAGGTGCGCGCGCGCCTGGCCGAGGCCAGCCCGGCGCTCGTGGCGTACGGCGACGTGCAGCCCAACAACTACTTCGCGCAGGCGCAGGCGCTGAGCGAGGTGACACACACATCTATCTAAACGATTATATAAACTTAGATTTTTATTGAAAATCAGTTTTATATGGAGATGGGAGGATTTAATATAGTTGACTGTTTTTATAAATCGTCATGCAAGTAAATTTTCAAGTTTAGTTTATCATGATCGTTGACTAAAGTTGGCTAAAAAGTATACGCTGCTATGATAATTTGGCTAACTTAAGTAAGGTTTACTCGGCTAATTCCGAACGGCGGGTAATTCCGAAAATTACTGATATCTAATAAACGGGGTAACATTTTTTGCGCTAGCAACACTTCCTCAGATACTATACACTTCTACAGTTAGAAGTGTTGCTAGCGCAAAAAATGTTACCCCGTTTATTAGATATCAGTAATTTTCGGAATTACCCGCCGTTCGGAATTACCCGAGTACATCCTAGGTAATGATTTCGCGTAATAGTATTTTGTTTAGATAGCCGCCTGTATGACACTTGTACTATCGAAAACCTAGAAAAATAATTCCTTATCCACTTTCGAACGAAGCTATGCCAGCTATTTTAAAGTGAAACCAATATTGATTTCGTATTAAAATGAGAAACACTCCCATGGTGACGTTTTTTAGGAAAACTAATTCAATCACCGATGCTAAAAGAGCCCTCTTGGCTATCCCTTTTCTTGTTGGCTGCATAACTGTAATCATCTCCAAACTTATGTAGTTGATAGATGATAACAACGTTGAATTTCTGTCTGTTCAAACCTGCCTTACTCCTACAGAGCCTCAAGAAGCCGATGTCAGGCAAATTGGACGTGCAGCTCAAGTCGCTTGAAGATTTCTTCATGACGGACGCCATCTCGCGCGCGTCCCCCACCATGGCCAAGTGCGTGCAGGCCGTCATCAAGCAGAAAGCCTCGCCCTACTAGATCATCTAGATCAGTCACGTGAGCGACGAGTATTTTCTATCTTATTTTTGTAACCGTACTTGTCATGGTAAAGAA
Source organism: Apotomis capreana (assembly GCA_947623375.1). NCBI lineage: Eukaryota > Metazoa > Arthropoda > Insecta > Lepidoptera > Tortricidae > Apotomis > Apotomis capreana. Next base: position 7,197,795 of record OX392514.1, read on the forward strand.
CCTTTTTGATTGGGGTATGGTATACTAGAAAGGTGCCTCCCGTTGGAAAAAATACCAAGAGATGGCGTAGCCATCGTTGATTATCTATAGTTATAAGATCTGTTTATGTATAAACAGATCGTATACTTTTCCCATAGTCGTAAATTTTTAAGAATTCAGTGTTACTCTATTAATTCATGACAGTCAAGTAATACGTGAATGTTGATAACAACGAAGTATCTATTGTTGGTATTTCTGTTTCTATTAGAGGCATTTTTGACAATATTCAGTAATATTTATCAGTAATAATCAAAATATCAATCTTGCACCGAATTAATATTAACTTAATAGCTTTGAAGGAGGCTACCATTTAAAATAATGTAGAAGATACTCGTACACGAAACAAAAATGCGTCGTATTTAATAAGTATATTCCTGATATCTGTCGCTTAGTTAATGTATTACACATTTAATTCTTCGTAACACAGTAATCGAGCGACAGTTCTCTCCTAGGGTAATAACAAATTTTTATTTTGCCTTTCTGCAATCATTTTTTAGAAGAAAATACTTCAGAAAAGCATCTTATAGTTGAATCTTTACTCACTCACTTATAAGAACAATTTATCAATTAATGTGAATTCGACTATGTACATTGTGATTTTGAAGTTATTTATTTTCTTATTTAAGGATAATAAAATAGTGTTTTCAAATTTCCATATTCCAACCTCAACTATATTTAAAGAAATCATAGTAAGGAGCGAGCGAAGTGCTACAAAACTGACTTATGTAACAACAGGATATTGTATATAGTGAAAATTGTAGCATAAAATAAATGTAGTATAATGATTGTTGAAATTTTATTTTATTTAACACCCTTGCAAAATTTAAAAAAATATAAAAAATGCTTCAATAGTTCGGAACTTGTAGATCTTTTACGTTGTTTGTTTTGCAATAGCTCTGAAAATAATGAAAACGTTAAGTAAGTACTTATTACATATTATTATTTCGACATTTGAATAAATGGAGTCCTGTACTTTTAAAATGGTATATCGTATAAAAAAATTGAGCTGCAATCTACGTCTAAATAAATACTACTTCGTCATAATCAAACCGCCAGAGTCTGAAGAACGATTGGATATTGTGTTGCTTGAAAGTAACACTTTCCAGAAAACCAAGATATTGACAAGGGAGTAGAGGTCCGTTTAATTAACAGGAAAATACCACAGAAATAAAAAAAAGGCTCCAGATTTAAATTAGTCAATACACACAATTTAACGATATACGTACATCAATAACCTTCCGCACTAAATGCTTGTGCGTGGCCTCCTTGAGCACCCTACTTGCATACTCCGCGAAGTGTTTGTGCGCTCCGCCTGTGCCCGACCAGCCGCTCGGCTCCGCCTGGCGTTGCTTTAGTGCCTGCTGCAGCGCGGTGGGTGGAGCTAGGAACGACGGAGGGCGAGGAGGCGGGGTTTCTGGATAAGTAAGTACAAATTATGACACGAATTTTCTTATTATTTATTATTGTTGTGGGTCCATAAATAGTATTTATTCTTTATGAGTAAGTACTTATCTACGTAATAAAATGTAAGAAAAAGTTCCCCATACATAAAACGTGTATTTGTCAAGTTTGCTCTAGCGGTTGAATTTTCATTTCATTTCATTTATTTCAGAAACAATACATGGATTGTGTTTGAAGTACATTAAAAAGAAAACTTAACACTAACACTAACAATATAATATACATAACTAGGTTATCTTAATAATAACTAACCCAACTATGATTAATTATTTTTATAATTAAAGATTTCTTCAATGCTGTAGTAGCACCCTCTCAACAAAAATATCCTTAATTTCCTTTTAAACAACTTATGACTCGTAATAACTTTAAGTTCGATGGGTAGTTTATTAAAAAGTTGGATAGCTTGATGCTTAGCAGAATGCTGTGCTACTTTAAGCCTGGGGAAGAAACTTTGTTTGACATTTTTCGTTCGCGTCTTCAATCGTAATTCTTGTTCCTCAAATGACTCATGCTTATACAGTGCCTTAATGAAATCCGTAAGCAACACTAGAACGTACAAGCAAGGAACTGTCAGTATGCCTAGTTGTGTAAAATAATTTCGACACGAAATCCACTGGGGAATACGCAAGATAGTTCGTACTGCCCTTTTTTGAATTACAAAAGCTCTGTTTACGTTATATTTATAACTATGACCCCAGAGTTTAATACTATAACGCAGCTTCGACTCTACTAACGCATAGTACACACTCTTGAGTTGCTCAATAGTAAGCTCATCCCTAAGACTCTTCAAAGCATAACAGGCTGAAGATATAGTGTGTTCAACGGCCCCAAGTTCCTCTTTCCAGTTGAGCCTTGCGTCAATACGTACACCTAGAAATTTAACACTATCAACTGTTTCTAATAAAATATTATTGTTTACCACAACAAGCTTATCCGTTTTTTTTGTGTTGGGTTTGAATAGCAATATTTTCGTTTTATCCGCATTTAACTGTAAGCTATTTATGTAGAACCAGTGTTGGAACGATAATAATGCATTTGTCGCGAAACTGTTCAGCTCGGTTAAACTATTTGCAGCTACCACAGCACTAGTGTCATCAGCAAACATTGTTAATCGGCATTCTGTAACTGCATTTGAAATATAGTTCATCAGGTCATTGGTATAAAGAATGAACAGAATGGGGCCCAGAATAGAACTCTGTGGAACTCCTCTGCTGACTTTTATACACTTTGATCTTACAAAGCATTCGGTATTATGTTCACAACCCTTTAGCTCTACAAATTGATATCTATTGTTGAGGTAACTCTGAAGTAGATGATAACACTGACCTCTGATTCCATAAAAAAACAGTTTCTGCATAAGTATTTCATGATTTACCTTATCAAATGCGGAACTAAGGTCCAGAAAAATTCCTGCTACCTTTTTTTTATTGTGAAAGTTTGTAACAATGTCATCCACAAAAGAATGACAATAGATACTTAAAATGTTTATGAATTATGTATTAACAACACATACTAAAAATTCAATGGGGTCCCCATATAAAATCATATCCTTATCCAGCTGAACCGGCTGTATAATCTCCATGCATTTTTTCAATTTCGAAAACTCGTTACGAGCTTGCCTCATTTTCGGATAGTCAGTAGTTTTCTTTAAATTGGGGCATTTTACGGGTTCACTTAAAATACCTACTCTTCTGTATGGCCTGGCCCCCTTCGGTCTTTCTAATGACCCCCAGCATGAAAACTGGCACATTATTATACCGTTGACCTTTGTTATACACGTTGGAACTTCTACGTATCAATATTTGGCACGCACGAGTAATGTCTTTGTAAACGATTTTGTATCTATTTTACGCTTCGCCCACCGCCGGACGGAAAAAAAACAATAGTACATTACTGCAGACGCCGGGAAAGAAGAGCTTGCCGGGTGAGTAGGTCCAGACAGATAATTTTATAAATTTTAATTATCTTTTTATCTAATCTTCAACATAGCTAAACCTCGGCGACGGTAGAGTATTTATAAAAGCATCATCTGCCCCTAGTATTTGTTTTAACTTCTTTAAGCCAGTACGAGTAAAAGTAATGGAAGGTAAGTATGCCATAATGTAAATATTTTTTTTACAAGCTTTTACTTATTTAACTTACAATGTATATATGTAGCTACAGTAGAACGGGGTTACTTTCAAATGCAGGGGCTACTTATGAATATTTGCGTTTTTATAACCATTTTAAATCTTTCAAAGTAGCCCCAAATTTTCCTAAAGTAACCCCCCCGTTCTACGGTATGTAACATGTGCGGATGGAATCTTGCAACTCAATTTTGAAGCAGATTTCTTCAACCGATTGAGCTGAAATTTTGCATGGGTACCTCTATCTGCATAGGTGAGTCATTTTCAAAATACATGTAGGTACATAGTCTTAATAAAAACAAAATCACGATCGCTTCTTTTGTGTTACGAAAGTTACTCATACAAAAAGTATGGGTAACTACCGTCACACAATGGAATCAATTAAGTTTTGTTTTAATTAAAGCCCTTAACTATATGTACATGTATTTTGAAAATTACTCAGGTATCTTTGATGACAATACAATACTATATGTTACCATGGGGCTGATCTGATGATGGAGCCGAAAGGTGGCCCTAGAAATTCTGTAATAGGAAAAGTAGGTAATCCTACCGGGTTTGGGGACTTTAAAATTGTCTAGCGTCTTTAAAAATTTTGACAGTTTTTTTTTACCTTTGGGCATTTTGGATTCATGTTTGCCACGTCTTGCTGTAGGCAGGAAGCTTTGTTTGTCACAGCAGCATTTCTTCTGATGGTTTTCGAAGGTCTCCTGAGTTTCCGATACAATTTGCGCCTGAGCAATTTTACTTCTCCGTTGTTCTTGTTGTTTGAGTTTTTCTTCTTTTTCAGTTTTCTGTAATCTATTCATGAGTTTAATTTTACAATGAGGTCTACCGAACTCTCTATTTATGGTTTTCTATCATTTCAAATAGCAATATTCTTATTGACATATTAATTATAACTCGTATTACCTTTTCTCTCTCCGTTTTATTCCTTTGTCAGCAAAATCTTTGTATTTTTCCTCTTCTTTATTTTGAATACTTTGCACCAACGCATAATTTGCTTGAAATCCCCTTGTGTTATGTTTTTCTTTATGTATCTAAAAAATATGACTCATACTGTTACTTATTCTGTGCAAAAACATAATATGTCTTTGCGTCAATGTTAGAATTATTAATTAATTATTATTAATTAATATTAATTATTTATTTATTTATATTCATATGCGACATTCCTTCCTGACATGCATGGCTAATTTTTGTTCGATTTGTATGTCCCATTTCTTAATGTAATGTAACGATTGATAACCAGTTTATACCTACCGTAAGATAACGTTTCCACGAGGTTTCCACTGACACGAAGTTAGGCGGAGCGGACCGTGTTGACCAAACACAATAAATAAATAAATATTAAGGGACAATTATACACATCGACCTAGCCCCAAACTAAGCAAAGCTTGTACTATGGGTACTAGACGACGATATACATAATATATAAATACATATATGTATAGATAACATCCATGACCCAAGAATATTTTGCACAAATATGTGCACGGCCGGGATTCGAACCCGGGACCGCCGACTCAGTAGGCAGGTGTCTACAAACCGAGCCAAACGCGTCGTCACAATACAACACTCGAAATACGGCCCGCTCCGCCCAACCCATCTGTGAAAACACACCCTAAAGGTCTTACTTGGTCTAATATTTGTCTCTCTCTGCAGCGTATTCTATCTTGAGACTTGCACCAAACATCTGCGAGTATTTGATCTAACTTCTCTCTCGTTTCTCGCATTTGTTGAATCGCTTTATTTTGTTGTTCATATAATTTAACACCTTCTTTATCAAGACAATAATCAGGTTTCTGTAATTCAAGAAATTGGTCGAATATTACGAGTACATGGACCAAGTAACCTATGATCCATGTATGAGTACAAGTAAATGGTTCGATTACCTACACCGCTGCTTAAAGTACGCCGAGGCACCACAAACGCAGTCAAATGTTTGAATAAACGCGACGCGTGACATCTTATAAGTACGCAGGTCAAGCTTTGGTGTGCTCGATTCTTAACAAGTTACAGCCCCAAAGGGCCCGAAGTACACCTTAATGAGCAGTGATCGGCACGGACCGTGCAACATCGCGGAATTCGGCGTAAAAAATACAAACATGATTTTTAATCAATATAAATTTAACATTATTACATTCACTCCATAGAACATATAATTTTTCAATCAAGATTATTCGTCATCGGACTGTGAACCTGTTAATGATTTATCATTTCAATTAACAAAGATTACGGCGGATACCTCTTTCTGAAGTTGTAACTGATGAAATTTTTCCATCATTACTGCGTCTTCGTGTCTGTTCCTTTTCTCTATCGCAGCAGCTCTTAAATCATCCTCCCGTTTCATATCTGCGCTGTAAAATAATAATTTTACTGCCCAGTGCCAAAATTACGAAAAATATTTGCGGCATGAATTTTACGATAGTTGAAGTACAGTCAAGGAAATTGAAACACGTACCTTCGCTATTTATTGTTTCTTCTATAATGACAATAACTAAATGTACTATGGGCTGCACAAATGCATGGCCCATTTCTACAGTGCAACATAAAAGAGTAGAAAATAAATGAGGGCGCCACTTCCTTCGCAACTGCCACATTTTTGACGTAAAGTGCTTGAATATGGTAACAATTTTGTATGAAAAATTGTAGTTCCTTTATCATCCGTTTTCTACTCTTTTGTGTCGCACTGTAAATGAATTAATTCATCAATGGGCTATGCGATTCTGCAGCAAAATGTACGCGTATCAGTTTTCTTTACTATAACGTCTAGTTCTTACACAACTTTATTGTATGCTGCATTTGCTTTATGTATTTGACCCTGAAGAAGTCTGTTGCTTTCTCCCTTTCCGAATTCCGCGTACATAATATTCTCAACTTGTAATTTTTCCTCTTCAATCTTCTTTTCTTTTTCTAGCATTTCTTTTCTGAATTTGATTTGCAACTCTCGTTCGTCCCATATTTTTGATTCAAAAAGAGCACTACGTGGAAATAAAAATAAAACATGTGTTAAATACTTATTTTAACAAATGTCTCCGTTTTTATAACTAAAAAATGTCTAAGTCACATTTTCTTCAAATTTCGAGTGGTTTTGGTTGTTTTTAACTATGTTTTTAACCGACTTAAATAAAGTCGGAGGACGGAGGTTCTTACATACTTAGTTCTTAAGTCAATTGTATGTTTTTTTCTTTTAGAGTACTCAAGGGGAAATAACGATACGCCATTAGGATAGAATCCCATTGTGCTAAATGTTAAGGATAATCCAATTATTCTAATCTGCGCTACATTTAAGCGACATAATAAAGCTTACCTCAATAACTCCTTGCCATGACCAGTTCGTTCAAAAATCATATCTCTGGCCTTTTTTAATGTAGCTGTATTATCGTGTTTCTTTCTATTGCGGAACTCCTCGATCTCCGCCATCTCTTTCAAACGCTTTTTCTCTTCATTCATAGCTAATTTATTAACAACACCTTGGACGGAATCAGGCCACTTACTGATCCATTTTTGAGACTGTTCTTTCATTGCCTCGATGTCTATCTTGTTATGAACTTTGTGTTCCATTTCGGGATTTGCTTCGTTCTTAATCCTCTCCCACTCGTTTCGCTGAATCATTAAAGGTTTACGCCGATCCATGTCTAATCTATGTAAAGTTAAACCTAACTATAAAAATGTAGAGCATTTTTTAACAAGCAAAACCAGTGTGTTTAGCAATCTACTTGGCTCTGGATTTAAATGTTATATCTACGTAAATTTTTCGTCGTATCGAAATAAATGTTTATTATATTTGCTACAAAAGAAACTTTTTTGTATTCAAAAACTAAGTTAATTGTTAATTTTAAGATAATAAGTATTTTAAATTCGAATTAATCACATGCGCTATAACCCTAATACAACTTAACTGATTTATTTTCAGCCAACGCCATATTACGATAAAAAAAAAACAAAGCTACTTTATGGAGTGAGATAGGAAATCGAGCGCGGCAAGTTTCGCGCCATTTCAGGCGGCGGCGCGGGCCATCCGTCACTGTCGCTCGAGACGTTATTTGCAGTATATTTTTGCATAAAAATAACTACTACAGCGGGAAAAGATGGACAGAGAGAAATTGTAACGAGGATAGAAGGAATTTTACGTTAACATTCCGTTTTGTAAAGTTCCTATTAGCTGGTAGATTGTATATCTTTACTACGTGCTACAGTGAAAAAGCTCTATATTCCGTGTTACCCTACGAAATACGATAGGTTGACTGTATACTTAGAGATTATTAAATCATATATCCATCAAATTTCTGGTGCTTGTGCTGATTATAGTTCGATTAGATACCTACTAACAACGCTCAAAATCTTTGTTCAAGATAATATAATATTACTAATTCTAGCGAGACTTTAGACTAGAGGTCTTTGATACAGTTTTTATTTGTGTTTAGTTTGGCACTTGAGGCTATACTTTGGTAATTTTACAAATTACTATACCTAATCGCAAAATGGTTACCAACGGCACAATAAAATCTGTGTCGCCGTGGGGTTGTACATTTTTTATACGTGTGCAATTGGCGACCTTTTTGGGGACGCATACACAATTTTATTGGCAGTGAAGTGGGTCGCACGTGCCTATGGGCTAGCGAACACAGTATCTACACGCGAATAATGTTGTAACTCCATGTTGAAACCTCGGCTTTAATATACGGGGACATTTTTGCACCCTTGTAATTTAATTCGGCCAAAAGCATCATTGTGTCGCATTTTCATGATTCCGATAACCACATAAGGATGCAAAAAATAAATATTTATCGATATGTTAGAAATGCTGATAGTGAGATGTAGACTTCGCTTCGAGATTGCTGAAACTTTAATTTCTTATACGCTTCCGTCCTCATAAATCTGCCATTTAAATAAATCTATAAGTTAAATACTTACTGAACCTACTTACAAAATTTTATGAGAATTGGTTGAAAAATGCGCGGTCTCTAGGCGAGAACAGCGGGAAATCCGGATATCCAGACATCCGGAAATACGAAAGAATTGCATGCCAAGCTGACACGGAGACGCCTCGCTCTCTCGATCAAATAATTCCGTTAAAGCGTTTATAAGAGCGTAACACCCAAAATGTAAAAAAAAAAAACAATTATTAACAATTAACATTTTGGGTGTTATGCTCTTAAAAACGCTTTAATGTAAGAGCTTCGTAAGCTTTAAATATATAGCTGACTATGACTTTGCTATTTTACTGGCTTTAACAATTCAGGCGGTTGTATTACTCGTATTTTCATTTCAATTACGGGATAAACTGAACCGAACGTAGGTGGGCATACTACTCTGATAAATATACTATTACATATTGATACACACGCTGTTACGTAAACAGCTACTATTTACCCATGTTTATGTATTTCCAGCTATGTGAGGAAGGAAATAAATTCCATTACAGTAGACGTGAAGCTACAAGCATGTACTTAGGGCCATCCATGTCTGTAGCGCGCATCAAGGCAGGATTCTGTTTCATGAATAAATTTACATGTCACTCAGCGCCTTGCCAATCGAATATTTCATATCGGTTCTGAGGTGCAATCTATCTATATACGAATATGTAACTAATAGTAATACGTACACATATTACGTACTATACATATGTACGTATACGGTGTTATACGTATGTAGGTATATCGTCGTCGTGTAGTAGCCGTAATATAAGCTTACTAAATCTTGGTTTAGATGGGGTAGGTCGTTGTTGGGTTTTTTAAAGGAATACGTACATAATAAAATAGATGAGAGATTTTCTGCCCTGCCCTGGAGGAGACCTCCAAGACAAGACGTAAAACTTTAGACAAACCACGGGCGGTAATTTGTAATCCCCCAGATCGCATATGTACGGCCCTACAATCTGGGATATTCACGAATTCACCACCCTGGTACGTAATGTACTATTTTACTTTGCACTGGGTACTTAAATATTAAATAAATATTTAAATATTATAGGAAAATCATACACAAATCGACCTAGTCCCAAACTAAGCAAAGCTTGCACTATGGGTTCTAGACGACGATATAGATAATATAATTATAAATACATATATAGATAACATCCATCACCCAAGAACAAAATATTCGAGTTCATTCGAACCCGGGACCGTTGGCTCAGTTAGGTAGGCAGATGTCTGCAAACTACGCCAACCGCGTCGACAATTAGATTGATCAGTGAGGAGAAATAATAATTTGCTGATTTAAAACTATGAGGTATTGTCTGTAAGAATATCTATGTATCTCCCCTAAATGGTAATTGATGAGCTCCACTTTTACTACCAGCTTATCCGACAAACTCATACGCATACCAATCATATCTGAATGTCACGATAGTCGACTCAAATTGAATAGTCCATTTATCCCGGTTCCCAGCATTAGATCGTTGAATGTGCAGCATAGACAGGATAGTGCACTAGCAGTGCAGGCGCCACGGGCACTTGACCGTCCCGCGACGCCACTTGAGTTGAGCAGGTAGTCAACTGGCTAACAAGTAGGATTGTGGAGGATAGTATACTATTTAAATATTATTAGGGTTCCATTCCTAAAAAAAATAACGAGTAAGTATGTAGGTTTGCTTTAGTACAAAATTATTATTACATTTTCGTTTAGTGCAGAATTAAAATAGATTGATAAGTCCCAGCGTCGTTGTTTTAAAGAAGCAATAAATCAAACAAATGTAACATTTGACTGAAACATTGCGTTTTTTCAGTCAACATTTAACAACGTTAACTGGAAGGTTACCGAAACGTCAGGGAGGCTTAAATCATTTCTCGCGATTAATCTTAAATATTTTTATTTAAATGTGTGTCACGGAAACCGAAGAAAATATTACGATTTTTTTATTCATTTTTCATAATGTTATATACAACTTTAAATACAAGTTTATTCCTGAATGTTGCATTGCAGTCGAAAAAAATAGAAATAGTAAAGCTAGTATATTTTTATTTATTCCTGAAAGGAAAATCAGCGAAAGATCTAAGTGTGAAGGAAAATCTCTGCTCAATGACAATTGAAAACCAATTTACCGATAATTTTATTATCAGATTATTTTTTTTTGTACAGTGTGTCTGCCTTTCAGTCTCATAACCAAAACTGCGGAATGACAGAAAAAATAAAAATACAAGTACTTATAATAAAGCACTGAACCCTTCAAGTGAAAGTCAAACACGCTCCATCACTTTTTAAGTATTTAATTTACACCGAACTAACTACGAGTATAAGGGTGTCTCGTGCGTTGTGCGGGACAAATAGTGCATCATGAAAGAGCTCAGTCATTACTTTTTTAGGTACATATTTTTTTCCGTACATGTGAAGGATAACACTGCAAGTCCTTGCGTACCTGGGAAGTATAACACTGTAAGTTCTATGTTAAATGCATGGTCATTTTGAAAACTTTAGGCAATGTTGCAACCGTCGGAAAATTACCAAATGTCACATAGAGGTTTAAAAAAACTATATCTCAAAAACTATACGACGCCACATTAAACTAATCGTAGAATCTGAATCCAAATAACGTATACTATCGGGAAAAATACAATACGAATACCTACTGAAAATATATCAGAGAGCAACATGCCCATTGCATTACAACTACTATGTACAGAGTTAGAGGATATCACACCAATTGATCGATTGCCGAGGTTTACTCGATGTGGTCGATCGATACTTACTATCATAGCCATAGAGTTTATGGACGACGATTGCTGTAAATAGTATAATAACTTAATTCTCTCTAAATATGTTTAGGTTTATACATTGACGTATTAATTACATGGACACACAATCCAAAAAAAACTAATGCAAAATCACAAATCGCATTAGTTGGGCGATCAGTCTCGTTTAGACCATGACACGTGACGGATCTCAAAATGACTTAATTTTCAGTGAAAAATTGCAGAAATAACAGCTATAAAATAAACAAAAAGGTCGGAATATTCTTTTTTACGCAGATTCTATTGATTAATTAACGAATCCTATGTAAAATCATAGCATATTTTAGATTAGAATTATTAACTTTCTCCCTACAAAATGCACCTCATCACAGAACAAAAATCTAAGGAGTCGCTATAGTTTTATATTTTATTAATTAATAAAGGAGTGCAATAAATAATGATCCTATTTTTTTATTAAAGATTGCCACGCGATCTTAAACAACGTGAAAAATTGAGGTCACGTTTAGTAAGAGACACACGTCAAGAATAATTTCAGCCAAATAATTCGTCTCTCGTGTGTTCGTTCGGCATAATCATAGGTATATGTTTTTTTTTATGTTTAATCAAAAGAGGCGTAAAAGTCGTGCACTCAACACAGCTTTAATATCTCAATAAAAACGTAAAAAATGACAATGTATACAAAAGAAGCGTGAAATGGTTATGTAGTATTTGTAGTAGTAGGTATCTATAAATAAATAGATATACACTGTCTCAGGCGCAAGTCACATAGGATGCTGCGTTTAGTTACACGCGAGCCGAGGGCGAGAGTGGATGCATGACATTGCTATGTGTGCGGCGGCGAGTGAGCCAGTGGTATGAACATATGCCTTTTACAGGCAGATCGTACAGGTTACATTAATAAATTAATAAAAAAATGCTCTGTTGTCATTGTTTTATTTGGTCTCAGAGTCTAGACACTGTCAGTTTAAACCTTTGAACGCCAAGAACACCTAAAGACAATGTGTGCTGCCGTGCATACTACGCCACCGACTTTCACGCCACGCCATCAAACTTTAAAGGGATAAAAATGTTAATATTTTGCACTTGCCTTACTCTCATTTCACATACTAGAACAAGATGAGTTGAGAAATCATAATGTCATTATTACTGATCCCTTCTATGCAGTGTCGGGACCCTTTTATGCAGTTTTTAAATAAAAACGTAACTTAATTTGTTATTATCAATTTACGAGTTTATTTAGTTCAAACAACAAATATATTTTAATACCTAAATAAAATAATAATGAAAATATATGTAAAACTATTAAAATCTGCTCCATTCGTGCCATGTTCCAAGTTTGACAAGAGACATGAGTCAGAATACGCTTAAAAAGTTAATTTACACGAAAAATATTTGTGGTAGTGTGGTGTGGTGTGGTGGTGGTGTGGTGTACGTAAGCCAATTTGACACTTAAACGTTTGAGTAAAGAGTTATTTTGTACGAAGTAATTATGTTGCTGTAAATTATAAATAAGCGTTATTGGCATCTACTTGAACATGACAGCAGTGCCACTTTTTTCGACAATTTTGTTCGGGTCTGTGGCTCTATTATAAAAAAAAAATCAATGGGTTTATATCAAGGAGCTTATATTAAGACAACAGGAGTGCGAAGTCAGAATAAGTGTTCACACAAAATTAAATCTTAGTATAGACACATAAAGTATATTTTACGGGTGAAGGGGTCACGGGAAGACAGAGACAGCTCGCAGATAGGTAGTGTGTCCCTTTCTAATATTGCCAGTCACAAAAAATAGTAATAATTAGTAGTTTTCAAATAAAATGGTAGTTATTAGTAGTTTATACTTTTCTTTAAATTAACACTATTTACTTCAAATAATTAAATATTTTATTCGCTAAACTTTCTTACGCGTCACCAAAGAAACTAAAGGAAAAAAATATGAAAGTTATACAATCCGTTAGTATATAAAAATAATTTTATGTTAAGGCAGGATAAAACCTTTAAATTTGAAATCTTATTAATATAATTGAAAACTGTCAGCATTTTTGACGGTGCTTAATGGTATCTTTTCTGATTATTTAAAAAATTACATACTTATAATTGCATCATGGTAACTGGAATTAAAGGTTGCAAAAGGAAATCTTTTGGTGGCTATAGTATATTTTTCAGGTAATATATGGTATCATATATTAATATGAAAGCATGTCAAACTTTGATAAAGTACTAAAAGAGTGACAATGAATTTACAAAATTACCGGATAATTCCGATCTATGTTTTACTTCGAAACTATTATTCGTACTAAAAACAATCTGAGCATTGTACTATTGCAGTAATGTCGTTTTAACTATACTATGATAATCCTTCGCTATCTAAGGGTGGTTAATAGGCGTCGAAATTTCAAAATGGTCGTAGCGAGCTGAAATTTGGTATGTAGGGGGCTTTGGGCCCCCTGATTCCAAAAAAGTTTTTTTTCTCATAAAAAAAAATGTATGGGATTTTTTTTAAGAGGCCCGTATCTCGTAAACGGTTGGCTCAGGTGGGAGGTGCTCGGCCAAATGTCATAGGGGGCCTCCACCCGAGAACAGTCGTGAAAAAAAAATCGAAATGGCGACTTTTTTTTCTAAATTTCAAGTTGGTGCTAGGGGGCTGAAACTCGATATCAGGGGGCATTTGGGGCTCACAAATATGAATCTGGAATCGGTGTCCGAAAATTCGGTCAAATTCGGAAAATATCGGAAAAACAAGATTTGTATGGAGAAAATTTCATATTGGTCCGAGGGGGCTGAAATTCGGTATCATGCAGTTTTTGGGGCCCCCGAGTCGGAATCTGAAATCAAATTTAAAAAATTCGGTCTCAGAAAATATCGGACAACATACTTTAATATTTTAGTTCGACCGAGGGCCGCAGGCTTAAGGGCGAACGTCCCCCCACGAGGCCGCAAGCCGAGCTCCGTGTAGCACCAAAGGTGCGGAGCGTCCCAGAGACGGCGTAGCGCGCGAGCCCAAGGGCCCGCAGGGCGAACCCACCTAGAACATTGCTACCCGCCTAAGTAGTCGTAGTAGTAGTAGCAATCGTAGAACCGAAGTTAGGAGATAACTCAAACGAGATGTATGTCTTTAAGACCTCCCAGATCACCCCGCCATAAGTATTTTATATGAATCACTAAAAACAAAAAAATATACTTATATAATATAAAAATATAATAAATGAGTGGTTTGGCATCGTCTTCAAAACGTGATTCAAACGTAATCTGTACTTAAATGGGTTATTTTTAGCTTTTGAGTTTTTTTGGAAGTCGGTTTTTTTTTTGCTTTTTATTTCGCCATATACTTAGTAACCGTTAGTACAGTAATAAAAAGTATTGCGTAGTCTTGCATTGGTAAAACAGAGTTACACAGGTAGTTTATAAAATAACGGTATACTTACGAGTAGTTTTACCTCCCTAATTAATTTATGGTACCCTACAAATAACCACTTTTTTTATATCCTCATAAATGAGTTCATGTCCACGTACATCAGAATATGTTTTTTGTTTGTTTTGTTTTTAAGTATGACTTAACGAAGTTTGTCATTTATCAAATCAAATTAACAGTTACGGGATTGCTGCGTTCTGTTAAAATAACAGGAGCCAAAAGTGTGTTATTGCTGGCATAGTAGCTAACATTCACTATATTTATTTATGAGTTTCCATAGGTATATATAAAATAAATTCTAGCTACAGTGCCAGCCAATGTACATTTTTGGACTTTAATTTTTTCATTTTTTTTTTATAAATATCGGACAACCTCACACAAATCAATCTAGTCCCAAATTAAGCTCAAGAAGGCTTGTGTTATACTAGACGACGATATACGTACTTATATAGATAAATATATACTTAAATACATAGAACAACCATCACCCAAGCACAAATATTCGAGTTCATCATACAAATATTTGCCCCGGCCGGGAGTCGAACCCGGGACCGCCGGCTCAGTAGGTTTGGTGTCTACAAACCGAGCCAAACTTGTAATAAAATGGAGTAAGGATGAGTCCCTCTTTATTGCTAAATATTTGGTTACCCCAGCAGAGTGGGACAAACTGCCCCCTTGGCGGCTTTCTTACTTGGCTCGTTCGAACGAAGCAATGAGCAGTCCATACTATAGTATTTACTAGGTCCATGGTTTATATATATCTATTTATGTATGTGTATACATATGTTTACTTCCTTATCTGTTGATAATTATCTTGTTGCAGAAGGGGAAGCCTTCTGCATCACTTATGTACTCATTGTGTGGTTTATACTGATCAACTCCACTACTCTTTAGCGATAAGACCGCGTGTTGTCTGCCGTTATGAAAAATATTGTTTCTGTGTTTAATTTGTAAACTTTTTTTTGGTCTGCAATAAAGCATTTTGTATTTGTATTTATATTTGTACTTATTGTTCTTTGATAAGAAACGTGTTTTTGCCCGAGGCTTCGTCCTGGGACTTTAGAAACTAAGACGTTGGCCCATCTTTACAGATAGCCTAGCTTGATGACGGGGGTGACTTCGTGGTAATTGTAATGCTCCTGTTTTCGAATCCGGTGGTCCTGAGTTCGAAGCTTAGACAGGGTATGATGGGTACGTTACTTGCCTTATGGTTTAGTATCATTAGTATCATAGTCTAGTACTCATAACACAAGCCTACTAAAGTTTGATTTGTTAAGCCTGGTGAGAGCTTAGTGTAAAATTATACGTTTTTACAATCCTACTTAAATTCCTCTAAAATCTCTAAATCTACGCATAAATCCAGCCTATATAGAGCTGGATCGTAAAAGACTCCAGTGTTATAAAGCAAAATGGCCGATTCGTTTCTACAAGGATTAGGTGGACGCGTTTGTCTTCATTTGAAATGTAAGTCGTAATGAAGACGTACGGGACCGGGTCGAACAAAACTAACGCGAATGTAGTTCAAAAACTAACATAAATATCAGTTTGCTATGTTTCAGTTTAAATTGAGGATTGACATCGAGTGAAATGCAAATGCGCTTTGAGGAGTCTACGGCTGAGGTAAGTAGACAGTTAGCCGCTTTTTAGGCTTATATGTATACCTGCATATATTACGGATTTTACCTATGTACCTATGTGAGGTATAGTTTTTCACTGGCATTTAAGTGTTGGTTTAAGATTAGGTCAGGTTCGGAATACTAGGTATTCTCTAGAAATCGTCTTTTCAAAAACACTGATTTTTGTATTTTTGTATCCGATCTATAATTTATCAAACTATTTAATAAGAACTAAATGATTGTTTCATGTGTTTATGATTATTTATTTAAGAAATTGTTAATAAGTTAGTCCTCTTTATGCCTGAAACACAGGGAATCCTAGTTCAGGCGCATGTAATTTTTTTTGCCAAGTAGAATGTCTTAGGCTATAGTTATTATTACTGTAAAATAAGTTATTATTATTGTTTAGCAGTGTAGTAGCTGTGAGTGGCTATAGGCGTCCTTTGATTGCCACCGGCTTGTCCTGTTTCATCATATAAATACCGTTTTCAAAAATGAAAAAGAAATCTCTTCTGTCTCAATGACATGAAAAATTTGAAATATTTCAATATTATTTTATAGCGGAACCCATTGATTTAAACCGACGATGAGACTGATGAATAGGTGAAACTCCTCAATAGAGTATTTGCGTCAGGTAGCAAAAAATATTGAAAATGAATTATATGATATTTGGAATACTTATATCCGACACGCGGTTATGAATTTTCTATATTAGCTCAAGCATTCGCTATTTTGAAGCTTTGCAATGTCAAAATAGGGTTAGTTTTCGTTGAAGTCTGTTTAATGCCTTGGAACAGACACAATACAGATGGAAAATATCGAAAAGAGATAATGTAAAATATAACCGGCGGAATACGATAGAAAATCGATGAACTACTCTAGTCAATAAAGACACGTACCTCACACGTACGTACTTAAATGCATAAATTGTAAAAGAGCTTGAAGCAAATCCTATCTGTCGATATAAAATAGGTTTAAAACTGGCCCATAAAGTTATCCTAGACTTGTAAACTTCGTTATTAGCGTCACAGGACTCTGTAGTTTATGGCTTATGTTCCCAATCAGTACCATCTGCGGCACCGTTTAAATTAAAAGTAATTTTCTTATGCAGAATTAATTAATGACTAACGAGCTCAATAGAGTTCATCAGGCGGAAGCGGGGGAAGGAGACAGCTGTATTGTTTAAGCTATTGGTGTAAAAAAGAGGGAGGAAGAGTCTGGAGTTGAATGAGAGCATTTCTCAAAAAGTTTGTACATTTCTCGGATTTGCGTAACAAAGAAAAAATATCACATTTTAATGATTTTGTTGTTGCTTATTATTTAACTGTTATGTGAGGATTCAGTTTATTAATTTTTGACAGAGATTAGATGTGTAATTTTAACTGTAAAGTTTATTTAATTGAGCCGAGGCAATCAAAATTTCCGGTTTTGTTACTTTCATTCAAACGGGAAATAAAGTAAACACATACGAATTACATTGAATTTATTTATTAGTTAACATAGTAATAACCAATACGCGTATATTTTTTCATAAAAATTGCTTACAATATACCGATAAGTTAAAGATATAATGGTAACTACTCTTGTACGTTACCATTTAGTCAAAACTCAGGTTTGAAATTACAATATCACGCGTATTAAATTGAGTTACTTAAAATATCTTTGAAGAACAATTTATTAGACCATCTAAATTATATTTTAAACATGTTTTAAATGTATGTTATTAAACAAATAATTAACAAAAACCAACAAAAACCTCTAATATTTTCAAGGGACAGTAACAATAATAGGAACCTTGGTAACAAAATCGGAACTATTAAGCATAGTGTACAATTAGTACACTTACAATATTAATTAGATGCTTAACAACTCACTTTAATAGTAATTACATTTCTTACTATATAATTATTAGTTTTGTATCACAAAAAAATAATCATACAGATTAATATTAGTGCTTAAATAATGTGCCAATTCAAGCAGAATTGACATGAGATTTTCTGTTATTATTCAAGAGTATTTTTTATAGGAACAATACAATAAATCACAAAATGCAGTTTTTACTACTTGTAGACGTGATCAGATCACAATAAAGAATCCAAATAATAATAAAATTAAACATCAAAAAGTACAGTAAAATCAGAGTATTACAGTACCTACACGGCAATCTTTTTAAGTTAGTATAGAAATGCCCATATTAAATGAGCGTTATGAAGTTTGGTTTTATTATTTTAAATTTGGCCCAATATTTAAATGTATTTTTATTCTTAGTATAATAAGTAGGGCATCACAAAACAAAATATAACAAAAAAACATACAAGGCCACTTTTTTTTAGTGCTCCATACATTAGGAACTTTTTTCTGGAGTACTTAATCTGGAGGCAATAAAACGGAAATATAAAAATAAATAACAATATTGTATTCATTAATGACACTAAATGACACCTTTTTTCAACTGTGCCCGTTAGAAATTAAAAAAGAAAAAAAATGACCCACCCTAATAAATATGCAATCTGGGGCTTTACGAATTACCGCCCGTGGTTTGTCTAAAGTTTTACGTCTTGCCTTGGCCGGGATGTGGGATTTTCGTCCCGCGAAGCGGGAGTAAATCCCGCTTTACGGTCAAGGGTGACGTAAGTGGTTTTATTTAACAATTAATATTTACAATTACCAATGATAATAAACATATCGTTTGTACAGTATAAAAATAAACAATAAAACGTAAAAAAAGCCTAATTTTTTTCTTCAGCTAGAAAAGAAATCAATAATATTATTTAACTCAAAATCAGAAACTTTTGCTTTATAATATATGTTTTTATTAAACTTGAAAATATATATATATTTTTTTAAAGAGAAATATAATATAAATTGTATTACGTCATTCTCTATAGTCTATACTACTCCTTAGACTTTCTTTTTTGTTACCTTCACTTCCTAGTCATACGAAACGATTCAAAAGTAACAAAAAAGAAAGTAACGAAGTGATGCTCGGACGTTTTAAAAAATATTTTAACCGAATTTAATGAATAACTCGAATATTGTATGTACTGTATCTTAGTCGTAATAATATGATTAAGTGATGAGTTGAAACAAAACTGAAGAAAAAGTGAAACTTACCGAGTTATCCCGTAACAAACAAGGAGTTCAAATTTTCGGTTGCCACCAACGGCGAGCGTGTTTCTACCGCTGCGTTTGATAGACTGTCAACATGCCAAGATGGCCACTCTTAAAAATATCCCTAGTGTTACCACTTTCCTATAAAACTACAATTGAATTAACAAAACCCCAGAATTCTATGAAAATAGCGTAACAAACACCGGAAACAAAATTGGAACTTTTTCTAGGACAAATTATTATCTTTTATTATAAATATATACGTTAAATAACGACAACAATACTTATTTTTTATGAATTCTGAGATATTTCTTTTCTAATGAAACATAACACTCAACCCGAAACACTAAGTTTTGTTACAGAAAATCGATAATTTAACTACAATTTTGTTAAGGGGACATTTGCATTGCCATACAAATGAGACCTACCAAATATTTTAAAATATTTTTATAAAATTATATTATGCATTATGATTTCAGACAATAATATTATCTTAGAGATACTAAACTTATTTTTAAGTTTTCAAGGTCAGATTATATTAGATATCGTCTCTTAATTTATTACAAGCTTCGAACCGGCCCGGACAAAGACGTAAAGTAAATGTACAAACTTTTTGAGAAATGCTCATGAATTTATGCCGGTCCATTTAGTAAAGCGTCAATTTGGCGCGAGGATGGTCGTGTGTGAGAGAAGTTCTCTCTAATGTTGTGAAAGCGCGCGAATTTATATACGCGGCGTGTCTGTGACAATTTAATGTAAAAATATAATTAATACCCCATTTAAATAGTACATTAGTAGTTAAAATATAAATTGGTTAATTAAATAAAGTGCATTTATTTTCAAGACTTGTAATATTTTAATGATTAGCTGGGATAAGTGTCGGTAATTTGTGTGAGCCGAGAGATTAGGGCAGTGGAGATAACGTCGGAAGCTGAAGTGATACATGAGATGAGAGGGACTGAAAATAGCTAACCAGGTATTAAGAATAACTACAAGCTTGGACAATATTTAGAACGGTAACTATTATATGTTCTATCGTTACGCTGATCTATAGATGAAAGTATTATAATACTTTCCTTTCCAGACTATTTATACTTATTTGATTAAAACAAAACGATGTTTAACTAGTATAAAAATGTTATTATAACAAAAAAATTGAATGTATTTAAGTTATGATAACTGTCTCAGACATATCACTACATAGTATAAAACAAAGTCGCTTCCTGCTGTCTGTCGGTCCCTATGTATGCTTAGATCGTTAAAATTAAGCAACAGATTTTGATGCGATTTTTTTAAAATAGGTAGAGTGATTCAAGAGGACGGTTTATATGTGTAATAGATGCATAATATAGTATAGTTGAGTTATCAGCATTGTACACGTGCGAAGCCGGGGCGGGTCGCTAGTTAAAATATAAAAAGTGCACGGGCGTGTTCGGTTGGCCGCCCGCCGCCGCGACTTATCGGGTCTCCTGATGATGAATCGCGTACCGATTCCAAACATTTCGAGCGGTATTCGACCGACGAGTGTATTTGAATATATGATTAGGACAACTGTTTAAATAAATAAGCAACGTTGTTCAATAATTACCTACCATTTCTTATCCTATATACACATTTAAATACTAGTGACCCGGCCCGGCTTCGTACGGGTCCAATACTGATAAATTATGCATGTATTATACATATAAACCTTCCTCATCTATCTATTAAAAATCGCATCAAATCCGTTGCGTAGTTCTAAATATCTAAGCAAGCATACATAGGGACAGACAGACATCGGGAAGCGACCTTGTTTTATACTATATAGTGATCTAAAAGTATTAACTTAACAATAGGTTACTATTGTTAGTTTTTAACCCCCGATGAGATACACATGTTAAACGTATAGCACGCCCTCCCCCCACTTTTCTTTTTTCGTTGGGGTTAAAAAGCATAACGATGATTCAGTGACAGTCTACATCTCGTCACCCCGTCATAAGAATAGCCAAAAAACTAGGTGACATTAATGACGCGATATATTATTTCGCTCGTTTTATCTTTAAACTTGCGATATTTTATTTTATCAACATCAAAGAATCTAAATTACTATAACGCTAATAATTTTCTTTTGATCGTGAAGTGCGGAAAATTGTGACTGTATAATATATTTCGTCATAAATTCGTCATGTTTTTATAAAATATTGAAATGGAAAAAACACTATAAATGCTTAGTTTTAGCATACGAGCTCCGATGCAAAAACTCTTGGTTCTCAGTCGTTTGCCCTAATTTTATTTCTCATAATGTATCTTGCCATAATATTCATTTTCCATATCTATTTTTATCTGTAAGATAAATTGCGGGATTGTTATAAAGTTATAAAAAAAAACTTAAGCTTACCTAAGGATTTCTACATGAACCGAAAGAGTTAACGATTTATGAAATAATAAGTTTATGGCAAATGGAAACTATGGCAAGAGAAAGAAGATGCATTTAATGAAAAATTAAAATGAAATAAATTATAAATAGCAGACAGTTTATAGCAAATAAAATGTGGGCAAGTGAAGGGTATCCCAAAAATTCCTCTTCTACTCTAATCAAATTGTAGAAGAAACCCTTTTTGTTTAAACTAAGTCCTTACTCAAACCCAACAACACAATTGATTCGTACCTAATTGCATTACCGACATTAGCATCACAAATTAAATGGCTGTGTGGCCCAAAATGAGCTTCATTCGTCTACGACCCGAGTTTGCGATACCTATTGTATTTCATAATTATATTGTTTCTTAATAAACTAAGAACGAATTATATTTTTAAGAAAAAGTTGTTTTACTAGACGAGTACTTTGCATCGAAGTCCGTGGATTAAAGTACAGAAAAAGAAACCAATCAAATCGTATTCGCCGATAATAATTATTAGGCACAGAGCATATTTCTCCCAAACTTTTCAAAAGAGAACTCTTAACAGACTTATTTGCTGAAGTGGAGTGGGACTGCGAAACTCTGTAGGGTTGGCACTAAAGCATTTTTATCGAAGACTCCGCCTCGCTCCCTAGTGATTTGTAGAAAAAGTTTCGCCAAGTGCGAACGCGATCTAACCCGCAGCGCAGATGTTTATGACCGATAAATATCCACTATATTTCCTAGACGTTATTTGAACAGCGAAAACTGCTTTATAAACTAGCCGATTGCGCTTTTAAGGTGAAAACTGGTACTGCAGTTTTCTCTGGCACCTGTGCATACTAAACCGAGGAAAAGCCTTTACAGTCAACTTTAGAGTTCGCTGTAACTGCGCTATAGAGAGGCTAATAGCGATATAATATACGGGCCGTGTCCAAAATGATATTAACCTTTAATTTTATAACAGTTGTAAACTGTTCCTCATGCACCATAAAAGCAGATTGCGTTCTATCGAGCGAGCGAAAATCGGTGAAAATTATTCGAAAGCGGGAGGTGAGCGTGTTGTAGCACGGCACCTTCGTATTTATCGATACAAAAAAGCAATATGATACACAAACTCTTATACATATAGGTACAATGCGAATGTTGGTCTTAGTTGGTTGTTGTTTCTAATTTAGCAACGTAGTAACAAATCGACGTGGTATTTATACATAGATATATTGGAAAGTGACATAGGCTAGATACTTAAAAGCTCTAGGTTTTGAAGGGTACATAACCGCTTTTTTTACAAAAAATAACCGACTTGTAAAATTGTTTCTTGTCGTTGAAGGCAAGAAAGGAATTTCCAATAACAAATGAACGGGTTAATAAAAAAAAAACAAATTGCCATAGATAATGTGCCTTTAATATTTAAAGAGTTGCTTCGGTTCCTCATGGATCTCGTCATCAGATCTTCCTCAAAATTTTATTATCTACTCTCGAACAAAAAAAAAACCAAATCTATTTATAAATACGCTTTAAGAATGCTATACTTACTTCTATGTTATGGACTAAGTGATACATTAAGCATTTTTCATGATGGCCGGGCGTTGTGAATATTGACCAAGTCTACTTAATGCTGTCTAATCTAACGTTATTATGATAATTGTCCAAATTTTTCACTTGGTCCCTAACGTATCAATCATAATGTCCAGGCGTTATGAAAAATCTCCCCATTTATCACTCTGTCCATGCCATATACACGTTAAACAGTAAGGTAACAAACAGTGTAGTTATTAGAACAATAAACAAATCGTAAAAGTTAGAGAATGACATCGCATTACAACAGTATAAGTAATTATAATCACTTCAACATATGGGCATTGTTATAAAATGTTATGACGCCATAAAAGGCGGGTGAATAATCTTATTTATAACCGTTATAATAATAAACACTGCTATACTGCTGTGATAAAAAAATATCGGCTACTGTTTAACATTCAATTATTTCATGATGTTGTGTCAACAAGTAACGAGTAGGTATGCGACTTTGCTCATGTTATGATCTTGGCTTTTTAAATGAGAATTACGTGTTATTTTATCGAAAAAAGAATACACACATTTAATATTTTTCAATTTGTAATATTACTAAAGAAACACTATAATTATGTGACAAAATTAGTATCCGTATACGTACTGTGTGATATCGTAGTGGTACCATTTACCTATATGATAGTCTACATACAGCAGATTTGTGAAAGATCATGCCGGTTTTGGTTATATGTGTGCGTGTTTACAAACCAATCATAGAGACGTTCTGCTTGTGATATTGACGTTGTGACAGATGCGCACACGGACGAAACTAAGCCTGTGACAGGCCGTGGCTAACCAAAACTGACTACACTTTCAAGCGCTGACTAGGTTTCTAGGTGTATTTATGCTAAGAGCACCTAGTAAATGTTGTGGAATATTAAGAAGGTAAAATCTTCTGCCTTGTAAGAGGGATCCGAGTCTACATTAATGCAACCCTACCAATGAGCGAGTGTTCTTTGATTCAATAATTTTATAGCAACTCAATTTTGATTGCAGATGGTCTAGCAGTCAGTACAACAGGATACAAAATGGGATCGGCGTCAGCTTGCAGGCGCAGGACTGGCTTGCGAGGACATTGCTGGAAATCCAGGCTTATGCTCATGGCTGTGATGATAGCCTGCGCCAACTCACAGGGTAAGCCATGTTCTTCTATTTTCTCACATTTATTAAAGGTCTTCTAAATTATCATTTTGTATTTCAAAAAGGTTCAGTGTCAGGTGTGTTTTCGTTCAACAAAACTTCTCGATAGCGTTTATGTTTTTCTTATAAAATCGTTATTTTATATACAGAAAAGTAACGTTTTATTACAAACCTTTGAGCTGTTTTGCTCTAAAAGTAATCTGGCGAATAGACGGTTAGTTTTACATTTGGGATATTAAATTGTTGAGTCTAGATACGTAGGTATGTATATTGTATCTTCTATTAAAGAACTTTTAGAGCTATTTTGAGCTGAAATGTCGAATTGCAAAGAACGAAATAAAGGCAATACCGGGCGGACCAATTTACAAGATATCTATGTTTACTCGTACAAAGAAGCTAGAACCTAGTAATAGCTTTCAACATTAAATTACGTGCCCCGAGACAGTCTTCTTTATTCAACGGAAAAAGAACGTCAATTGCAAAAGTTAATGTAGCCGTTTAGCTCCAAGTTACCCGTCTAATTTATCAATGCAACTTCAGCATATCTCCCTGCAGTTTCTCATGGAAACTGTATAATCTAGGTACTTCGTAGAGGCATTAGTTTAATAGATTTATAATGCAAATCCCCCATAGACTGGCCCGGTCGTAATCACAGTGGGAGAGTAGGTACTTCATATTATAATTTGGCTCCGTCGGCCCCCGGGGCATTGATTGGACAGGTTCGCGTAATCTGCATACTTTCTCCTTAATCCCTATATTGAAATTATCCGCTAGTTAGCCCGTTGGTTTATTAAGTACGTTTGAAAGTGAGCGGATTAAGTATATGGAAAGCGTACAGTCGGAGACATTCACACTAATATTATAAAGGCGAAAGTTTGTGAGTGTGTTTCTGTGTTTGTTTGTTACTACTTCATTCTCAAATGGGTGGAGCAATTTCGATAAATTTTGGTATGAAGGTAGCTGACCCTGGATTAACACATAGGCTACTTTTTATCCCGAAAAATGTTGTGTTCCCGTGGGATGAGCGGGTAACACCGCGCGGCACAGCTAGTTCAGTTATATGTGTACATACATTGAGAGTACTACTTTACTTATATTATAAATAGATGCGTCACAGCTGACATTTACGCAGGGAGTATATTAATTTAATTATACTTAGAGATTTTGGTTGCGTGTATTAGATACGTTCCGATAATGAAAAATGCACTGTGCATTTTCCCGAACGACAAGAAAAGTACCTGCGCCGTTTCGACGAATCTGTGGAAAAAGCTAGTGTAATATATAATGATCCAACAAAACTAAGTACGAAGATATTTACAAAATTGCGTTATGGACGTGATGCATACATCGCAAAGAAAAATAAACATCGCGTTCAAGAATCGATCCTGGCAACTTTGGATTGCCGGTGTAATGTCTCATAAAGTGCGCTTTCAAGTTTACCATCAATAAGTGGTGTTAAAAGCTCTTAGAAGCATAATTGTGTGTGTCAAAAAAACTATTCGATGAGAATCTGCAGCCAGTGATGCTATCTGTCAGTGACAAAAACATAAGTATTTCAACAAAGGACTTGTTAATCGCTATTCTAAAGATTGTGTGCATGACTGTACCTCCAGACAGTATGATGTATCACTATCATCGCTACCGAGTTCAGTCGCCGCCGGTTTACTCTAGTCCGTGATGTATAACTCTGTTGTCATCTAAGTTTGTCTACAGACTGTTGTGCGACGCCGCTTATCGGGCACTGGGACCGTGTATATACAGCCTGTTACCGGCATGCGGGCATTTATTAAAACTGATAATAATATTATGATCCATTAGTAATTGTTTGCATGTATTAGCTAATCATAATTATGTGAATTAACTGCACAATTAATTTTCTTAAATCCGCACATTCAATGTAGTGGGTGTACAGCGTAATTGTCGTTACTCATATCACTTAGCACTCACTTGTCAATTTATTTACTGTACATGCAACTGCTGCACTGGCAATTAAAATTTTGTTAGAAAGTTAATAAAGCCTGAATTTAAGTTAAGGTGATGGATACGTTAAAGATATATGTTACTTTACTCTACTTTAAGAAAAGCCTACTTGGCGGTAACACATTGTATAACTTATTATGAGAAGACATAGAATGCCAGAATTCTAAAGTTAATAATAAAAAATACAATACAGCTGTTGCTTTCATCATCATATCAGCCGATAGACGCCCTGCTGGACGAAGTTCTCCCCAAAAGATCTCCGCACAACGATCGGTCGTGCGCCGCCCCCGTCTAGTTGCTTCTTGTTATCCTAAGCAGGTTGTCGGGCCTTCTCACGAGAACCTTTCTGCCCAAACGGCCATCGGTTCTACGAGTAATGTGCTCCGTCCAGTAAATGCCACTTAAGTTTGGCGACTGTCTATGGTATTGCTATATAATTTCAATAAAAACTGTTTTGGTTTTCATTTGTAGGTACGGTGAGGGTTAATTATAGATGATAGGGCTAATTATAGTTTAAATATAGCTACTTTGAAAATATAATGATGACATCCAACAAATGAAGCATAAATCTTTTTCTATAATTCATTTAATGGCTATTGTTGTAACACTATACCGTTGATAAGACGGGAATAGATCAAAGCGCCTCGTAATTCGTAAGTGTCACTCACTGTAAGGACATCAAACTGGGTGTCTATCTATTCATCTGTCTATATATATTTTTCTACAATGGTGTGTCGTCAAACAGTCTTGGTAAAGCTGGAGCAGGTTTGCCTTGCAGTTCCTTCAAGCGCAGTGGAAAAAAGTTTTATAATGACTTAAAAATTAGCAAGCCGATGGGAATCAAGTTCTATGAACGCCAGGCCACTGAAACTTATGGCAAACTTTAGGCAAATATGATCATTATTTGCGTTAGCACAAGTTGCCTCGAACATCGCTGATCTAACGTGTTACTAATAATGGTATTTCTACTACTGTTTGGATATTTGATATATAGGTAGGTATATTGATTTGAGTTGATTATTTTGCGAGTAAGGGAGCTTCATTTCATAGATTCACGGCTTATCTACCTATGAGAATGCGGAATATCAAAATGTCGAAATATTTATTCAACATCTCAATTGATCTCGGGAGCTTTAGCCACTGGTGTGTGCTGAGATAAGCGAAACGCGTTTGTTGTACAGTCACCAGCAAAAGTTACCTTGACGTAACATACCATACCATGTCCTCCAAATTCCAAAAAATCCACACACGACTATCGAGCGAATAAGGCTTGTTCTAAGGCCCAGGATTCTCCCTCGCGAAATATATCAGGTGACTAAGACAATTTTGACTATTGATTTTTGATAAAATAAAAATCGCGTTGGTTGATGCTTAATTACACGCGATGTGCGTAACGTCACGTTAGCTCAGGGGTCAGAGCACGAGTAGAGAATGTGATGCGGGGTATAATTGGGACAAGTAAACAACGTGAATGCCGACAAAAGACTAACTTTATTAAAAGAAACACAATTTATAATTACAGTAAATAGCAAGATTAGCAAAATAATGAACACCGTACAGTTCGATCCCCACCTGCAATGTACTGAATCGCGTAAACATAAAAAAAACCGAATAGTACGTACATTAGTTACATACCTACCTTGGGCGGTGAATTCGTGAATGTCCCACATTGCAGGTGTTTGTGAAGTGAGATTTTCTCCCCGCGTAGCGGGCAGTAAATCCCACTTACGGCCTAGGGTGACGTAAAGTACATTACGATTTACGAAACCTACATAATATATATGTGATGCCCGAAACCGTGTGGAACTTGTGAAGTTCATCATAGACAACACATTTGCTGTCATCAGATAATTTTATTGTCGCGTTTGTGATATACCCACCTCATCAGTTATCACCCCTGCTTAACTTATTTTGCTGTTGACTGTGCTGTACGAAGAGTCCGGGACTTCAGAAGTGACACGTGCTTTTGTTTTCAGACATATCGGCCTGCTGCGCCAAAGCGACCGGCACGTGTCGAAGTGTCTGCGAAAAGGTAAGCCGTAGGTTATTGTTATTGCTGATCTATTTTTTATTATTTATTATTATACAGAGTATAAAACTTAGTTCTAACGAAGTTTAAGTTAGTTTTTAGTGTCTGTAGTTAATAGTATCTGCAATAAATACTATATAAAATTTGGTTTTTAACGTGAGGTCAAGTATAATTATGATAAATTATAAGTACTTGCGTGCTTTGGTCACTGTGCGGACTAATATTTAGTTCCCTACAGGGTCCATAACTATAGATAATGTCACCGCTTGGATCAGAGTTTAAGGCATCTTATACGTAGAAAAACTCGATTTTCTAAAGCAAAAATGTATCAATAAAGTTGTAATAACTTTTATCACGTTCAGTGTTACGCAGGGCTTTGCAAGAAAGTAGGTTTAATGAAATAATAAATACTGGACATTGGATTCCTATGAGTACCTAGTAGTTTTAAGTCTGTAAATACAAAGGAACTCAAAGTGAAATGTCGAGCAGTACTTAGGTACTGACACTCACGAAGATGTGAAATACGTACTGAGTAACAATTCTATAATCTCAATGGGACCTTGTATAGTTATCAAACAAATGTATACATTAAAACACTTTATATGTAAATCTTAAACCATCAAAAATTATACACTAATTGCAAAAATTGCGCTACGGGTTATGTATTAATAATGAAATAATAAATTATTAGTATGGTCCCGCCTCCCGCACCCATAGGTACTAATGACATAAGGAAGGTACCTACTTAAGTTTATAAATGTTCACAACGCAAACGAACGAATACGGCATTGCTAAAACAAATTTAAACCGACTTCCAAAAGAAGAACGTTCTCAATTCGGTTGTATATACATATATTTATTAATGTTTGTTACCTCAGAACTCATGAACATGAACATAAACGTACTGAGTAACTATTCTATAATCTCAATGGGACCTAGTAATAGTTATCAAACAAATGTATACATTACACTTACACTTTATATGTAAATCTTAAACCATCAAACATCTTTAAGTTTAGTCCAATCATTTTTTGATCTGATGACGCGATCTATGTCATTCTTGAGTTGTTCTCGGAAATACAATTACTTCTCGTTGAAGTTGGTTATATTTTGTAAAAAAGCTAAAATTATATCTAGATTGACCCAAGTGCAAACCCAGTCCCTCTGCTCAGTAAGCAGGTCATCTATCACGAAGTAATCGGCTGGTCAGATCTGGAATCGATTTTAGATATGGAGCTTTAAAAGCCTTACCTACGGGCCAGGCGCCGCTGAAGCTTGTCCAATGTCCACTTGAGTTACGGTTCAGTTTGAACGTAGTTACAGTCAGTAGCCGAAATTTATTGCAGCCAACTGAAAGAGACTTGTACTTACCACGTAATACGTGTACTTATACGCTTATGACGTATGTGTACGGTGTTTGGTGAAATAGACGCGACTGCCTAAGAGCACACTTCCGATTTGCGGGCGAGTTGAAAGCTAGGCGAGCGCGCAGCGAATTCGCCGCAAGCACTAAACGATTTCGCTGAGGTAACCTATCGCAACTTCGAAACATTGTTTCCCCGCTGTACCGTTTCGCCGAATTTTCATTTGCCCGAAAGCTATTTTTCCTGTAACCCGTAATATTTTCAGGATTTTATAAACATCATTTTATAGAACCCATTAGGTTAGGTTAGGTTTGTTTTATAATTATTTTGAAATGTTATAGGTTTTGGAATAAATAGCTTTCGGGCAAATGAATATTCGGCGAGACGTTACAGCGGGAAAACAAAAATTCGGGATTATGACAGGGATCCGTTTGCTGAGTGATCGATATAGCGTCCTCTCAGTGAGTTTGCGGCGCGCTCGCTACGGAATCGTTACGCGCTCGTGGGGAAATCGCTGCGCTATCGCGGAGATTTCGCTGTACGCCTTTCGACGCTCGCATGCAAATCGCCAGTGTGCTAAGTCTCCAAGTGTCTTTAATGCTGATGATTACTCTTGTGGGAACAATGTTTAAGTTAAGTTTTACGCATATGTAATATGCTTAGCTTCCTTAACTTGCATTAATAAGCATTAGCAAACGTATTTAGGTTTACTACAGAATTCTGTATTATGATATGACCTAGCACATCTAGCAATCAGATTTTTCAGTAATTACCGATTTTTTTTTACTAAATTTTTGCCGAAATTCCTAAAAGTAATCTGATAACAGAGTTGACCTCATCCTCCCACAAAAACGAATTTTACCAACCATTTAATGTGTGATATGTGTACACTGTACACGTTGACATTAGCGAAATATCTCTAGCTAAAAGCAGCAAGAAGTGAAAGCCATGTAAAGAAAAAAATAGAGTTGACGAGGCACTCCAGGTGCCCCCAATGTGTAAGCTCAGCTAAACACGTGGGTAATGTTATTTTTGGTCCAACTAAGTTAATTATAGATAGATAACTATTATTATTTGTGTATTATTTTTAGTAAGTGTTTAAAATGCATGCTATTACTTTATTCATTAGTCGTTCACAAGCTGTAAGCTTATGAAAATATAACAGCAATACAATTTTCACTGCTGTTCGCAAGTCAATTTACCTATCGATTTCCATGTACAGCATAAAGGAGCCTGAATCATTTAGCTGGCGGTATCGTCGATTGGAATCCTCGATATGTTAATGGCATTGCGACATGTGCAGCGAGCACCTACATACATGGCACTGAAGCGAAGGAGTACAAGTCTACCAACCTTGCTCTAATGCGGCAGTGATCTTATTACATTCCCATAGCGTCTACCATGCCTTGACATATGGACTCGTTGTCAGTGGTTCAGATACAATCGATCAGGTATCACATTTTCCCATGTCCGGGAGTGACCAAGTCACGCCAGCCACGTTCCTTTACGACCCGATCACCCATCCTGGCATCCACCGAAGAATCTTAATCGCATTTACAAGGATTTCCAATCAAACTTTTCAGTTGGAAGCTAAATTGACTAATTAACTGGATTTATCGCTTCCGTAAAACTTTCCAGTCGGATATTTTTGTCGTCGCTCCTGCGTAATTCGACATTTTGTTCTTGTATTTAGCTGTCAAGTATACAAAAGATCCAAAGTTCTTTGATTTTGAACGTAACCCTTTGATGTATATTAAAACAAATACAGGATTCTTTGTTGCCGTATTCTAAATCAGTTATGAGT
Organism: Apotomis capreana; assembly: GCA_947623375.1. NCBI lineage: Eukaryota > Metazoa > Arthropoda > Insecta > Lepidoptera > Tortricidae > Apotomis > Apotomis capreana. The sequence continues at coordinate 7,229,521 of OX392514.1, forward strand.
TTCACGCTCTTCCTGTTATTACTATTCGTTATTTTATGACATTATATTCGAGTCGTCACGTCGGTTCTAATCAAAAATCACGTCACAGAGTGACGGCGGGAGGCGGGGGCGTTCCGAGAAGGCGAGTGAATAAAGCAAATGATTAGGACGTGTGGAGACGAGAGGCAGCGGCATAGGACGTCCTTATTTAATTCCGTCTGTTAGACATCGCGTGATGGACGCTTCCTTCCTCGGAGACACTGATAGAATCAGAAACTCGATACTTTCTTTCGTAAAGTCAAATTGTACCTGCATCTAATTATCAGGTAGCTACGTTACATTAGTAAAAAAGCTTAGCATATTGTAATACGCTATAGCTGCACCTCTAGTGCAACTAATTTCTCGCGTGGGATAGTTGCCTGTCTCTTTCTGTGCATTAATATGAGAGGGTGACGGGTAGCGCTATGTCGCGCGACAAGAGTCACGAAAATTAGTTGTGCTCAGTTGCTAGATATGCTGACATTATTAAAAGCAAGAAAACTGCTAATCGTGTACATACTTATGTAGAATCACTTCCAATATTAAGTTCATTATATGTAAGCAAAGTAACCAGTAAAATAATGAGAAGCGTCTGCTGAAATCTACATCATAAATTATTCAGCTAACACCCATAAAGGTATTTTTATGGTGTGTCAATAATGTTTAACAAAGGAAGCACCCCATCAGACGCGGAGACAATTTAAATAAAGTGGCGCCTGTTAAACCAACCATTAACCGTATTTAACCCCTTGTAGCTCTTCCAAGGGCCTACGAAATGAAAGCAATATGTTCAGACGATTGTAATTAAGGATAGAAGATTGACATGTAATTAGAGTATGGAACGCTCGCATTGTTTGTCACATGTAATTGGCGACCTGCTGTATGACAGGGGAGGGATAATAACTTAATGGCCGCGCCGTCGCGTGGACAGGGTAATGACACAGGAATAGCCATAATGTTTTCAGCAGGCTTTTCCTGGAATAGTTACTATGTAAGCGGGTATTTTCAATAACAGATAGTCGGTTACGAAAATACACGTAAAGCGGTCAGATTGATAGCGGTAATACGTCGTGGATCAGACGGGTAGAGTTATGTGTGAGCCTAATCCACAAATGAATTTTGCATGTGCTCGTTTCGTAATTCGCGTTTGAATTTGTTCAAAACTTGGGCTTTCACCTTTATAATAAACTCGTAACCCCTTTCTCTTTACCATGATCGTTATAAAAGATCAACGTTTATCGAATTAAACTTTATATTAAGTGGTTTAAGTACGTACGTACAGCCTTTTTGCGTGGTGAATGATAGATTGCGTTGTAATCAATGCCCATACAAAACGAAAGAAAAACGTGCACCACGCTGTTAATACTTATACCGCGATCGTGACCAAAGAAATTTGGTTTCAATATATTTTTACAGTATTATCATTATATTTATATCATAGTACTTAGATGAAATAAGAATGTTTAAGAGAATATTTTTGTTTTTAAACAGCTTATTAGTAAGCTTTTTGCATCAACAGAACAGGTGCAGAAATCTGTAAATGAAATGTCATGTTGTTTGCAATCATGACACTATTATAGCTGTTTTGATGAAAAAACCCGCATTCAATAGATTTATAGCCTCGTATCGTCTTAAAAGCTTTATTTTTATCGCAGTCTAAGCTATGTATGTGTGTTTTATTCTGTGGCTTTATATATGTGGAATGTCAGGTTTGTGTTCTTACATAAAGACTTTTGTATTATTTACTTACTTCTGCTTTGTTTTGTGTGGTTGTATGGTAAAGAGGATGTGCAGCTACTAAAATAGCTGTACTGAAATTGGTTAAAACCCGTCTAGACGTTCCGGTGTGATGAGCAGACAATTTTTTACCAATGATCCATGATCCCTTCTCGCAGAAAACTGATTTTCAAAACAATGCTAGAATTTTATAGTATATATTTGTTTATTTTTATCGATGTAATTTCATCAGCTGTCTTATCACTACATAGAATTAGAAACACTAATAACACACACAAACAAAACACACGAAATACATGACATGTTATCACTATTAGAGAAAAAGGGTAGTTTAATTTTTCAGAACAATACTAATTCAGCACAGAAAAGGTTTCAACTATTTATTCTACACTAAACGGTATAATCACAAATTCCCAGCAGCAGCTGCCGACAGTGTGTGTGACAATTTTATTACCACTTACATTCGCATTTATGAGAACTTTGCCGAGCGTTTCAACGTAAAATTTCCCAGTAGGTAAGTTGTCAGACAAAGTTGCGACCCCGTAGCCGCTACGCGATTGCTACGCTCCGGTCGTTTTTAAAACTGAACTAACGTATCAATAAATTGCTATTGAAATTTCAATTCCAAATTTCCAGAATTGGGAAGTTGGGAAGGTAAGCGGTAGTAAGCCGCGGGCACGTGCTTGACGTGTTAAACAGATTTCGTATTCAACAATATTAGTGACGAGCTTCTCTTTCTATATTTTGAGTTCTTGAGGCCTAGGATAGGCGTCCGTGTAGGTAAAAGATAAAAGATGAAAAGAAAGAAGGAAAGGGTTTTTTTCTGGTAATTCCTTAGTTTGAGTTTGGTGAAATTACTAGCATAGAGGCATTCTATCTTCGTCCTCCGGGTAGGCAAGCACTTGTGGCTCCTCTGGTGTTGCAGGTGTTTATGGGCGACGGTAATCGCTTTCCATCAGGCGATACGTTTGCTCGTTTGCCCCCTAAGTTTATTTCTTTCTTACGTTTGCCTATTAGTTAACTGCTTGATCTAGATGACTAAGCATGCTAAGAAATACTTCACAAATCTTCTTTATTTTACACCTCAAATACCTACACAGAAACAAAACATGAGAGATATAGTAAAATAATAAACAGAGGTAAACAACATTATGGTCGTATTTATATTCTAATCGTGACCAAGGATTACTTGTAGGTAGGAAAACTGGAATCCCATCAAAAACATTACATGTAAAAAAATTGCAAGTCTCGCAATCTTCTACCGCAAAAAGTTGTGAGATACAATAAAAAACCAAGTCAGTTAATTTATTCAGTACCTATCAAAGTGACCCTTCGCCTATATGACAACTTTGACATACATTTTCACCGGATTACATAACTAAAAACATATTACCATGACCGTGTTAGTGCCCCCATTAATATTAAACATATTTATCTTTATAATAAATGTAATGACTTGGCCATCCAGAAAAGGATATTACGGCGTGCCGGCAAGCGCAGATAAATTTAAGGAATAACATTTTTCAAGCCTTAATACCCAACTCAGATTTCCAGAAGTGCTAGGGCCTGCCGTATCCGGGATTTTCAGTATCGCAGTACCGGTACCTTCAGGGAATTCCCGATACTCAGTGCTAGTCAAGTAAACCGTTTCTGCTGTGAACTAGATATGTACCTAAATGATAATGTATTATTCACTTTCAAGTAAAAATGCAAGAGAGTGACGGATGATTACGATTAATCATTTACGTATCGCACGATTAACACAACTATCATATTCTCTCAGGAACCTCATATTAATGCGGACGAACTCTTCATTGAATCTCTGAATCGCACACCTAGCGTGTCGAGAATCGGCAGGCTTGGCACGCCGGTCCCCGGCCGCCGCGATTGTCACGTTGGCCGAGTGAAATGTCACGTCGAAACGTCACGTGGCTAGATGCAGTGAAGCGGCGTGACATGGGTGAGGTAATGATGTTTGCAGGACGGTAACAGGGTTATGGACAAATTATTAGGGCTGGTAGATTATGGGATAGCAGCTGTCAAATATGCTATCCCCAAAATATTCACTTAAGTACTTATTTTTATCATTAGAATTATTCAAAGTTAAATAAACCAAGTGGTTCTAGTGATTTGTAAACAATACGTTTTTAGCTTAGATATTCATTATTACTTGTAAGCTTTGCAGTACAATGGCTTTTAATTCTCCTTTTCCTTGTACTGACTTGTACAGATATAAAATTATCAAATTAGGTCATTGGTAATGCATGGATTTATTATTATATTATTAGGTGCTCAAGATTCAAGGCATCTTCATGAAATCTTGCTAGATATACCTTTTTCACAAAAAATTACTTCAACGAAATTCGAAATTAAATGAAGGTGTTAGGATGTGCCTATCAATAATATTTGAGAAGTTCCTTCGATTCAACATCTTCTCATCAGGTCTTTACAATAATTTTATAATAATAATAAATAATAAATCTTTATTTGCAACTTCAGATATACAATTTTATGTACGAGTACCCTGGCTTTCAAAGTAGGTTTCCCTGTGTCTTGTAAGCCAGTGTGCCTTCCAAGCGAGTTATTATACATAAAGTTACAATGTTAGACTAACTTAGATTTGTGTATGATTGTCCCTTAATATTTATTTATTTTAAACCTTTTTTTTAAGTCGATTGAAATGAAACTTGAACAGTTAAAAATAAAAATAAAAAACACTACAGCTCTCCATTTTCTAGCAACGTACAATTTTACTCACAATCAAACATACATTTGGCAGATATATATATAACGACTTGCTAAGAAAGTAGCAGATATAACGACTTGCTAAGAATGTTCGTGAAAATCAGCCCTTAAATATTAAATATTTCTTTCTCAAAATTTCTTACTATTCTAAAATTACGCCAGTGATATCGGTGGCAAATTAAAACAGTAGCATTCTCAAATCATAATTCAATTCTTTGAAGTATCTAAACACAGCATGCGATCCATTTTTCGCCACCAATCCAAACACGTGGGCAATGACGTCATCATGTAGATTATGGAATAATTAGCGCATTGGAACTAGCGGTGCTATTGTGGATCAAAGGCGAGTCGTTTGATCCGCCGCTACCATACTGACACTTGGTTACACAGTAGCGCGCTATCATTTTATAACGCTTAATTTTTTCCCGGGTCTTCGCTTATTTTGCTTTTGACACGATTAAGGTGGTCGCCCAATCCCGGGTTCGTATCTCAACAAGGGCCCGGTATCCACTGAGATCAGCTGAGTGCATCACTCAGCAGGGCTAGCATATATCGCCGCGACTTCGCTTGTCGCGCGACTCAGCATCACCCGTCTTGCTCGCACGGTATTGAAAGGACAGTGACAGGTAGTGTTTGTCGCGCGTCAAAGAGTCACACCGTGTCACCGTGATTATATTGAGCGAATACTTATGTCTTATGATGATCCCATCGTATTAGACGCTATACCCAGCGAAGCGGGCATATGATGATTGATAAAATAAATAAGTGACAAAGCACTCGTCACCAATAGTGTCGCAGTCGTAATTTAACTAAATCTAGCGGCTTTAGGAAGTGCGATGCAAACTTTCATGCTTGTAGGTACCGTTCACCAATATAGTGTGTTCTTATCAGTCAGTTAGCGTTTTTACTAAGGATTTTATATCTTGGATATTTAGTAAAGTTGCTAGAGAACGTATTGGTGTGCACGTGACCGGGGTCGCAATCAAACGCATTTGTAGACAGGTAGTTGGAATGACCCCCGACGCGGCAGATGCAGACGGAATAATTCAGACACCTTGCTGCGCTACACTTAAGACATCAGTAATAAATACGCTTATTCTGGCGTCAGTTCAGTGGGTTCAGTCCATTATTCTAGACTGTCTAGTCAGTTTGCTGTCGTTTATTAATTTTCACCAGTCCAGACCGTGAGTCAGTCAGTTTGAGAGGTTTACACGGTCTTTTCTCTCTTAATTCTGACTAGCACCTCTGGCTCTAGCACAACTAACCTTCGCGACTCTTTCTCGCGCGAGAAATATTACCTATTTCTTCGCAGTACTGTGAGAGAGTGACGGGCGATGCGTATGTCACGCGACAAGAGTCGCGAAGCCTAGTCGTGCTAAACGGGCAGACTGATGGACTGAACTGACGCCAGTCTGAGTGTGTAACGTTGTCTTACGATTGACATAATAAATAAATTTAATGATATGTGAAACAATATTTTAGCTTTAAATATAGATAGCTAAGTAAAATGCCACCTGACCACACAAATGTCATCTAGTGATTAGATATCACAATTGCGATATTTGGGTGATTTTAGTCACTCCCTCAACTCCTCTGTTCGTTTAGAGTTGGCTACTTAATGTCGATAAAAATACGTAAAATAACGTTAATTTAGCAAAAAACAAACTTTCAGAACATTTTTTTTTTCATTTTTTTAAACATTAAGTTGGTTAAAAATAAAGCCGCGTGGTTAAAATAGTGATATATCAGTATCAATTATTATTTGATAATTTTTTTACAGAGAAATCCGCTAAATTACCTCAAAGTACTATGGGCTGCACAAATGCGTGGCCTAATTATGAATGAATTTATTTGTACATGGCCCATGCGATTCTGCAGCTCATTGGACCTACTTAAGTCTTAGAGAATACAATGAATATTTACTCTACATTTTACGACACGAACCGGACCTTACAGGCCTAATAAACCGAAGCAATTCGCCTTATTTTGAAGGAACGAGATTATTCCATACATTAAGTCCGCCTCGGCTGTAGGTCGGGGCTTGAACTTAATCGCATTAACTTGCTTCCACGGTACCCTGGATCTTATCTAGTATACCTACTGGATCTTACGTAAATTTATCACACGCCCGCGATGCATTCTCAGTTTGCCTGCCTAATACAATTAAAGTGTCAACTCTATTACAATATAACTCGTTCAAAATTTGGTGAATGCCTCGTATAGTGAGAAGTATTCTTGCTTCTCGTTGTTGCTACTGTAATAGCTGCTTTGCAAACACACAGTTTTAATAGATTTTCACGAATCATGAGTACTTATTACGATCTTATGAATTGATCGAAATGTCGTGGGAAATGAATAAGTCAGTAGGTAACGTCGTGACAGTTACACTTGTATCTTGGTTCGATAGCCTTTAGTTTGCGATCAATTTGAAAATAAAAACATTTCAAAATGATACGTGTTTTAGGTTCGAGTTGTGCAGTAAAAAATCTTCACTGTAGAGTTTTGGAACGAACAATCTGTATGTATACCTACTAAGGTAAACGCAGGTATTACCGACCCCCTTAAGGCAATTTCAAAATGAACCATCATTTTTAAGGATGCTGATTGCTCTCAGATTCACGTTTTTATTTTTTTACGTTTGTATTATGTGTAAATTCTATATTTTCTATGTTAAAGGCTACTGAATAAAGGTCTATACTGTATAAAATAATTTATATAACGACGAAGTCGATTGTTGCTAATACCGACTCACAAAAATGCCTGTGAAGCTATTAACGATTTTTATGCAGCTATCACCGATCGTAAAAATCTATATACGATCGGTAATAGCTTCTTACTGTTGCTACTACCGACCCCTATGGATCGCTAATACAATTTGTTAGTGCAAACATATAATTTATCAGCGACTCATAAAAAGTAGGTATTTTATATTAAGTTACACCTTCTGACTTTAAAACAGATTGTAATTAATTAATATAACATGAAATATGAACCCATGCACACAGTTTTAAACAAAAAACAATAATTTTTAATGTACCAATTCAAGAATCGACCTTCCAAAAATATGTCATTATTAGTTCAATTAACAACGTGATAAAAAAGAAAGTAGAGAACAATACGTATGTCGCTAATATATTTTTACAAAGAACCGATGTTTTTATTTAAATTGGGTTATTAAAGTACCTGTGTCATTGTCATATAATGACATAATAGAGAAAAAAACAAAACTCTATTCTGAGGCCATTACTGACTTATGGGTCGGTAATAAAATTTGTAAGTGCAAACATATGATGTATTAGCGACTCATAAAAAGTAGGTATTTATTATTAAGTTACACCTTCTGACTATAAATCAGATCGTAATGAATAAATATAACAAGAAATATGTACCCATGCATACAGTTTTAAACAAAAAACAAAGAAAGTGTCCGGTCACAAAGTAGGTGAGATATACAATAATCTATATACGATCGGTAATAGCTTCTTACTGTTGCTACTACCGACCCCTATGGATCGCTAATACAATTTGTTAGTACAAACATAAAATTTATCAGCGACTCATAAAAAGTAGGTATTTTTTATTAAGTCACACCTTCTGACTTTAAAACAGATTGTAATGAATTAATATAACATGAAATATGAACCCATGCACACAGTTTTAAACAAAAAACAATAATTTTTAATGTAACAATTCAAGAATCGACCTTCCAAAAATATGTCATTATTAGTTCAATTAACAACGTGATAAAAAAGAAAGTAGAGAACAATACGTATGTCGCTAATATATTTTTACAAAGAACCGATGTTTTTATTTAAATTGGGCTATTAAAATACCTGTGTTATTGTCATATAATGACATAATAGAGAAAAAAACAAAACTCTATTCTGAGGCCATTATCGACTATGGGTCGGTAATAAAATTTGTAAGTGCGAACATATGATGTATTAGCGACTCATAAAAATTAGGTATTTATTATTAAGTTACACCTTCTGACTATAAATCAGATCGTAATGAATAAATATAACACGAAATATGTACCCATGCATACAGTTTTAAACAAAAAACAAATATTTATAAATGTAACGATGCATGAGTCGACCTTCCAAAAATATGTCAATATTGGTTAAAATAAAAGCGTAATAAAAAAGAAAGTAGACAACAATACGTAGGTCGCTAATACATTTTGACAAAGAACAGATGTTTGAATTTCAATTGGTCTATTGAACTACCTGTGTTATTGTCATATAATAACACAATATAGAAAAAACCGAAACACTATGCTGAGGCCATTAACGACTTATGACTCGGCGATAGCTGCCACAACTAAAACTGATGAAGCTAAGAGTGCTAAGACCGTCCTATTTTATTTTAAGGTTTTATCGTTTCAAATAGCTTTTTTTTCAATAAAATGTGGTATGAAATCCAGAACTGACACTCAACGGAACATATTTAATAACACAACAAAAAGTATAGCACTCACTTATTCGAATAAATCGCTTAAGTAGAAAAGTCACGTGCTTTACCTGATGGATTAAGGCCTAGTACGACGTGAACTTCACCCACGCTGTCTCCGCACAAACTGGGTTATTTTGTCTCTTTTTTGCACTTTCACACACACTATCGCTAAAGTAAATGATGGTCTAGGAACCAACGTGTGCGTAGCTTCAGCTATCTATATCTAGAATAGTACAGGAAGCGTAAAAATTGACTTTCAATTTATAGGTCGGTATTACCTGCAGATTTTCGATGGGTCGTTGATACCTGCGTTTACCTTATATAATACTTATATCTTCGTAGATTGCAGCTTGTTCTACCTGGGACAAAAAAGTCGCCTGTTAATTTAGAAGGGCTAATATTTTTTCATGAAGCGATCAGTCTTGGTCGCAACTAAGCAAACTTTACCCTAACTAGTAGTAATTTTAATATTGTCACTCCTAATTGTGTTATTTATATCTGGAATAAAACCCGAGGTGTCGCGGACGTGGGCCGAGCGGACATGAAAGGGTTTGAGTTGTGTCTATTTTTGCCGCTTTGAACTGTCGCCGCTGTGTGTTTGTTTGTTTTCGCGACTTGAAGGGGAAAGTAACGGGGGCCTAAATTAACGTTCCGGATATTAGTTTACAGAACTATCGAGAGTTAATGAAGTTAGTCAAGTACACATACGTACCTTACTAAACTACGGTAGACTCTTCGTGCAATGAAACTGATTCATCATGTAATTTATTTAGCTTTTCTGTAAACTTTTTGGTTTCAATCCCAATTTCAGAAATTGACACAATAAGAAAGTCCATTCTTATTAACGATATCATATTCTGCCTTCTGCGCGGACGAAGTTGCGGTCACCTTTTAGTTAAATCCTCCATGGTTTCGAATAATGCCTACAGACGCATAAGATATTAGATGGTTATTGTGATTAAATTGCTTCTGTCAATTAAAAGTTCAACTGTAAATACATCTCAATAACCACACATACAACATCATTAGCGAAAACAACAGTTTACGAAATATCGCCTCGCGTTATCTGTTCCAAGAACAGTTATCGCCTGGAGGGGGTGCCAACATGGGGAGGGGGCAAGGGGGGTTCCTTCGTCGCTCGTTCATCAAGCTGTCATCGTGTCCGTGTATCTTTGCCCAATGTTGATCCTCGTCACTTTGCCCACTCGTAAAAGTCGACTGTTTTTATTAGGATATGTGGTGCACTTGTTTTTCAAGATATCGGCCATGTGTAGTCAATTGGTAAAGTAAATGTTTACAATGAAGCGAAAAATTTAAAAATTTAACGGTTCAGGCAGGATTCGGACCTGCGTCTCCAACGGATTTCTTCGTCTTTTTTTTCAAATTTTCGCTTCATTGTAAACATTTGTCTTACGTTAGCAGACGTTAGGTACTGCTTTAATAAAAATAATTAAATGGTAAAGTACTGAAGCGAATACTACTGAAAAGAATATGTAAAGCATAACCCACCGTCCACTCAAAATATTTACCAAGAGATTATAGGCGTTGAAAATTCCAAGGATTGTAAAAAATATGTATTTTTTAATAGTAGTACTAAGTTGAAAAGATATGTTAAGATAAATAGATATATAAAGAGGACTCAAAAACTCATTCAAAGCCAGGCAGTAAAGAAAAATTACTTCAAACAGAAATTAGAATTGTCGGTCATGAAAGACAGAGTGAAGCAATGTAACATTCAACTAGAAAATTATGATTTAGACATACAAAAATTGCATGCTGAAATTAGTAAATTACAGAGTAAATTGGAAATGACATCATTCATGTATAGATCTTCAGAAAGAGAGATCAAGGAGCATGTCCTGGCTTTTGACCAGCTATTGAAGGAGAGTAAATGTAACGAGGAGCGTTTTAATTCATTAATGAACAGTAATTATTGTAACTGTGGCCATATCCCACCAGCATCCTCAATAAACAGTCATCAAGCGGAGGAGGTGCCCCTTGGTATTTTTGAGTCCGCCCGTCCTGTGCTTAATGTGCAATCACCTAGTCATGTAAGTAGAACAGTTGTGTACTCAGACCAGATTGGGTCAGGAATGGGTTCAATGTTAGGTAACAAACTCAGTCAAAAAGTGTCAAATTTCTGTTATCCTAACATAAGTATGAGTAAATTTTGTCAATATCTTTCAAAGGGAAGCTTTGATGACAGGACTACATTAATCATTATGGTAGGAAATAGTCATAATGTAGATAAGTCTAGTATAGATAAATTAATATCAACAATAAATGATATTGAAATATCTGGCATTGGTAAAATCATACTGTGTGCACTACCATACTTACAGAATATGCCATATTACTATAACAATAGAATAGCACACCTTAACTCCATATTATACAATGCTATATGTTTCAATAAAAAGGTGCATTTCCTTGACATAAATAAATTTATCAAGCGCTTCAAATTGACCTCTGAAAAGATAACTATGCCTAAGAAATGTATTCTTACACTAGTGGATCTTTTAGCTTTTAACATAGAGCCAAATAGATTTTATACCTCAGTTAGTGGGCTCAAGCATGTCTGCAGTGGAAATACACCTTTGTCACATTTAAACTAGATTGTAAGACAGCGGAAACATCTCTGAATATTAACATTGTTCACCAGAATATTCAGGGTTTTTCCAGCAAGGAATTAGAAATAGGCTTATTTTTAGACAATAAGAATATTCAAGTTATGTGTATTACTGAGCATTGGCTGAGACAAGAACAGTCGATTTTTGATTTTGTTAATTTTAAATTAGTGAGCTGTTTTACTAGAAAATTTTCCATTCATGGTGGTTCTCTTATTATTGTTAAAAATTCCTTAAAATCCAAAGAACGAGAAGATATTGTTAATTTTTCAATAGAACGAGTCATAGAAATTGCTTGTGTAGAATTAGAGAATTATGTAATTATATGTGTTTACCGACCACCGGCAACTGATTTTCATTCATTTGAATCATCTATGGAAAATGTTTTAAAAATAGCATGTAAAGGTAAAAAACATGTTATAGTTTGTGGAGACTTTAATGTTAATTTACTTGAAATGACCAGTGATACTGTTAAGCTGTTAAGTTTGTTCAAATCTTTTCATTTGGTCAATATGTTCCTGGAGCCTACCCGGGTAGGTGTAACTAGTAAAACCTGTTTAGATAATATCTTTTGTGATTGTGATTACTTAGAAAAGGAAATATTTAAGTGTTTTAATTCAGATCATAGAGGGCAGAAAGCTTCTTTTCCTAACACTTTACAGGAAACACTACAACCACAAACTATAACATGCAGACCCATAACTAGTTATCGTTTGGAATCATTCAAAAATGAAATTCATAATGATCTTTGTATGTTACCTCTTTCATGCAATGACTTAAATAGTACTTACAAAGATTTATTTGGCATAATAATGGATCAATTTAATACACATTTCAAAAAGAAAACTATTTCTGGGTCGACTACAAAAACAAAGTTTAGTGAATGGGCTACTGTAGGTATTCATAGAAGCAGAACCAGGCTTTATGAACTGTATGCAGAGAAGGAAGTGAACAAGGACAAGGACGCAGATTTTTTAAACTATGTTAAGAACTATTCAAAATTGTTTAAGCAAGTGTGCATAGCCGCAAAAGCAAATTATATTAGTTCTAAAGTCAAAATGTCGGACAACAAAGTAAAAACTATGTGGAATGTTATTAACAGAGAAACTGGTAAATCCAAAACTCGCAATTGCCAAGTCAACATTGTCAGTGAAAACGGGCAGACTATGTCAAATCATGATGTTGCCTCGGCATTCGAGGATTATTTTTCCAACATTGCAGTTAATACCACAAAATGTTTAAAAAAATCATCTGCGTCCGAAGCCCATACCTTACTTTGTGCTAATTGTAAGAAATGTGATGTTGAGTTTCAATTTAGTCCAGTAAATACAGTAGATGTTATCAAAACATTTAAATTACTCAATTTAAAGAAAACAGAGGATTTATGGGGAGCATCAGTAAAAATAATTAATCATATCATAGATTCAATTGCGCCTTACCTAGCTTTGATTTACAATAGTTGCATAGCAGAAGGAGTTTTCCCAAATCTTATGAAAATTAGTAAAGTCATACCTCTTTTTAAATCGGGTGATTTGAGTGATCTGACTAATTTCCGTCCGATATCTATACTACCTGTTTTAAGTAAAGTTTTCGAAAAATTAATGTTGAAAGATCTACTAGGACACTTCAATAGAAATAAATTACTCTCTAGTAATCAGTTCGGTTTCACAAGGGGACGTTCCACGACTGATGCAGCATCTGTACTTATTAAACACATCTATGACAGCTGGGAGGAATCTTGTGATGCAATTGGGATCTTCTGCGACCTTTCTAAGGCATTCGACTGCGTTCATCCTGGAACACTCATTTTGAAATTAGAACATTATGGTCTGTCTTCAAATGCTTTAAGCCTTATGTCTTCATATCTCAGTGATAGAATGCAAACAGTGGATGTAAATGGAACCCAGTCCAATGGAGCTATAGTTAAGCTAGGAGTGCCACAGGGCTCTATTTTAGGTCCATTTCTATTTTTGGTTTATATAAATGACTTACCATCTATAGTAGATAATCTTTGTAATATAGTACTATTTGCTGACGATACATCATTAATTTTCAAGGTTCACCGGAAATCAACCGACTATGCGGAAATTAATGGCACACTAGAGAAAGTACTTAACTGGTTTACTACTAATAATCTTCTATTAAATGCCAAGAAGACTAAATGTGTTAGATTTGCTTTACCGAATGTTACGGCGGTAGATTCTACTATATTACTAAATGGTAAATGTTTAGAAATAGTGAATAAGGCATTATTCTTAGGTATAACATTGGACAGTAATTTGCAATGGGGTCCACATATAGCAGTGCTTGCAGGTAAATTAAGTTCAGCGGCGTACGCCGTTAGGAAAATCAGACAATTGAGTAATGTTGATACAGCTCGCTTAGTTTAACATAGTTATTTTCATAGTGTCATGTCATATGGTATTCTGGTTTGGGGCAAAGCAGCTGACATTCAGACTATATTTGTGCTACAAAAAAGAGCCATTCGTTCTATATATAACCTAAATTCTCGTGACTCCTTAAGAGACATTTTCAAAGATATAAACATCTTAACCAATATATTTATGAGAATATTATGTATGTTATTAGAAACCTAGATTCATTTCCAAAAAAATCCGATGTCCACAGTTTTAACACTAGAAATAAAAATAAAATTGCTATTAGAAAGTTTCGTGTTCGTAAAGTAAGTAAATCATTTTTAGGCCAATGTATTCATTTTTATAACAAGTTACCTGATCATGTTTTAAAATTAGCCTTTCCATCTCTCAAAAATTATTTGAAAAATTCTCTAATGTCAAAAGCATATTATACAGTAGAGGACTATCTGACAGACAAAAATGCATGACCTGAACCAGAAACCGCGTAGCTGACTCCTTCTTAGATTGTACCTAACTAGTTTAAGGGACACAGTTCTAATAAGAAAGCATATCAAACGTATATAAATTGTGATAAACCGTCAGGCTTTCTTGTAGTTTCTATTTTATTCTTACACTTTTCCTCACTTATGTCTTAAAATACACTTTTAATATGTTTTCTTGTAGAACTACGTATAGTTAAGTTCATATCATTGTAATAGTTAAGTACTTATGCTTTCTGAAAAAATGACTGACTGTTGAGTTTCTTTCGGCGTTTCTTCTCAACAGTGGTCTCCTCTTGTGAAATGCCGGTAGACTTAGACATGTAAAAGTGCCCTTGTGGCCTACTTGCAGAATAAAGTTCATTATTTCATTATTATTTCATTAATACGTGAATGACCTTATTTTTATTTATCAATATGTCTGCTCTAACGTTGTTGAAATTGACTGCTCGCTAAATCAAAGTCACGAACAAAGTCGACGAAAACAGTTCAAACATCTTAAAAACAAGGCGAACCACACATTTCTGTATAGATGAACGAGCAATCTTAACACAATCAAAGACTAAATCGAATATAAAGCGTGTTTTGGTATTGAAATGAGGGAGGAATGGTATTCAGACAAATTCACAAAGAAACATCAAAGCGGTGATGGAGTAGCGATTTGATTCTGTCCTTTGATTGCCGCTCGGCGTCCCGCGGTGCTATTTCCGAACCGCACCTATACCGGGCTGGAGTCGCGCAGGGCTGTCCCACTTCTACTATACCGAAGTATTCTTACAACAGTTACAACGAGCAGATGTACTCTTAAAAACAAAACAAAGAAAATGCAATTATTTCTCCACATTCGCTTTACCACGACAAGGTGAAGACAGCGGACGACAGCGAGCTTCGCTGTGTTTCTTCGTAAATAACCCGCGCGTGCCAACCCTCGGCTGGATGGAGCTGTCGGCCTCTCCGCAATAATTACGGCGGGTAGTTGCTAAACTATTTAGGGCGACTGACGGTGAGCTCTTCGCGTTATTTTATTTTGTCAACTGAAAGCCCTTTGTGTTTTAATTAGCACTGAAATGGCAACCGACTCCATTATTGAGTGTTGCGGCCGTTAGCCGAAGCGTTAATTAACTTTTATTGGTGTAATCTGGAGTTTAAAGTTTAGTTTCGGCGCGTTCGAGCGGTCGTTGTTCGGCCATTTGTTGCAATGTGGTTAAATACCGGACAATGTGTGAACTGCAGCCGTGCACTGCACTCCCGAATGCAGAGAGGACCGTTAAATTTTATTAGAGCTATTACTATTACGTAGTCCTCGTACATGCAAAACGGTTGCAGACGGGTGCGCTCCGAATCCTAATAGATTCATTGTCGTGCGGGTTTCTTGTAATGGCTCAATTTGTCACAGTTGCTTGGGTTCTTGAACTTCATTTACATATCGCACAGATTTCACCGCTGATCGTATACATTAAGAAGAAAAGCTTTGCTATTCAGCTCGGGATTCGATTATGCAGTCTGGGAATCGAGTCGAGCGCTGATGATAATTCGAAACAATTTTCATTGTTCTGAAAGGTTCACGGTTCGAGGAAGCATTAAGAATAATTCTGTCATAAAAACACTCGAGGAATTCCTTTCACGTATGGCAGCGGACACTTGAACTATGGCTGGTGATGTCAACCCCTCCCGCGATTGTCTCCATGCTAATTCGCCTCCTCTTTATCGTTATGCTTATGATTCAACTGAACTTTTTATTCTGTCGCCATTGACAAACGGTCGCCGCGGATTGAATAATAAGTGATGTTTTCGAATGCCCGAGGCGAATGCATTAAAAATACACCGAGTCGTAGCACCGAGTCGTAGCGTCGGAATCGGCCACATTGTGAGTTTGTGACGATTCCGAGAACTGCTTTAGCGTTTGAAATATTGAAATTACGTGCAGATGCTGAATTCTTTCTAGAGAAATAAAACTAACAAGTTTTAATTAAATCTGACTTTTAATTGTTGTCACATTTCGTTGTCGTCTCGTTTCGATCGATACGGCTAAGCTTGAAATGTAATGTTTTATTATACTGTTCTGCCCCAGTAATTATCTTCTGACAATGAAAGTAAAATGTCTGGTGTCTATGAAACGAACTGGTCTCGTGTATGAATATATATTTTCTTAATACCCAACTGGGTATATTTTTAATGAATCCTATATAATGTAAAAAAATACTGAAAATTATATTCGAAGTGATCTTGTCTGTATGTTATTTGATATACAGGAAGACTTTTTGTCGTGAATGGTAGTGCCAGTCACGACAAAAAGTCATGAATGGAGTAATGTCGTGAATGGAGATGAGGAGGGTGACGCTGAGCAACTTTTACGATGGGGCCAACCACGAAATCTCGAAAGACTTTCAATTAAGTATCAATTAACTCTTAATTTGGAGATTTTTAACGACATTTCGTGGTTGTCCTCATAGTGAAAGTTGATCAGCGTCACCGTCCTCATCACCCCGTGGCACTACCATTCACGACTATAAAGTCACCCTGTGTATCGAAACAGTTGCCGTACCTACTTATTCTATTTTTAGGGAACGCTATCATTATAAGGATGTGGTGTCAAAAGCCATATTCTGAAAAAAATAAAAACATGAATACAGACTGGCAGAATTTTCAGCCGGAACGAAAACAAAGCTTCTAATTTTCAGCCAAAAACTAAAATGATTCAGATATTATAAATTTCCGGAGGACACTGAAGTCTTGTTTGTTTTGATTTATACACCAAGGGTTTTAATTTAAGATTAACAAAATAAAACATGATGTTTTCACGTTGTATTGATTAATACAATTAGTATCATTTAGGTAGGTATATTATGGCTAACCAGACATTAAAATGCGAATAAAATAAATTAAGCTTTGTCAAAAATCAACCCGAAAGTGTTCGGGTCGGCCGAAGCTTCGGCTGCTTACCGAATCATGATTTTTGACCCCGAAAGTAGCCGAAAACGAGCATGAATATTCAGTCTGTGACTAAAAGAAATAGAAGCTTATCCTTTATTGTCTATTTCAGTTTTTATGAATTCTTACAGATCTTTTTTTCTTGACAACCTACAATACAAATATGAACACCCTATTCCATGGCAAAGGCAAACCATACGGAATAATAGTTTATTTATTAACCGCGCGTATGTAAGTGACGTAGATCCTGAAAGTGACGTAAACGGTTGCACGTTTGTTTGTAACACGAGAAAAGCTAATTGGTGCCAAACTGGTGCCCGGGCGGAAGTGGGGTTCTTTCCTTTTGTAAGTGACGTTTAGATGGGGTGCGACCGACAAGTGCGTGTACGAAAACCGAGGATTACTCGGAAATATGTTTTTACCTACAGTCCTACATACGTTGTTTCTTTGTAATCAAACTAAATGTTAATGTTATGATACCTACTATATTATGCTTGCCAGCGACTAATAATAAATGATTATGATTACATTAAGGATCCCAAAAGACAATCTAAAATGATGTTTCGATTAGGCACTTGCACGAGTGACAATAGTTTTGGTACGAATTGACACTACCTAATGTCAAGTAGAACAAAAGTCAACTAAAACTATATTTAAAATAAATAATAAATAAATAAATATTAAGGGACAATCATACACAAATCGACCTAGTCCCAAACTAAGCAAAGCTTGTACTATGGGTACTAGACGACGATATACATAATATATAAATATAGATAACATCCATGACCCAAGAACAAATATTTTGCACAAATATTTGCCCCGGTCGGGATTTGATAGATAATTCTTGGTAAAAGGTTAACCAATGATATTAAATTTTTATTAATCGTAGGTATGTCGACAAATTAAGTTGCAAATACCATTTGTTTGCCAGTTGCAAATGCGTGTATTAATAATAATGATAAAATCATATATTGACAAGCAAAACTCACTAACAAGGAAGGGTACCCAACTGTCCGACTCCGATTTGATTTATTTTGATATGTATGTTATAAAGTAGTCTAAAATAGCAGACACGTATTTTTTTTAGCTGCCCAAATTCAACCTGTTAGGACAAATTGTCCTTACAAGTAAAACAAAGCTCGTATCAATCTACAAGCACATAGGGGGGGTATTCGACCAATTTTAGAGATATAATGGAGATCTCTCCTTTTCATCGCCATCCGTCACTTTTGACGTGTGCCTACTTGACAAGTGGCGATATCTCTAGAACATCGCAACTTCGTCAATTCGGACGCGCAAATTTTCGTTTCCTTTGTATGTGACGGCATAAATAACAGGTGCATACTTTAAATTGACCGCGTAGTACGTGAAATTAGTCCGTTACGTTTCGTTCAAAACAGAAATTTATATACATGAATAACATTTTTGACAATCATTATCGCCTTCGTATTTCAGAAATTGAGATGAGATATGTCACTTTTAAGCTCATCGCGTTTTAATGACAGTTCAAAGGCGAGATCACGGAGAGATGACTGTTATCTAACGGTGATCTGACGTTTGGCGATCGACACTCGAATTAGGCCCCAGGTTTTAAAGAAGTGACAGAAATTTTAGTGAGTCTTGGTTGTCACCAGGCGATATAGAGACGTACAATAGTAATAGCCGCTATTTTCAACTCGCGGTACAATTACAAAGACAATAAGCCAAGATCGAAGATGGTGTGGGCCGAATTAGATCTGTTTAAATGACGCCCTATTTGTATACTTACAATGATCATTGTTTCTCACTGCCATTAACAAATGACGTATCTTTCGTAGAAACTTGTAAACACATACGGCCTTTTGTGTGTAAGTGTTCCCATGAATAAATGGCGTATCTTTCATTGAAACTTCTCGGCACATACCACGTTTTGTGCGTAGGTGTTCCTATTAGAACATGACGTATCTTTCATGCAATCTTGTAGTAACATACGACGTTTCGTACGTAAGTGTTGGACGCACGCAACGTGGTCTATGATTGTAACCATGTAGCCTGAACGAAACAATCATGTCCACTTATTTATGTTGTTCTAACAAGCTTGTATGAACTGTATGGAGCTGTAAGCAATAAGTGCATTCCGTCAATTATAGAGTGATTCATGGCAATTTAACGATGTTGAACTTCAGGAATTACGACAATAAAGTAATGTAAAGATTACAAGTTAGGGTAAATATAGGTATACATTCACAGATAGTAACGCAAACCTGTAATCGATATAGATCGATGCATATATGTATAGATGCATTCGCCTGATATTCATTCAGTAGGTACTTTGAACGCAATGCGGAGGGATTTTACCTTTATAATCGTTTCATCAAAGCATTTCTCTGAAACCATACAATATTTTGGGTTGATATAAAACAAACCTCACAGCCAAACCTAGTCAATAGGAAGATATTTTTAACCTCAAAATCATTTTGATTGGGCTTTCAATTCAATGAATTATACTCGCATTTGCGTTGATCTAAGTAGTTATTACAACACGAATTAAAGTTTTGGGGTTAAAGTTTGTATGCAATGCAAGTATGTAACAATAGCAATGTAGCTGCGTTCCGATTGGTTGTCAGCGCGATATTCAGAGCGCCTCCGATAACCTCTGCTCTTCAGACACCTCCATTGCGATAATGGCCTGCACTCTCGTACGCACTATACTCTACCCACTTTATAAAGTGTTTATATATGTATAGCTATATATACGGCGGAAGCATACAGGATCTATGTACCTACCACCAGGGGACCGAATTTCTGTTGAGAATCAACAAGATTAGTAAACACCTGTTTGTAGCTATTCTAAAGACACGTACCTACTGTTCGCAAGATTATCGAAATAATAAATAAAATGAAAAGTATTCAAAGCATGTTAATTACAGCCCTAATTAATATAAACTAAATATACCTATCATATGTTAATAATATTACGCGCCTATAAAGTAGGATTATCTGGTCTTTCAGGCAGAAAAAAGGACAAACAATCGTGAGCAAAATTTAAACACATAAGAGTGTGAGTGTGACGCTGACTCTATTATTTCCATACTATCTGCTAGAGCTCCTATCATGTACTAGCAAAATTTCACACGCATTGTTAGAAATAACAGGAATATAATACAGCTTACAATAAGTGCAAAGCATTAATTTGAGTCACCTGCATCTGTCTCCATTTACATTGTTAATTTTAGGGAGCAAACGATACTAATTAACACGGTGAATAGAGACTAAAGTACTATGTGTGACCTTACAAACGGTCCGGTAGTTTTGATTTTTTGATATATTGTCTAGGATGGTTAGTCAGTGCTTAAAATGCAAAATGCACAATTCCCCCCCCTCCGCCCCCGCCGCCATATTGAAAAAACCGGCACTCTCTTCATATTTTTGCTCATATCTTCCTTTAGGAGCATTTTAGCTAGTAAATTTAATTCTGTACAAAATTGCCCAAGCACTGTTCTAGCTAAAATGCTCCTAAACGAAGATATAATCCAGAAGTTTGTTTTTGAGTTGGAAATTGCAATTTCTTAAGTTTTTTTAAATGTGCATACCTATCTCCGTAACTATCTGTCCTAGAAACAAAATATAAAATGGAAAATGTAGTAAATTTAACTCTCTATAATATTGTCGAAGCTTTCTTCTAGCTAAAATGCTCCTAAAGGAAGATATGAGCAAAAATATGAAGAGAGTGCCGGTTTTTTCAATATGGCGGCGGGCGCGGAGGGGGGGGAATTGTGCATTTTGCATTTTAAGCACTGACTAACCATCCTAGACAACATATCAAAAATTCAAAACTACCGGACCGTTTGTAAGGTCAAAATCCTTTATTCACTGAATTATATTGAAAAAATACCCGCATGTGAGGGATACAAATTAACCAAGCTTCATAACGAGAAAATAACATTCTCATTTGTTTATCCTTATTTTATCATTAGTGTTGACGGCGAAAAGACCACCTCGTATAGCATAATTTTGACACGGACTCTCTGTCGTGCGACAAATACCTACTACCTACTGTCACTTGTCTTTTCATATCGTGTGAGCAAAGCGGGTGATGGTGAGTTTCACGACAAAGGAAGTCGCGGCGCGATAGGCCAGCCCCGCTGCACAATTGTTTCTATTCTCTCTTCGACGCTTTTCAGCGAGTTAAAATTGTGTTCAAATGCGTTTATATTTCTTCTAAGTAAAAAAACTATCCACGTTAAAAAGTAACCAAAAGTGTCGGTAATGCGATATTTTAAAAGGGGACCGTAAATGTAGCGCCGTCGAGTCAATTAATTCCTTAAAGCGACCTAATGAAGAGCCCAATAGCAGGCCGACAACACGTGTTCCCAGAATAACACCCCTAGGATCCTATCTCGACCATTTACATGGTGGTAATGAGACTTTACTCCACGACTTTAAAGTTTAATTCTAAATAATCACAAATACGACATAAGATTTTGCGAAAGTGCCGGATTGGTTTGTGTAAATATACAGTTGAGCAAGTTTATTTTATTATTAGTATTTAGAAACCGTATTTTATTGCGTGTAGTTAGTTTTACTCGTTTGATATCGGAATCCATGTAGCCTATAAAACATGAATCGTAAAGTTATTACGGATAATTACTAAATATCCTGCGGTTCTTTGACTGTACAGTTCAAAGACGATTGTGACCTAATTATTTTATTAGAGCATTGACTTAGAGGAGATAATGATGAAAACAAAATGTGTTAATAGAAACATTTGATAAAGAAGTTATTATAACAAAATAAAGCTCCTGTTGTCACGTGTTCTCTGTGTTATTTAAATAACATAACGACATGTTGATTAAAATGTGTAAAATGTAATGTAGCATATTTAAATATCAAATATTTCATAATTGTGGCTATACATTTGGGATATACATGTACAGTCGAGTTCATTTACACCAACACACTTACGAGAACAAAAATATCTGAACACGACCCTATAGTCAGGGGCATGAAATCGTGTTCAGATATTTTCGTTCTCGTAAGTGTGTAAATGTAAATGAACTCGACTGTACATGTACACACTACAGTTAACTTATTTTCGATTATGCACGATGGTTAAAGTTTAATCTACAATTCCAATTAAGTCGTACTTTCGAACAAATATAACCTATTAGTTGCATAATTTCTAGAATATCGAACTAATAAATCTTTGTTGGTTTCAGATGTCGCTCGTAGAGATAGCATCCAACTCCTCCATGCGCGAGGAGAGGATACAAAACATCTACAAGTTCTGTACTCCCGAACTAGTGAGTATCTTATCTGTGAATCTTGGTAAAGACATATGTCTGTTTCTCTAATCTCTGAACTTTAATGTTTTGTTAGTCATCCGAACGTAGATCGTATTGCTCGCTTAAGGCTCCATATCCTAAAATAATAAAATGCTGATTGTTTTATAAATTTTTCTCTATGATCAAACATGTTTCTTATTTATATTATCAATGTTACTACTTAGAACAAAGCGACTGAGATCTATTGGTATAGGTATATTGGAAACCTTCAGTTTGAATTTTTCATTGATTTTGTTTCAAAAACTACTCAAAATTTACAAAATTCACGCAGAAAACGGTTTTTTTTTCTTCTACTTATTTTCGACTGAACGCAATGAAATCAGCATGAAATACCTATTTTACTTTGTAGAACTCAGGGAAATAGTTATTTACGATACAAGTGTGGAAGGTAGGTGATTTCAGACGAGTGTGATTTTTAGTCACGAGCGAGGTACGAGCGAGTGATTAAACAAACACGAGTCGGAAATCATCTTACACACGAGTTCCGTACAAAACTTTACTATGCGTGTACGAGAAAATAGAAAATACTTTAATACTCACAAAGACTGTTTACATTGGAAAAAAAGTATTTTGATTTGATTTATCCAACAAGAAGCCGTCGTTCACATTTTTAGGGTTCCGTACCTCAAAAGGAAAAAACGGAACCCTTATAGGATCACTTTGTTGTCCGTCTGTCCGTCCGTCCGTCTGTCAAGACCCTTTTTCTCAGGAACGCGTGGAGGTATGAAGCTGAAATTTATATCAATTACTCAGGTCTACTGTCCCTTGAAGCTGTGAAAAAATCAAACTTCTAAGCCAACGCAATCAAAAGATACAGCCGTTTATGCCGCAAATTTTCGACACTTGCAAGGGAATCAAAACCTACAGGGTGCTTCCCGTGAACTCAGAATCTTGAAATTTGGTACGAAGCAACGTCTTATAGCATAGATAAAGGAATAATTACGAAAACCATAATTTTTTTTTTAATACCTAACTTTGCACCTAATTTATATGGGGCGCTATACATACCAGGTGCAAACTTAACTTAACCACTTAGGGATGGAAAGTGTTTGTACGGAACCCTCGGTGCGCGAGTCCGACTCGCACTTGGCCGGTTTTTTTTACTTCATTAATAACATTTTACGGGTTTAAATTCATGATTCGTCCCTTTATCTCGCCATTATTTCAGCAGATTTGCACAAAACAACTTCAAAATAAACTAGATATCAATAAAAAATGGCGGAGTTATTTGGAAAACGCGCTCGACATAATCTACTACTGCGCATGTGCAAAAGTATTTTTTTAATATTCGTCTTATGTCAAAATGGCACAAGCGCGTGTACATTCAGCCAAATTTACTTAATGAATAACGATTTAAAGTTCGTTTATTAATCAAATTTTATATCTAATGTAATTAATGACGTGTTAAATGAATTAATTAATGAAATATTGGTTTTATTGTACTTTTATACGTGATAATAATCGGTATTTGACTTATTTATCAAACTTTTTGTAAATAATAAAACCTCTTTGTGTCAGGCTGTCAGATACGGCTATAAATTAAAAAAAAATTGAAAAGTAAAAAGCACTAGTGCGGAAAAGTAGTACTTTCCGCACAGTTTGAATGCCTAGAATACGCTCTTTTCGAGCACATGCATTGTAAAGTATTATTCAGTTCAGAAAGTTGGTTGGTTTTTTTTTTAATGAATAAGGCCTCTTAAGTATTAAATGTTTTACGGACTACTAAACATTAAGATAATGAACCCGGTAGCCATATTAGTGAGCTTACAGGAACGATTATAATGCTTAAAGTTTTATATGCCTCTGATAACATCAAGGGTGTTTACATTCTTAATCAACATCAATTATAACCTCAAGTCTCATGTTAAGAGAAAAGGCCGGTAGTTAATGTTCGTTTAGATGAGACATTCTTTTCTCAATCACTGTACCTACTTATTTTATCTTGATTCAAGATGTTATTTAGGAAGATCAAAAATTGCCTTGGATAAAGCGTCCAGTTCTTTTGAATTAAATATTTTGCAAGAAAAACATTTCGTTATTTCGTCAAAGGTACCTATATTGATTTTCTTAATAATATCTTGGTTAAATATGGAATATATGTAATTAATATTTATTAGAGGTACGAGTACTTATGTGCATAACGTGTAGGTACGATGTTGATATTGGATGAGGATGGATGAGGTCAGGTGGTGTAAGGGAAACACGCGGGACAAGTGGAACACTTTGGAATATTTTCAATATAAGAGCTTCAATAAATATAAAACGATCAACTGCAGCGACATTTATTTATTCTTTACCTGCAACTGTTTCGAAAAATCGCATTCACCTCACACACTGAGATTTATTTTGAGTCTTTCCCTTACCCCAATATGTTTCTCTTACCCCACCTGACCTTGTGCAGTGATACACAGTTACACCACAGTGACAATTGAATCAATGACAACAATACAATGTTTTTGTAGACCACATTAGTTCACAATCATCATCGCTTCTGCAAAATAGCGTTTCTTATGACCAAGGCATCACGTGTAGTAAGACTAGTAAGGTGATATCGCCCGCTCACATTATTAAGAGCCTTTTCTTCTCCCGGGAGTGGGATCCCATTCATCAATAAACCGCCCACCGGTATTGTATTGTAATTGGGGATGGTTTAGTATTACCGCGGTGTCGAGTTGCATTGACATAATGCTGTGGCTGAGGTACAAAGGACGTACCTATTTGAAAAAGGATCCGTAATTTATTGATTGATGTTGTCTATTAAATTGCTTTGCAGATTGAGTTCTGGATATGCATGAACGTGACTATTCAAGGTGAGTTGATGTGTACATGTTTACTACGTAGTTACCTAGTTTATCTGCTTTTAAAATTAAAATTATTACGCACGCTTAGTACACTAATTCTGATACTACCAACTAGTAATATTACTAGTAATCACGAGTAATAAAATGGTTAAACTTTGTTTTAATTAAACTTTGTAAGTTCAATATAAAATCGTAGGTTAGCACCTATTTCCATTATTCCATTGCTTGTGAATTTACTTTCAATGCAATTAAATAATACGATTGAAATTGTCCAATTTATTTTCAGATATTTTGAACATTTCAGATAAATAATTTCGATGTGGATCATTGGATTAATTAATTTATTATTTTAATAAATTCGTTTGTTACTGAAGTGCGCGAGTTGCGTACAGACCAATCGGATACTTTTAGTTACAATCGGGCTTGTATTATTCTTAATTGCTTTATTGAAAGCAACCGTCGAAGGGCTAACACATCCGAGGAGCCTCGGGCTTTCTTAGAGAACTACCTACTACCTACTTTACCTACCTACCTGCCTACTTTAGGGTATAGGGGCCCTGAGACTCGCATTGCCTAGAGCCCTTTGTATATGGTTTAATCCATTTGGTCACGACACTATCATGTTCATTATCATTAGCTCTGGATTCAACTCCCGCGCCAAGTACCCAGGTAGCAACCAGGCTGTATAAGAGCTTATACAGCCATTAGAACTCCAATTTAATCTGTATAAAGTCTGTATCTGTGCTGGGTATTGACGATATATCGATAGGTTACCTATCATAATCCCAATTTTTTGTTTCCCCGCTGTAACGTTTCGCCGAATTTTCATTTATCCGAAAGCTATTCATTCCAAAACTATTAATATTTCAAAATAATTATAAAACAAACCTAACTTAACCTAAAGGGTTCATTAAAACGATTTTTATAAAATCTTGAAAATATTATGGGATTCAGGAAAAATGGCTTTCGGGCAAATTAAAATGCGAAACGATACAGTGGGGAAACAATGTTTCGAAGTTGCGATAGGTTACCAATATGAGCAATATTGGGCATCCAATTTACCATCTCCATCTTGTAGAAGTGGTGTCAGGCTCCGGGTGGTGGGGGCGCGCTTGCTGCGCCCTGGGGCGTTCGACACCGTGTCGTCAGGCGTGCGCGACGGCGGCCGGGACCGCTGCTCTCACGCCCGTCTGTCGCCGCTCTGACGAAATTGCGTTCTTCAGCTGTGTGACGCGGCAGGAGGAGGCGCAGACTTGTTGCTGTTAGTAGTTTACCTTTTTTTTTTATGAAAATAAATTTATTAATTGCATCTAAACGCCTAGAGACTGCATCTCTGGGAAAAATAAACATTTTAAATTTTATATTAATCAATGTACCTACAGTGCATCTGCTAACAGAATGCGATTCGAGTTTTATACCTGTCTCGCACTTACGCGATCCAAATAAACAACAGTTTTCACCCAAACCCGAATCACAATCGGAAATCTCACGGACTGTATCTAACATCTCTTTTACGTGTAGGTACCAATGTAATTAGTTATAACATTGATTGTTCTAAGTATGATTTGAGAAAGAAACTTACTGTTAAGATTCTTTCGGCTTTCTTCCCACAGCGGCTTTCGGAAAATTCCGGTAGATTCATAAACTGAGTTGTAATAGTGCCCTTGTGGCCTACTGACTGTATAAATAAATGATTTCAATTAATTATACGAACTGTGCACGCACGGAAGCCGACTAGGAGAGTCCAAGAAACGACATTACAACGACATACCTTTTCATTTTTGAGCATAGGTAAGGATAACACATTCCAAGAACTTCTGACCTAGGTTTAGAGAATCTTTATTTACTCATAAGAACAATACAGTTCACTTAAAATGAGCTTACAAATTAGATATCCTTAAATTAAATGTATTTAGCGTGATCGCTAGAGGTTTATATAACATTATTTTGTACATGTGTCTTCAGTTTGGTTTTAAATACACTAAGGGATTCACAATCCTTTACATTATTTGGTAATTCATTATACATCCGTGCTCCCTCATACATTATGCTACTTTTGCCATAACCCGTTCTATTTTTGCGTAGTTGTAACTTGTTTGTGTTTCTTAGACAGTGTTTGAATTTTCGTTGTGTAAAGTTAATGTCTGAATGTATTTTATCTGTTAGAATTTTTCTTACGAAAATGCAAGTTGAATAGGTGTTTTCTACCTACCTTCTTTATTAAGCCTGCAAACATGAATATCCTTTCTTGTTAAACTTAACCTAGCTTCTACTTCATTTTCAGCGCAGACGCAGTCGCTGATGTGCCACGAGGCGTGTCAGCGGGTATTATGGCGTGTGGGCACCGCCCACGTGGAGCTGAGTGCTCGGGAACGCGCCGTCGAGGCTTGCGAACAGTCTCCCCCATTGTTGCACTGCCTACGGGACCTTACTGCTTCTACCGTTCATGCTGATACCTCCAAATGTTAGTATAACAACACGGTATACCTACACATTTACCGCTGCATACCATGACACATAAAACACTTCGCACTGAGCGCTCGGGAACGTGTAGTTGAGGTTGGCGAGCAGGCTTCTACTTTGTATATCTCTTATGAGTAGTGGTGCATCGTGTGCCATGGATAGACCAGAAATATTTGTCGAAATGCCTCCATGCATCGATGATTCCTCTAATTTCACTATTTTCAGGAAAGTTCATATTGCTTACCAGGTGGCAAAATTAATATGCAGTATGTATGGATTTTTTAACGTTTTTCGCTCGCTACATTTTCGTAAAAGCATTTTAGGTTTTGCTGTGGATCTCATTACATTGTTCTTTCATGATATACCTACCTTTGTGTGAATATTTATTTGATAGCTTTTGTTTTTTTTTTTTCATTGTTAGATCTACCTTGCTGCCACGAGTCACCGAGCCAGGAATGCAGATCGAGTTGTGAGTCAGTGCTCCGTCGCACGGGGGACTCGCAGGAGATCGCGGAGACCCTGGGGCAGGATTGCGGGGCGCCGGCCATCCACGACGGCTTGTGGCAGTGCTTTCTGAGGAAAGACGAGCCGCCGGATACCAAGGATCTTATACCGCATGATGTCGCCAAATTGCATTGCTGCAGTAAGGTATAGTTTTTTTTTACAAATACTATGCAAAAAACAAATGAGCGAGCCTTACATTTCAGTGCGATCAGTACGTACACTACTAAATCCATACGCGATACTACATACAACTGTTCAGTGTTGTAACTGGTTGAATCACATAGAAGAAAAGGGCTATCGCTTTAACCTTTTAAAATTTAAATATTTTACAATTGCAAATTCGGGACACTTTTTACTATGTTTAATATTGGTTGATGGCTTGAGTTTTAGGTTTTTGTTTTCAGGCAACAACGATAAATTGCAGAAGATTGTGCTTCAACACGTTTAACACAGACTGGCAGAACAACTGGCAGAAGTTCTATGCAGAGTGCTTGGGAGAACCTCAAGAGGCAGTGTTGACGCAGTGTATTGAAGAAGGTATGCCTAGAAATTGTTTCACGCATGAAACAAGCCCTAATGATGACCCTGGGAATGAGGTCGCTTGAATTCCAGTCTGGAACTACAGACACAAAGAAAAATTGAATAAAACATTCAGTTTTTATTAATTTAGATGTTAACACATTTAGATGTCTGTTCTGAAAAGCAATTATTTGTCGAATATAGATCTGCATTGAGCAGTTTTGATCTGTTTTACTGATCGCAGTCGACAGTGACGCCAACTGGTGACCACAAAAACGGTAACACTCATTGAATGGTTGGGCTTCGAATTTATATGTTCATTTCTATATTCATTTGTATCTTGCTTACTCATTGTACGAGAATGTTAGTTATGTCTCATTCAGGTACAATTTTCTCAATTTAATTTATCTTTCAGTGGAAGCACCATGTTCACTAGGCTGCGCGGGCCTGACGTACTGCAGCCAGTTAAACAACCGACCAACCGGTCTCTTCAGGTCTTGTTCTGCTCAGGCTGATCTTGACGCTCATTTGGCAGTCGCGGAGCAAAAAGACAGCGGGTAACTAACATTTTTATTTCACTAAATACGTCTCCGACTTTGAGGACAGTTCCGATGATATTGCCGTAACTGCATTATAATTGCTATTTTGCTGACGGGCTACAGTTCAAATGCCGTCCGTTTCTATCAGCCCTAATACATCTCATCTTCTAAAAGCATAAATTAATTCAGAGTTAGGTTGCTAGTGAAAGCGCCGTTGGTTATTTAGATAGGATATAATGCGAATATTTTCATTTTCAGGTTTGTAACGGTATCAGGCCTAAAGCTGCCCTTGAAAAACTCATCTCAGTGTCCGACTGATATCTGGAAAAACGTCGCTTGCGCACTACATGTTAAACCTTGCACGGCTAAGGTAAGTAAAATGACGTTATCTTCTAATCTGTCACCGATCCGTTATCTCCATACAAAAAGTTCTTGAGTTTTTTTTTCAAAAAAGGATCTAAAGAGCACAAAAGGGGAGGTTATACTATATCGATGGTTTGACTGTAGGGTCACGTGAGTCAACTATGCGCGGAGGACTGTACCCGACTTGTGTCGTCGTGTGTGGAGTGGTCGCGCGCGCCGCCCGCGCTCAACGCCGCGGCGCTGTGTGCGCGCCTCGCGCCGCCGCACCGCGCCGCGCCGTGCGTGCCGCTCACCGACTACATGGCACCCAGTGAGTACCTAGTGTCGTCGTGTGTGGAGTGGTCGCGCGCGCCGCCCGCGCTCAACGCCGCGGCGCTGTGTGCGCGCCTCGCGCCGCCGCACCGCGCCGCGCCGTGCGTGCCGCTCACCGACTACATGGCACCCAGTGAGTACCTAGTGTCGTCGTGTGTGGAGTGGTCGCGCGCGCCGCCCGCGCTCAACGCCGCGGCGCTGTGTGCGCGCCTCGCGCCGCCGCACCGCGCCGCGCCGTGCGTGCCGCTCACCGACTACATGGCACCCAGTGAGTACCTAGTGTCGTCGTGTGTGGAGTGGTCGCGCGCGCCGCCCGCGCTCAACGCCGCGGCGCTGTGTGCGCGCCTCGCGCCGCCGCACCGCGCCGCGCCGTGCGTGCCGCTCACCGACTACATGGCACCCAGTGAGTACCTAGCATCAACAAAGTTTGTATCGTTGCCGGAATATGCAGGGCATGTAGATGTGAACCCTTTGAACTAAGTTTCGGGGCTGATCTGATGAAATCTAGAGTTAAAAGGATTAAATGCCATTATAGTTGAATGCATGCCATCAGGGCCCTATTCAATAAAACTTACAATTTACAATTTGTAATTACAATTACAATTTACATTTTTATGTATATCCTGTTCAATAAAAAATACAAGTTACAATTTTGTAATGGTGAAAAATTTACAAAATTGTCGGATTGTAACGACAATTTTACATATCTCTGTTCAATAAAGATTTTCACTTGACAGGCAATAATTTACAATTTTGTCAGAAAAACCAGTTTATTAAACGCATACTTGTAGTTACAAGTTTACATATTTGTAGAATTGTAACAAAATTCTGACAGGCGCACTCACCCGGTGTAAAAATTGTTGAATACAGTTTAGACATACTCGTAGCTTTTCGAAACCTAATAATTATGATGCTCACGTGATCATCAAGTAGTGAATGTTACGAAAAATATCTAGTGGTTGTTGTGCGACACAGGCGAATATTTCGAAGAAGGAGGAATTTCAATCTTGATGTTACCGATTTCACATTTAATGAGAAATTCAGAGTAAGCAAAACTACCGTCGAATATTTGATAAATGCAATGAGCAACGAGCTTGCTCACGGAAGTAACAGAAACGCAGCTCTTACACCCGCCGAGCAAATTTTGTGCGCTTTGCATTGGATGGGTTCTGTTCTGGCTTACAATACCATATAATGGCAGATAGGTACGCATGGAATTTATAAAGCGACTATACACAACTGTCTGACACGGGTGACAACTTCAATTGTTAACAGATTCTTCGGTGATGAGGTCCGCTGGCCTGAAAACTGTCATGAGATTTCTAGATTATTTATGACTCATAATATACATAGAATAGCTGGTATTGTAGATGGTTCTCTAATTCAAATGGATGCTCCTTGGTAGAATGAACCAGTATTCGTAGATAGAGATTTGAATCATTCTATGGTCATAGTGGTATGTGGTCCAAATTTAGATTTAGGTTTGTTTTTTCTAATAATATAATGTTACCAAGTAAGATAAACAAAAGGTATGAAATACATAGTGCTTAACTTAAAATAAAATATTATTTATGTCCAAGTACCGACATAATTATGTTGAAATAATAACTGCGATTTAATTGTGAACGTACTCTGAAATTGTCGAACAAGTTAGAAAGTGAATTTTATTCTACCGTCATTGTTAGTCATTAAACAACATAATATTACACTTAATTGTAAATTGTAACTTACCATGACATATTTGTAAATTACAATTGTCATCGAGAGCCACAGGCGTTTTTTGCAATTGTAAAGTTTTATTGAACAGGGTTTACAAGTGTGACATTTTAACATTTTTTAGCAGTGGTACAATTACAAAGTTGTAGGTACTTTTATTGAACAAGTTTTTAGCTTACAATTCTACAATTATGTCACTTTTTTACAAATTTGTCGGATTGTAATGTTTATTGAATAGGGCCCAGACCCTGCCTCAGCCTCATCACCATCAAAAGCCTCTCCTGTAAAATACTATGAATCGTACACTTCCCACCATGTAAGGTCAATGTCAGAGACACGCACTCATGGCGCCTGACGTGTATTGTGAAGTCCATATTGATCCTCCATGAACTGCAAGAGTTATTATGGAATAGACTTAAACTATCATCAACGTGTTGTTTATAGGTTCAGATCCGCCGCTTCTGTCTTCTCGGGAAGCTGTCACGTCACCATGTGCAGGGTCTCCGTGCAACGCGACTCAGGTCTGCGTGGTCAATAGGAACTGTCTACACGGCGGGATATGTTCTCGTTACTCTTGCATTGACGGATGCCCGTTAGGTAAGCACTTTCAAATGTGATTTGAGGCTTCCAAGGACTTTTGGTTTATTTTAAGGAAGAGTTCCTAAACTCTTAGGATTAGGCATTTGGGTTCGGTTGAAATCTTAACTGTACAAGAGCGAGCAATACCAATTCCTATGGCCCGAATTACATTTTGTCAGCTTATGGAGTGGTTTTAAACCGAATTGCAACCGATAAATTTTATAAATTTCCTGGAAATTACGCAAAACTCCGTTTTAAAATTGTGTGATAACATAATCTCTGACTTCCTTTAATTATATTGATAATGATAACATTTTAGGCGACGGCAGTCCGTACATAGTACCGATCGGTTCCTGGGCGCGAGTACCGATGACTAGCCCTTCAGGGAAGGCGTGCTTTAAGATCTGCCACTGCACTGCCAAGGGTCTCGGTCGCTGTCAGCCGTTGCCCTGTGTCGCGTTGGACAATTGCCGGCTTCATGATAAAGTCATCACGCACGGTAAGATAAAGATTCTCAGAGTGCACCAGGTCCAGTTAGCTTAAGTCAAAAACAGGACTAAGTCTCTACAGGCAGGAATAAAAGATCCAATCACAAAAATAATATTGTAATATTCTGATGTAAGTATAGCAACTTTAATCTTACCAACACTTTTAAGGCATCTCAGATCCCGTTAATCTCTATTCGCGGCAGAGAGTGAAGAGAGATTAAAGGGAAATGTCCTGATTTTCGAATAGAAGTTTTTAAAATATATACAAATGGTGACATTGACATACCTCTTGTAACACAAGTTTGTTCGTGTAGGTGAGAAGTACTACATGGAGTGTAACGCGTGCGCCTGCGTGCTGGGCGAGCGTGTCTGTGCGCGCCGCGCGTGCGGGCGTGCGGCGCTGCTGACCGGGCTGCCGTGCAACTGTCCGCCGCATCACCTGCCCGTGGCCACGCCCGGGAGGCGGTACCCTAACGCTTGTCTCGCCAAGTAAGTACACCAAACATTTTCTTCGTATTCAGTACTGGGCTGCATTGGCCAGTTCCGTCTCACCAAATATCATATATACTATTCTAGCGCTCAAAGAATAACTTCGTCAAAACGTGGAATGTTGTAGCGACATGTAATCTTGCGTATTCGTAACGCGGTAAATCAGTACAAAAATTCACGCCGGGCCGACACAATGTTACTAAGTTACACCGTCCGTCGTATTGCGACTTACTTCTACGACACGATTGTGTAACGTCGAATTGTTCAACGGTCACCCTGTAAAAAAATTGTCGCTACAGATGTGCTGGAGCGACAGACGGCGAGATCGAGTTCGGGCTTCGCTCCATGTGCCTGGGCGCCTCGTGCGGGCGCCGGCACGCCTGCATACCCGCGCGCAACGTGTGTCTATCCCGGCTGCAAGCCAGCTGCCCACAACACGTCTGCGGTGAGACCCTTGTTGTTATACCTCTAGAATGTAGGTACGACAGACGGTAGATCGAAGTCGGCTTCCACTCCTTGTGCCCAGGAGCGTCGTGGGGACGTCGACACGTCTGCTTATCCCTTCTCCACAACATGTACTAAGCCCATCATGTACTTTATTCGAATAGATTTATTTAGACGGGAATTTTTATGCACCTCAGTGATTATTAAAATTTTATCTCAACAGTTAATACGAGCAACTGCAGCGCTCAGCCCCCGATGCCGATTTGCGACACTGATGGCCGCACCCACGTGAACCCGTGCCATCTTGTCATCAGTGGTAACAAGTTCGCTTACTGGGGGCAGTGTCTCGAACGATGCTCAAAGGTTAAAAACACTTCAGTTAATATATGCGACTTCAAATATTTACTGCTACCCACTATCTTTTTGCTTTTCGAAAGAGTGTAATTGCAGAACGTCCTCTTTATTTAAATCGATCCGTTCTCTTTTGTTTTCGTTTGCATCTTATGCACCATTTTTGTATTTAAGGTCGGGTCAGTTTGTGGCGTCAACGGTATCACCTACATCTCGGAATGCGCTGCGTGGGCCGAGTACGTCAGCGTAGACTACCGCGGAGCATGCCTAGCTGTTGGCCCCATCTCGGACCTCATGGAACCCAAGTGCCAGGTCGACAGAATCTTCTGTCCACCCTTAATAAAACCCAACTGCCTTGGCTTTACCGCCCCTGGTGCTTGCTGCCCCAAATGTGGAGGAGCTCTGAGAATTCTCTATTCGAAGAAACAAATCGACAGAGCCTTATACGGCACTAACATATCATCTTCAGTAATCAATTTAAAGAACGTTTTAAGCGCTTTGGAGCGACAAGTTAAAATTGCAGAGTGCGCTTTAAGAGGTTATTTAACGATTGAAATGGAAATATTCGTGACGGTAGAGACAATTTTGGATAATCCAACCGACCTACAGTTGCGTGTGTGTGTTTTAGAAGCGGAGAAATTAGCTGAACTCATAAATCGGGAGAGCCCGTTGATTTCAAGTGATTTAGGTTTAAGTGCGTTGTCGTATGCGTTAACTGTTCATACGTATCCAACGAAAGGTGCGACTAGTTTAAGTTTATCCCTGTTAACAGTGATGATATCTTGTGTAAGTATTTTTGTTTTAAGATAAAAGTGAACAAGAGCTTATTATTGTAAATATGTATGTAGTTGTTAATTGTAAATATGAAAATGAATACACCAAATATTAGTGCCATTATGAGATTTTACCTACTTCTAATAGTATTGTCAACACATTCTTCGTTGCTCTTTTATGGCACGATATTATAGATTATACGTTGTTGTGACTTGTGAGTTCATAGTGCCATTTTGTTGTTATGTTGATTGTACATATGTACATGTACTTGTAATAACCCGATAGACGGAAGTATAGCGTTTTACACGAAAGACAATTTATGACGTAGTCACTGAACCAAAAATATCCTGCAATTTAATAACCAATATAGAAGGCGGTTAAAAACAATAGATGTAAGAGAATTATATTTGTTTTATCGCTTAAAGCTCAAAAGACTATTAAATGAATATTGAGAAATACTTTGTTTCATTGTGACATTTAACTGTGTGCCTGATTTCACTCATAAAGATAAAGGAAAGGAGAAGATGAAGTCGAAATTTGTAGTATATCTTTATTTTGCACATAACACTGAACAATCGAGGAATATACGTTAAAATGTGAATTTATATATCACAATAATTGATCACTTATAATTAAATTCGCTTAAGTCTTTTTTGTCGAAAAATATATTGATTCTATCGAGTAGTTGAGGGTCGGTGACCGTCTTCGCTAGCTGGGCAAAGCCGCCCTGGAGCACGGGGTTGATGAGCTGGAACCTCTCGAGTGGGAACGTGAGGATCAGCTCCAGATATGCAATGAGAATGTTCTGGAAACAATGCCGCTGTACTTCTATATCCTGGAACATTAAGATAAACATATGTTAATTAAGAGAAAACATCGTGAGGAAACCACCTAAGCCCAATAAGGCCTAGTTTCCCCTCTGGGTTGGAAGGTCAGATGGCAGTCGCTTGCGTAAAAACTAGTGCCTACGCCACATCTTGGGATTTAGGTAGCCGACCCCGATTATATGGGACAATGGCTAGGAGGATGAGGATGATGAAATTAAGAGAGAATGGCGCCCAACGTGGGACTTATCCTTCCTTTTTTGTTAGAACGATTTTGTCTGTAACATTGAACAGAAATCAGTTTTGGGTGCGGAGCTGAAGTGGGGATTGATATATTAGTTTACTGGCACCCAACGAGGGACACAATAATTGCCGTTATATAATTTTTATACAATGTGATCGAAATAGGATTGTAAAATAGTATTTTATGCAACCGTTGTATAAGAGGGGGCAAAAAACGCGAGTGGCATGAGTTACGATGTGAGCGCAGCGAACATCGTAAGAAAGATGCCACGAGCGTTTTTTGACCTACTTATACAACGTTGCATACAATACTTTTTCTACGACTCGACATTTCATAAATAAAATGCAAATAAACAACAAAGAAAATAATTACATGTTCCCGCTCGGAATCAACAAAATTAAAAAAAAAAAATAGTCTCTGATAAACTTTTTTTTTTATTGACGTCCATCTGTCAAAAAAATATGGACTTATACATAAAGGTATACGGTCACTATACTGTCAATTGTCAGCAATGCCTTAGTACAATAAGTTTTTTTTTAAATTGCAAATTGTGTGAATGCAGCTGTTTATCTTGCAATCTGTGGTATTAAGTGATGCTTTTTTGGCGACATTATAACATCGTTTCGCAGTGTTTTTTTGGGCAGTAGATTATAGACTTTTACAGACTTTCATAATTTATGTCTTTATATTAGAGTTAGTAACTATATAAATGACAGAAAAAAGTACTGGAGTAGAAAAAAAATATTTTGCTATTATTTCGATCATAGTAAATAGAGATATTTAAGTAACATGGTATCACAAACATCTTACCTTACTTATACTTAAAGCTCTTTGCTGCTCAATTTCAGGTGGCACTGGCTGTGGTGGAATGATCGGCCCCACAGTTTTATTTTTCTCATACGTCGGTCCGTCACATATGGTAATGTTCACTTTGCGCGTCGTCAAATGGCTATCGAGAGCATCTGACACGCTGATTTTCTTTTCTTTAAATGGACTGTGTTCATTTTCCTTTATTCTAACTGTTTTAGCCTGGACCCTCTCAGAATCAGATTTTTCTGAGATCTTGTCGATATCAGCATCAGATTCGTTGACAGTTTCACTTCCAGTAACTTCTGTAATATCGTCGCTGTATGTGGCATCTGACGTTTCTGTAGTAATAGCGCTGTTGGCTTTAAAATCAGCAAATGTGAATGGTCTTGGTTTTTCGGTGCTTTGTTCAGTATAGTCGCTGTCTGATTTGCGATTGGAGTCATCCTCCTTGGTTTGCTCTGAGGACTCAGTAGTAGTTTGTGCGTAGTATTCATCATAGTGATTTGACGAGTCAGTCTCAACTGAACTACACGAAACCCTATCTTTTACTTCAGCCTCATCAAAAACATTTATCAAATGCTTCACATAATTGTTACACAGAAGTTCCCACGTAGCTTTGAGATCAAATATTTTAATTATAAATCGATCATATTCCAGAGTAAGGTTCAATGTCGTTGTATAATTGTGTAGTATTATAGACACATCAGTGGGCTTTAATTTGAATAAGTGTACTCCAGTGAAAAATATATCTGTCAATGCTATGATTTTTATGAGCCAAGATGATGTCGTCTGCTTGTATAGATTCGCAGCGTAATCAAGGTTGGACACTTTCTGTACAAGGAACTTTAATCCGGGTCGAGAGTCAAACTGCATCGCCCGCATATAAGATAACTCTAGGCTTTTTAGCAACAGGTCCACATTATCGTTACTCAGGAAGAACTTATAGTTACAGATATTTGAACCAGCTTTAAAGCTTTCCAATAGGATACTGTTTATACCGTGAAAAACGTCGGATGAAGACTGGATCAGCACCGTAGCGATTATCTGAACTAAAATTTGATGAGCTAATAACCCCACAACTAATCCTCTATGAGGAATCCTAACAGTGTATAGTTCAGGGTTCAGAGAAATCGTGGTCTCTTGGAGATAGATCAGGAAAATGTAGCTCCTGTCATCAATAAGCATTAGGTTGTTGGATGAATTCTTAGGAGTGAGTTTCGCATGATTGTTCTCCCCTCTCAGTTGTTCGTTAAGGAACACTTGTTGGGCCATCGCATGTAGTCTTACATTATCATTCACCGAGCAGTCCCGTCTTGCAGCGACCTTTACCATGGCCAAGTCTCCATAAAAACTGTTTGAGTTCTCTTTGAACGCGTATGTCAGTTGCTTCAGCGGCGTCAAACATACGTTGCAAGCTCTGTGAAGACTCGTGCATACGATTTCCCATTGCTTGTCGGTAAGCAGGTGACCCGATGTCAAAATAATGTGCCTTATACAAGATGCTCCCAATCGAGCTATTGGTTCCTGAGGTTGTGCGATGCATTCAACCAAAATGAGTAAAATCTGCTTTAGTGCAAATGTGGCTTCCGTACTTTCAATTGGCACAATTTCTTCATCAGAACTACTATCTGTTGTAGATCGTTCAATGTTTATTTGCTGCAGATGATGTAAGTATACAACTATAGTGTCAGTTGTCATCCCACAACATTGCTTAAAGTTTGGCATAACGCTATCCCAATGCGTATTGACATGGGCAATTTGACGAAGCCAGTTCTGCACGGTTGGTAAGAGTAAGTGGTTTATACAGTGCAGACCAAAATGTGTTCCAGGAACATCGATTGTGTTTCTTAATAGCTTGAAAAGGGTCTCCATGGCTGCTGGTTGATTTTTCTTCGAGCATACAACTGTAGCCGATATAAGTCCTTCAATCAGAACGTACCACACCTTCAATATGTTACTCGGTCTATCAAGTTTTAGTAAGCAGTTGTTTGTGGTATTTGAAGGGGATATACTTGTAGACAATTTTCTGTAGGATATAAGATCTTCTGCGCAATGTTCATTGGATATATATTTGGTGATGTCAAGAGAACTGCTAGGAATTATTGGATCTACAACAGCTAAAGGCATATCTCCCTTAATCCTGTTTCCCGTATTGAAGATCGGACACTTCGGCATATTATACATCATTGTCAGAATATCAGCACAACTTTCCAAATGGTACAGTGCCTCTTTGCACATATCAACTATAACCTTCTCTGATTTTTCTTCACTGAGGGGTATGAATTTGCTATTCTTTGCGAATTTGAGGCTTAAGCTCGGTTTGGGTTGAGTCGGTGTTGCCGCTTTCTTTGGTTTAGGCTCAGTAGCCTGTGTTTCGTCGTAATGAAGACCTTTTATATGGCTTAGAAGGCAGAGGATGCAATCTAACGCAGCGTTAGCAAAGACTAGAGTGTTGTCTGTGTTCAGGAACACTTTGAAGATCTCCAGTATAGCTGAGTACTGGTTGGAATTATTTGCGGCTCGGAGCGTATTGAAGAGAGGTCGCCAGCCTGAGCGGATCTCCATTCTGTTTGTCTCCACAAATTCACAGATGCAAGATATAATTTGTTCCTGAAACAAAACCACGAATTAATAATACTTAGGTACTTATAATTGGTAAATCATCATTTTTCACCATACACTTCAACGGTAATTATATCATTTTTGTTTCGAGCACCTGTATATCATCATCACACAGCTCCAAGCACAGAAGGTTCTCGAAGGGCTTCAGCAGCGCCTCGTTGAAATGGAAATGGGGCAGTTCCACTTGCTGGTTTAGCAGCGCCGTGGCGCAGTCGTGGAGGCACTGGATCGCGAGGCTAGAAATCTGGATATCTTTGTGACATGCCGCCTGCAATGAAGATTTTCAAACATGACCGTTTTAGATCCAGAGACGATAACAACTATACACAAGATGGTTATGTATTCTCTGATGTCAGTTGTGTTCAAAGGAATTACATATAAATCTAAATAAGCTTCAGCTGTATGTAGCCATACAGCTGAAGCTTATTTAGATTTATATGGATGTATCCATTGTAATGTATTACATTGAGTCACGTTCGCAGTTAATAAAGATTGCTACATAAATATACTAAGTATTTACTGATATGGTTAGCATTTTGCACGCACACGCTGGGGCTGGACTTATCCACGGACGTGTGGAATGATTCCAATTTACATAAACGATGCAACTTGATGCTGACGATGACGGTAAACTTCTACATAAAGTATATTAGCAAAAAAAAGTGTTTATACTATAGATCCTTACCTGCATGAAGTGCGGTCCAACAACGGTCCATATGGACATCCTATGCGCCAACGGCCTGGCCGCTCTAAGACAGCGTAAAGCGACGTCTCCCGCGCGACACAAGGCTCTAGCCGCTTCACCTCCACCGCCGGAGCCGGAGTGCTTGCCGCGCCGCCACCACGGCAGGTTGTTGTTGGCCACGTCTTGCTCCCAACTCGAGAACAACTGGAATAAGGACAAACGTATTGTGCTGCAACATCATTAGTTGTCGCATGTAGGTTAGGATTTTATGTAATAATTATAAGTTAGCTCAATCACGTAATATTAAGTAATCAGCTTAGATAATAAGAAAATCATTATATACAAAGACTTATTTCTTTTCGCTTTACTTTACTTAATATATAAGGTTAATTTCTCTCCATTATTGTGTTAGGATAAGATATGAAGCTTTGGTTAATTACTATGTAAAACCACCTGAATAAATATATAACGAAGACATATAGAAAGCTTCATAAAGTAGGTTGATGATACTGAAAACATTAAAATTATCCAATAAGAATCTTATATGAAAACTTGTCGATAAATATATACTCGACCAATGTATATTATGTACCTTATGTGAATGTTCTATATACTAAATAAAGGGATAATGTTGTTCACTTGCACCTACTCACCCACACCGCACACACACGAGGATTGGGGAACGCCCACTCGTCTAATAGGCCATACACGCTTACAAATACAAATACAAATACAAATACTCTTTATTGCACACCTCCAACATCAAGGAATATACAACACAACATGAGATACATTCATATAACAGGCAGAGGTAAACAACAGGCGGTCTTATCGCTAAATAGCGATCTCTTCCAGACAACCTTTAGGTAGCGGAGTAGTTGAAAAATTAATGTTTGAAATTAGTAGGTGGTGCATTATAATTAAAGGACTAAATGAACGACTACCATAAAAGACAAAGGTAATAAACATACATAAATAAAAATATACAAATATACTTACATAAATACTTAGACATAATAAATAAATATATTGTAAAGTAATAAATAAAACAAAAACAGTATGAGCCACAAAGTTAAAGGAGCGATTATTATTGCAGTGTACTAAGGGAGAGACAAGTAGTGTTTTTTGACGAGGGTTTTAAATGTTGCAAGAGATTGGGCACGCCTTATATCCAGAGGAAGCGAATTCCACAGTAAAGTAGCCCGGAAAGTGAAAGAACCATTATAAAATTTAGAAGATGAAGGGGGAACAGTAAGAACTAGGTTTTGTGCAGAGCGAACAGAACGCAAATAACTGAAGCGCTCCTTGAGGTAGCGGGGAGTTGCGGGGTTAAATAGTACATTATAAAGAAGAGACAGAATATGGGAGTGACGACGAGAACGGATTGAGAGCCACTTGAGCTGAGACCGGAAGTCGGATACATGGTCATACTTGCGTAACCCAAATATGAACCGAATGCAGATGTTTTGGATACGCTCAAGCTTATTAAGCTGCTCCTCCGTGAGGTCAAGGTAAGCTATGTCAGCATAGTCCAATATAGGAAGAAGTAGTGTTTGAGAGAGCGCAATTTTGGTGGCAATAGGCAGAAAATTACTGAGCCTTCTAAGAGAACCGACTGCCGCAAACATCTTTCTGCTTACTTCATTAACCTGTGGCACCCAAGATAAAGTGCGATCAAGAATGACACCGAGGTTTTTTACGCAGTGCGAAAAGGGTATATGAACTCCGTCAAAGAAAACAGGTTGGACATTATCAAAGTCAACCCTGGAGATCAGCTTCGAACTGCCAATTACGATAGCTTGAGTTTTAGCAGGATTGACTTTGAGACCGAACCTATGACTCCAATTTAAAATGCGCTCCAAATCACCATTTACGTCGCTAATAACAGACGCGAGGTCACCGAGAGCACCCTGCGAATAAATTTGAAGATCATCGGCATAAAGGTGATAATGTGAAGATAGATTATGTGTAATGGAATTTATAAAGATAGAGAATAACAAAGGCGACAGCACTCCACCCTGAGGAACCCCAGCCAGCGTGCTGCACCAAGAAGAAAAGGAGTCATCCACCTTTATTCGCTGCCGACGATCACTTAAGTAACTACGAAACCAATCAATTACTGCAGGAGATATGTTAAGAGAACTTAATATGCCAATTAAGATGTCGTGATCAACTGTATTGAACGCATTACTGAAATCCAGCAGCGTTAATACTGTAACTTTCCGACAGTCCATGCCCGACCGGATATCGTCTGTAATTTTAACTAGTGCTGTCGCCGTACTATGACCAGGACGGAATCCAGACTGGAAAGGATTCAGAAGGTTATTTTTATTCAAATAGGATGATAATTGATGTTGAACAAGACGCTCGAGTACTTTAGAAAGGAGTGGGAGAATGGAGATTGGACGATAATCAGAAAAGGAGGAAGGATTGGACTTTTTCGGTATTGGGACAATATTAGCATCTTTCCAAAGTGACGGGAAAGAACCAGAAGAGATAGAACAATTTAGGATATAGGTAATAATGGGAACAAGGAGGTCAAGGATAGGAAGGATCATGTTTCGGCTGACGCAATCGGTACCTACAGCGTTCGAAGTTATAGATAGAATATTCTTCTTAACATCACTGTCAGTAAATTGAACAAAAGAAAAAGGGGGTGAATCTGGAGTGGAAAGTGATGAAAGAAATTCAAGGGTGTCGCCCTTAACAGCGCCAGAGAATGTGCTAGAAGTAGAGAAATGC
The DNA here is from genome assembly GCA_947623375.1 of Apotomis capreana. Classification (NCBI taxonomy): domain Eukaryota; kingdom Metazoa; phylum Arthropoda; class Insecta; order Lepidoptera; family Tortricidae; genus Apotomis; species Apotomis capreana. The sequence goes on from OX392514.1 coordinate 7,272,487, forward strand.
TTAATCAAGCGCTCAGTATTTATATGGGCGCTCGATTAAATTGATTCATTCTCTCAGCGGCCTCCGATCAAACCACACTTCACGCAGCATTATGTGAAACTTATTCTTCGAGTGTTATTATTTATGGGAACTTCCCTATACTACTGAAGTATCCCTTTTCCCGTTTAAAGTTAAATTCAAGCTACAGTCTACTACGAATCCCACAATTGGTACTTCGAAAGCCGGATATCAAGAATCAGCGATCATCGAAGGAAGGAATTGGACCTTCGAGCACCGGATCAAGACGGAAGGAATTGGACCGTCGTTCCAGTGTCAGGAGGCGCGCAAGAGAATCATCATAGGGACGTGTAGCGGATTAAACCCTACGTCCCTACGCCGGGCATCACAGACAGGGTTGCATTAAGTTTCCCCTTGCTCTGGCATCAATCGGATCTTGGGTCGAATTAATTTTCCCCTCGTATCCGCATCACGTCGTGCATCACAGAACCCACGTTCTGCCATCAATCGGACAATAGTCCGCACCACGACGTGCATCACAGAACTCGGGTTGATTAAGTTCCCCTTGTTCTGCCATCAATCGGATCTCGGGTTGATTAATTTCCCCTTGCTTCCGCATCAATCGGTCTCGGATTGATTAAGTTCTCCTTGTACCGCGTCTAAAGCGTTCACGTGTGACGCATAACACAGCTTCCGTACGGGGGTAACCCAGCGGTGTGAACAAACCGTAACGGATCTGTGCAACGAGGGATTTACGCCGTAGGGATATTAGGGCTCATTAGTGTCGCACTTAGCCTCGCTAATGAATAGGTGTTAGGTATTAGGTAAATTCAGTGTTTTTTGTTATTGTTTTAAATTCAGTGTGTGTGTTAGGTTAAGCGACAGTCCCCCCGTGCGATGTCTCTTCCGGAAAAAAGAGTTACGCGTTCTCAAAAATCACGAGACCAGACTCCGGAGTCAGGCGAGACGTCCACTAATCCTACAAATACTTGGAGCTACGGGACTGGCCCATCTAATAACGCAAGCAGTAGCAATAAAAACGCGAACACAATGACGCCCGCGAGCGATCCCCCCTCGGCCCCCGCCCCGCGATCGAGCGTAGCCAATTCACCCGCGATAAACCCGGCTCCTGTGCCCCATTCCGCCCGCGACCACGCGTTAGAAGTCGGTAGGGGAGATATAGACAGGCCCGGTGATAGGAATTCGGACAATACGTTAGTTAATGCCAATAGGGAAAGTAGTAGTCAAATTTCTGTTTTAATGGCCGAATTGCAGGTGCGTAAAGCCGAACTCGAACTAGCTCAGAAGGCAGCCGCGGAAGCAAATATTAGACTGGAGGTTGCGCGCATTGAAGCGCAATCCGACAGTGCGTCCGCGGTGGGTCAGGCCGCTGAGAGAGTCTCGGGTTGGGTAGCATCTCATTACGACAATCGACCACCCGTTGTAGAAAACAGAAGTTTGAACCCGGCATATTGTAACGCGGCAAACCTCCATGGTGCAGCACTGGCCGCTTACAAACGCCATTAAAAAAAGACAGGCGTTCCACGCTCGTCTTTTGTCTTTTTTCTCAGACACGCTTGGACTTGTGCTGAACGAACTGGTGTCTGAATGGCTATTACTTGTATATTTTAAAAATTAAATGTAATACTGAGATTGCTTATGTATTGTGGTGTTACGAGTTTTACGTAATTGTGCATAATTACTGTAAATATAACGCTGTATCATATATTGCTGATAGTTCTAACACTTGTAAGGGCTGCCGCTTTGCAGGTAATATTTGTATATACTTATTTTTCTTTGTTTTCCTTTTATTTATATTGTTAAACTCAATCCAAGTCTTATTTCGTTCTCACTGGTCTTGACAAATACGAAATAAGGCATGGATTGGTTTGGTGTCACCAACTAAGTGAGATGTTGTTCCAGCCCTTTTTACTTGGCTGAAGATTGCGTGCTGTGGTAAACGCACCTCTACCGGCGGTTGTTCCTGCTTGATGTGCGTGGAAGCTGGAGATACGCGGACCCTTGAAACCCTGTTTTTCCTACCTACCATCCTGCCCAGCTCCATTAAGGCCAGTGTTTCCCGTTAGTGCCGCGTACTGACTGAATACCGTCATCTTTATATTGTATATAGTTTTATTCTTTATTATATATTTTCACACTACCACGGCTCGTCTTTTATTCCCGACGACTAGCCGGGCCACATTGGCGCCCAAGGGTTTATTCAGTCAGTACGTGGGTTTTTTTAGACTTGGATTGGGTTATGTACATACTTGTAAATATTATACGTGTTTGTACATAGCTAAGGTTGTTAAATTTTCTGTCATTTTGGTTTTATTGTGTTATTTTTTCTTGTGTATAGGTAAAAGTTAGGCTAGATCTGTTTTACTTGGTAGGTTGACCTGCATCGGTTACAGGCTGCAGCTTTCACTTTACGTTACTTTTTCACTACAGAAGGTGTTTGTTATGTACATGTTTGTGTGTATGTATGTTTTGTAAATAGACATTTTTTTTTGCGGTGTACAAAGGTTCTAGTACGTAGTAAATATGGAGTTTTCATTGGTTAGTGTAAATATGTTAAATAAAAATGAACTTGCTTACGAAGTAAGTATTAGGCATGAAAAGCCTCGCGATACGGTTGCGGAGCTCCGACAGCAGTTGAGTGACTTGTTGGGTAAATATGTAGCTGAGGATTTGCCGACTAGCTTTTCAGTTGCCGATGACTTGGCCGGCACTGAAAAATCTATGTCTTTTATAGAGGATAAAATCGTTCTGTATGAAAGTTCCTGTGACTCGAAACTTGTAAATAAAATTCAATCATTTCTTGTACATATATACTTACGTCTTCAGCGAATAGACATCTCGGATGATGACGATCACCGTGCTATGTACAAAAATCTTGTTACAAAATTTAGCGCGTTGAAGACGCGTTTTGATTTGAAAAATAACAGTTATATTAATAGTTCAGCCGCTTCATTTGTAACAGCGAACTCTGAAAGATGCACAGAGAATAAAGTCGTTGTACAGTGTGACCGTGCGGTGACCAGTGAGTTTCGAAAATTCTCGTACTCGGGTAAAGGCTGTCCGCGTAGCTTTGTACAAAAGGTTGAGGAGTTTGCCTTGTCTAGGAATTTGCCAACAAGCACCTTGCTAACTCATTGTTATGAGATATTCACGGACGCAGCACTTCATTGGTTTCGTGCTTATAAAGACGGTTTTACCACGTGGGATAGCTTAAAAGTAAAACTGTTTGATGATTTTGGTATTGTTGATTACGACTATAAATTACTTCAAGAAATACAAGACCGCACACAAGGCAAGGAAGAGTCAATTGTAGCGTATTTTGCTGTTATGTATGGTTTATTTGCTAAACTGACCTACACTATGTCTGAAGCGGATAAATTACAAATTTTACTTAGAAACATTCGTCCTGAATACGATATTATGGTAGCACAGGCTGATATTAAGTCTATTGAAGGTTTGAAGGCTGTGTGTCAAAAGTATGAGGTGTGCCTTGATAGGTCGCGGAACTTTAAAGAACCTCCTACCCACAGCTCATCTTCATTAACTGAAGATTTTGTATATAAGCCTGTAAATACTAAGTCTGTAAATATAGTTAGTTCTAGTAAACAATTTTGTGTTCGCTGTAGAGTGAACGGACACAGTTTACGCATGTGCAAAGAGCCACGCTCTCTAGTGTGCTTTAAATGCGGTTTATCTGGCTACCGTAGCACGAATTGCCCTAAGTGCAATAAAGCAGATCCTGAAACTAAGACTTTTTCAAAAAACGCGTAAATGAGGATCAAAGACTTACTGTACATAAAAATTGTAATTTTTCGAGTGATGAGTGGAATGACTGGCTGTCAGTTGTACGTCTGTTCATGTTGTCTTTCAAAACGTCATTGATCCTCTTCGACGATCAAAATGATAATGAACGTCCTTATGTAAATATTAATGTAAATAATTTGACACTCTGTGGCTTACTCGATAGCGGTAGTTCTATTACAATACTTGGTAATAATTCTCAAAACGTTCTACTAGATCGGGGATTTGTACTTAACTCGTCGTACAAAATTTCCGTGCGAGCTGCTAATGGGCAGCCTGTTTATTCTATTGGCTACGTGGAATTACCTGTACAATTTAACGGTAAATGTCTTTACATTACTGCACATGTAATTCCAGACATTTCTTCTTATTTAATTCTGGGTATAGACTTTTGGAAAAGCTTCAATCTGTTGCCTAATTGTCTCAAAAACGCTGAACTGAGAAAACCTTCCAATTGTACTTCCTTAACTATTAATGACACTTTAAAACAAGTTCTTCCCTTTGAAGACTTGTCCGCGGAACAGCAGTCTCAGGCCAATAATATTATATCTCGGTTTCGCGAAGCTTCCACGGAATCTAGTCCTCTTGGTCGCACACACTTGGTCGAGCATCGTATTGACACCGGTGACCATGCACCTATTAGGCAACGGTGTTACAGGCTCTCTCCTGAAAAACAAAAGGTGCTGGTGGAAGAAGTGGACAAGATGCTTGATTTGGACATCATAGAGCCTTGCGAAAGTCCGTGGTTAAGTCCTGTTCTCGTTACTCCCAAAAAAGACGGTACTTGGAGATTCTGTTTGGATAGTAGGAAGCTTAATTCTGTCACTAAAAAGGATGCTTATAAATTACCTTACATAAATGAGATCCTTGACAATTTGCGTGATGCTAAGTTCTTGTCTAGTATCGACATCGCTAAGGCATTTTGGGAAATACCATTATGTGAGGGAGATAGGGACAAAACCGCTTTTTACGTTCCAGGACGTGGAATGCTAAGATTTAAAGTGACCCCATTTGGATTGACCAATGCACCGGCCACGCAGCAGCGTTTAATGGACGTGTTGTTTACACCTGAATTCGAAAACCGTGTTTTTTGGTATTTAGATGATATAATAGTAATATCGAGTACGTTTGAAGATCACATCAGTTTGTTATCTAGAGTACTGGAAAAACTGAAATACGCGCGTCTTACCATTAACTTTGAAAAATCTACTTTTTTCCGACGCGAACTAAAGTACCTCGGTTATATTGTAGATCACCAAGGCTTGCGCACAGATCCTGATAAGGTGCAAGCGATACTTGACATTCCTGTGCCAACTACTAGACGTGAGCTAAAAAGATTTCTAGGTACAGCTAGCTGGTACAGACGTTTTGTACCTAACTTTAGTACATTAGCCGCGCCTCTTAATTCTTTAACGTCTACTGGTAAGAAGGCTCCTCCATTCAAGTGGAATGAGGAGGCTGACGTTGCCTTTAATAAAATAAAGGAAACGCTTATAAGTAGTCCTGTATTAACTTGCCCGGATTTTTCAAAAACTTTTTCAGTGCATTGCGATGCATCTAATTTTGGAATCGGGGCTATGTTAACTCAAGAAGAGAACGGTGTGGAACGACCTATTGCCTATTTTAGCCGTTCTTTATCTAAACAACAGCAACATTACTCGATTACTGAACGTGAACTATTAAGTCTCATTGTCTCCTTGGAACATTGGCAATGCTACTTAGATAATGGCCAAAAATTTGTTGTATATACCGACCACGCGGCCATCAAGTGGTTTTTAAATTTGGATAACCCGACAGGTCGATTAGCTCGATGGAGTGTTCGTTTGTCCGCGTTCAACTTCGAAATTAGACATAAACGAGGCAAGGACCACGTTGTACCTGACATTTTGTCACGTTCGGTACCAGTTGACCTTATTTATGTTGTTTCTGATGATGAATGGTTTAACAACATCTTTAAAGGTTGTCAGGATAATCCTGCTGCATTTCCTGACTATAAAATTGTAAATAATAACTTGTATAGACTAAAAAGAACTAGTTCTTTCCTGACTTCTGATTATGATTGGAAACTAGTAATTCCAAAGGAAATGAGAGAAAAGATTATACATGACAACCATTCCCAGACAACTGCTGGTCATTTTGGCATATTTAAAACTCACAAAAGAATAGCTTTGCGCTATTTTTGGCCGGGTATCTACAGGGACGTTTGTAAATATATAGCTAATTGCGAGACCTGTTTAGCATACAAGTATCAAAATCATCCAACTCTAGGAATAATGGGTAAACCTAAGGAATGTTCTAGGCCATTTCAGTGTATTTCAATCGATCTTGTTGGCACATTACCTATGACACGTAAACAGAACCGTTATATATTAGTCGTCAACTGTTGTTTCTCAAAGTACTGTTTGATATTTCCTATAAAAAAGGCGACTTCTAATATAATATGTAAGATCCTAGAAGACTTCATATTCTTGGTACATGGCTTTCCAAGAACTATTATAATGGATAACGGTACGCAGTTTATCAGCAACGAATTACAGGAACTTTTTACTAAATATCAGATCCCACAGGTACATTTTACTCCCAAATACTGCCCGCAAGTAAACTCTGTCGAGCGCTACAACCGTACTATTATGACTGCAATTAGTTCGTTTGTTGAAAACGACCATAGAAATTGGGATCTCAATATTCCGCAGATCCAGTTCGCTATAAATACCAGCGTTAATGAAGTGACGGGGTTTAGCCCTGCCTTCCTGGTTTTTGGCAGAGAACTCGTTCCGTGCGGGTCGTTCTATGGTGTCGCTGACTCTAATGACGTCGATTATGACGACCTTATATTTGCGCCGCGTGATATTTACGCTGAAAACTTAGGCCACTTGTCGCCTATTTTAGATAAAGTGCAGGCTGCAATTTGGGATGCTCATGTAAAAAAATTGTAAATATTATAACTTAAGGCGTAAACAGGCCGAGTTTGATGAAGGTGATATTGTATGGCGTCGTAATTACCAATTAAGTGACGCTAGTAAATATTTTACTGCAAAACTAGCTCCTAAATTTGTAAAGTGTACAGTATTGAAAAAATTGTCACCTCTCGTGTACGAACTGGCCGATGACCATGGCCGTGCCATTGGTAAATGGCACATCAAAGATTTAAAATTGTAAATATAGGTTAGAACTTTAAGCTAGTTGTATGTATCTCCTTTTTTTTTTATCTTAATCTCTTTTGTTGGAATTTTCCTGCGTTTTCTCTTTTGGAAAATTCTCCTGGGCGCGCGGGGTACTGTAACGCGGCAAACCTCCATGGTGCAGCACTGGCCGCTTACAAACGCCATTAAAAAAAGACAGGCGTTCCACGCTCGTCTTTTGTCTTTTTTCTCAGACACGCTTGGACTTGTGCTGAACGAACTGGTGTCTGAATGGCTATTACTTGTATATTTTAAAAATTAAATGTAATACTGAGATTGCTTATGTATTGTGGTGTTACGAGTTTTACGTAATTGTGCATAATTACTGTAAATATAACGCTGTATCATATATTGCTGATAGTTCTAACACTTGTAAGGGCTGCCGCTTTGCAGGTAATATTTGTATATACTTATTTTTCTTTGTTTTCCTTTTATTTATATTGTTAAACTCAATCCAAGTCTTATTTCGTTCTCACTGGTCTTGACAAATACGAAATAAGGCATGGATTGGTTTGGTGTCACCAACTAAGTGAGATGTTGTTCCAGCCCTTTTTACTTGGCTGAAGATTGCGTGCTGTGGTAAACGCACCTCTACCGGCGGTTGTTCCTGCTTGATGTGCGTGGAAGCTGGAGATACGCGGACCCTTGAAACCCTGTTTTTCCTACCTACCATCCTGCCCAGCTCCATTAAGGCCAGTGTTTCCCGTTAGTGCCGCGTACTGACTGAATACCGTCATCTTTATATTGTATATAGTTTTATTCTTTATTATATATTTTCACACTACCACGGCTCGTCTTTTATTCCCGACGACTAGCCGGGCCACAATATAACGGCAATAGGGTAGAATTAGGGCAAGTACGACACGCCGATCGGGCATTGCAAGGCCCTCCCATACATAGGCAAATTCCGGAATTGCCGCATTTCGATGGAAATATCTCGGAATGGATAGCGTTTAGGGCCGAATTTGAGGACAGCGCACCTCATTTCAGTAACGTAAACAACGTAGGTAGAATTAGGCGCGCCTTACGCGGCGAGGCGCGGATAGCGGTCAAGGCCATCATGTACACAGTAACCGATCCTTACGAAATCATGGAGTCTTTAGAAAGGCATTTCGGGGATCCCGAAGAAATAGTTTTGACCGAGATCCATAACGTTAAGCGCATGCCCAGGTTAGCCGAAGACAGCAGTAATATCGTTACTTTTGCCGGCCATGTAGCAAATACGGTAGCTACCATTAAGGCATTGCGCCAAGATCAGTATTTACACGCGCCCGAGTTAGTGAGTAAAATAACTGATAAATTAAACATAATAATTAGGTATGAATGGGCAAAGTATAAACAGGCCAATCAGGGGACGCCCGAATTAGTCGCGATGGCTAACTTTTTAAACGACGTCAGTATGGCCACCAAGCGATCACACCACAGACATTCAAAGTCCCGTGCAAACGTTCATGTGGTTAATATGAACCATGCCGAGTCGAGGCAGCCACAACAACGAATGCACGGTGGTGCGAGCCGCGGACGACCATACCAAAGTAGCTATCGAGACTACGCAAGCGACTCTGATTCGGACGATGACTCATACCGGGAATCGAACCGCGCCGCTACCGTAGCTACCGTAAATTCGCGCCCGCAAACGCATAAAAAAAAGCCCGCGCAAACGGTGAAACCCACGCAATCTCGACCGCCCCCGCAGTCACAGAATAATTTTAATAATAATAAAAAGGATTGCGTACTTTGCAAAGGGAATCACAAATTAGCCGTTTGCCCGGATTTTCTAAAAAAGTCTATTGCGGATCGGTGGGAATCGGCCCGAAGCCTTAAGCTGTGCTATAGGTGTTTAGAACCTAATCATAGGCGCCCTATTAAGTGCAAATACGTCGCATGCGGTAAAAACGAATGCGAGGCGGGTCACCATAAGTTACTTCACGGGCTTACGAGCGAAGCGCAATCTGTCCGCGCAAGTGTTAGCAGTATTAATCAGATTCAGCGCGCTAATACGTATCTTATGGTGGTCCCCGTAGAAATTTCAGGCCCGTTAGGTAGTGCCGAGGCACTAGCGTTCCTAGACTCAGGCTCGACCATGACTCTAATAGAACGAGGCACGGCCGATAAGGTAGCCCCCAGAGGTTCGGGCAAACCTCTCGCGATCCAAGGCATTGGAGGTCAGATAACAGACCACGAGTCCTGTAGGATTAATTTATCGATTCGCGGTTTATGTACAAGAAATCTAGAAAAAATTTCGACGTATACAATCGATAAATTGAATCTGCCTTCGCAAGAGGTTTCTCGCGAGTTAGTGGAAAAATGCGACCATTTAAAACACATAACGGACCAATTAGTATATGAGCGCGGGACGCCCACAATTTTAATTGGGCAAGATAATTGGGGTTTAATTGTGTCGCGACAGCTCCGTTCAGGTCCCACCTCATCATTAACCGCAGGATATACTCTAACCTGGGTTGGACCCTTTTAGGGTTACAGGATAGACCGGGAAATAAGGAAGCGCGTATAAATCACGTTCGTCCGATCACCACCGAAAATGAAATTTTAAGCTGTACGAAACAGCACGGCAGTATAGAGTCGACAGACATAGAGAAAAATTTGCCCCGGGCGGACCCGGACCAACGTGAGTTAGACGTACTGAAGGCTACTTGTAGGAAAAACCCGGAAGAAAATAGGCACGAAACAGGATTGTCGGAGCAATCCAATGACGAGATATTGCCCGACAGTTGCGCGCATACGCTACGGCGGCTATACAGCTTGGAGCTCAAGCTGGACGGAAACGAAAGCTTTAAGGCAGAATATACCATTCCAATAAAAAAGTCGATAAATAAGGAATACGCGGAAATGGTAAACTCTCGTCCTCCGCCGGAAGCGCCGCGTGAAAAAATAGTCAACGTCCCGATCGAGTACGCGAGTCCGATTTCCGCGCCAGGCGATAAAATTAAACAGTGTTTTTTCGGTCCAAAAATAATTACGAAGGACGAATCGATACGACCGCAAATGAGACCGCAGTCTCCGCCGCCGCGGCAAACGGGCGAAGAACGTAATAACGCGATTACGTCATCGGTTCACACGTGCGATAAATCCAACTATTTATCTCCGACAAAACGAATCGCGAGCTTTATTCAATCGACTAGGGCAACTGCTTGCGTTATAGTTGCGGCTGAAGTTTTCAAAACCCGATTGCCATTAAGAAAACTCGAAATAGAGATGAATAACGGACACGCAAACATAGCAGAATCACTCCTGTCCAAGCGGAGTCAGTACGCAAAAAGGAGAAAGAAAGGGATTGCCAAGTATCGCCCACTCCTATGTCCACGAACCCGTACTCGCTGCAAATTCAAAAATCCTGCTATGAGAGACGTCGTGATAGCTAACAACACTATGCCGAGAGAGACGTGGCCTAGAGGCATTGTAGCAAAAACCTTTCCCGGCCCTGATGGCCATGTAAGGGAGGCCCACGTCCAAACAAGCTCCAGCATAGCACTACGACCTACAAATCGACTTGTCTACATTTGCTCCACATAAATATTGTACTTTCGTACGAAGGGGGGACTGTCGCATGTAGGTTAGGATTTTATGTAATAATTATAAGTTAGCTCAATCACGTAATATTAAGTAATCAGCTTAGATAATAAGAAAATCATTATATACAAAGACTTATTTCTTTTCGCTTTACTTTACTTAATATATAAGGTTAATTTCTCTCCATTATTGTGTTAGGATAAGATATGAAGCTTTGGTTAATTACTATGTAAAACCACCTGAATAAATATATAACGAAGACATATAGAAAGCTTCATAAAGTAGGTTGATGATACTGAAAACATTAAAATTATCCAATAAGAATCTTATATGAAAACTTGTCGATAAATATATACTCGACCAATGTATATTATGTACCTTATGTGAATGTTCTATATACTAAATAAAGGGATAATGTTGTTCACTTGCACCTACTCACCCACACCGCACACACACGAGGATTGGGGAACGCCCACTCGTCTAATAGGCCATACACGCTTAATCAAGCGCTCAGTATTTATATGGGCGCTCGATTAAATTGATTCATTCTCTCAGCGGCCTCCGATCAAACCACACTTCACGCAGCATTATGTGAAACTTATTCTTCGAGTGTTATTATTTATGGGAACTTCCCTATACTACTGAAGTATCCCTTTTCCCGTTTAAAGTTAAATTCAAGCTACAGTCTACTACGAATCCCACATTAGTTGTTGTCAGATGATTAACCAATATTGAGAGGTCTAGGTGCCCTCTTTATCGAAGTGATTTTAAATCACATATACCTATTAATTTAATTATTATTCAAATAAGTTAAACAGCATTACAGTAAAAACCAAGGCACTGTGAACTACACGAGTTCTTGAAAGTATCTCTACGTTTGGGGCAAGCTTAAGCTTATTAGTAAATAAGTTACACAGCATTACAGTAAAAACCAAGGCACTGTGAACTACACGATTAATAGTTCTTGAAAGTATCTCTACGTTTGGGGCAAGCTTAAGCTTGGATTACGTATGTTCCCAACAGGGATCGATACCGGTATTCATGAAAACGCTCTAATTTCGCGTTTTTTTCGAATGTTATTATATAGAATTTCGTTATAGATAATATAGATCCTTGAAATTAGCCCACTATAATATAAACATGTGTGATAATGAGCGAAAAACCGGAATAAAATAACGTTATTTTGTGTTATTTTGTCTGGAGCAACATAACGGTATCGATCCCTGGTTCCCAAATATCCGAGAAACTCAAGTTATGTAGGTATAGGTTATCGCGGGCTGGTTTTCTGCAACTCGACGTCTTACAATGCGTGCCTATTTTGCGTAAAGGTTAAAAAAAAACTCAAGATATACACTTAAATCATTTAAAAATTGTAATCATGGTAACGGCACCATTTTACTTGTATAGTATTTGTTGCGATATTATACGAGTAAGATAGATATCTATAAATTACGGCATAGGCCGCGAAATAAGAGATTGCCGGCCGCGTAGTTTTATAGACGGCGAATGTCAACGACAAAGGCCGTTTACACATACGAGCCAATCCCTGATAGCGCTGAAGCTTGTACCTATAAGTGCTTTTCTCAAAAATGCAGTGAAATACAATTAAAAAAAGGCAAATTGATGTTAAAACAGAAGAAAAAAGGTTACTCTGCTAGCCTAGAAGCCTATTATAAGAAACATAAAGAACATTAAATTGAATGTATGTGAAAATAATGTAATCTTACCAGCCTGTGATGATGCGCCACAAGTCTCTGAAGCGCAGCTTTCAACGTTGGCAATGTTGTAGTGGCGGCGAGGCGTGTAAATAACGCGTCCCCTGCAGCTGACAGTGCGCAGCAAACGCGAGCTGCCCCCGCTCCTGATATCACGTTGCCGCCCTGAACGATAAGGTTCATTGATTGACCAATATGGTAATATTAAGGACGACATGCTCCATTTGATTGATCTCCTAGTGACATGAGTCGGTTATTCGCATACTACCATCGTAGTCATCTGCTTAAGCTGGATTCTACCAAACATTTATTCCAGGAATATCGCTTAACGTTATGTCAGAACCCCTTATTACGTAGCTACATAATATTAGGCCGAATGCAGTCTAAGTGCCGTAAATGTCATAAAAGTAAAAAATTGATTAATATAAGTTAAACTACATACTTAATATACCCAATATAATACTTTGATAGACCAGAACTTACCTCTTGTCGACACGTTTCTACAATTTTGGCAACGGACATGTCGTTGCTCAAATTATTCTCCAACATAGGCTGGAGGTAATTGAAGACATCCACACTGAAAATAAATTCGATCTTGAGTCCTTGATACATTGCCACTCACATTCCGTAGGTATATTACTTTAGGGACTAAGCAACATAACGTAGCAAAAAGTGGAATCTTCATTTAAAACTTAATTCAGTTAACACGCAAAATTGGTAGGTAACTGATATCTAAACACACACTCATCTTTTAAAAACTATCAGATAACACACTTGCTTCGAATTTTGATTTGAACTTAATTTATATACTAAAATAAGAGCGTTGACAGTTAGCCGTAGTTAGAACTAACCACGCTGACTCTTCAAAGCAAATGAACTGTCAAACCATACAATCTGACTCACTTTGTATAGTTTGACAGTTCATTTGCTTGGAAGAGTCAGCGTGGTTTAACTCTACCAAAATTAATTCAATGGGTATCAAGTTTGCTCACCAAGTCTCGTCATCCCGCCCATCCAACCCTAGCTTGGCGTCAGCTTGCAGTATTGACACGGTCTTGTTCCTTCCAGTCTGCATGGTTACGATGGGGGTTGCGTTGTTTCCCTGGTGCCCGAACAACGAGTGCTCGAAGCTAGACACGTATTGGCACGCTGCAAATATGTGTTCCCAACACTCTGGCGCTTTTGAGCCAAGTTCAAGGCCGCCTGGAACAAGCACACATTGGCATTTCAGGAATAAAATTCAGCCAACGAGCAAATACCTTTAAATTGAAATTTTAAGCTCATAATAAACACTTTCACTGAAAAAGAATTAAACACTAATTAGTTGTTTCGAAGAAAATTTCAAGATAAAGAATTATAGGTGGCGCCCAACGTGGAATTTGTATATTAAAAATCGTCTCTTACCTGTGATTAAAATATCCAACGATAAAGCATGCGTTGATAGTATTTTGCCATTTGGAGGTTGTGAGATTGCTGAATTCGCTAGCAGAGCCAAAATGCTACTGCAACGATTTTGTAATCCCAATGTGTTGCTCACCCTTGCTGCCTAAAAATAAATATACTTGATGAATGCAGAAAAATGAAACAGAACTTGATAGCCAAAAAAACATTTGAATCTGAAATCTGGTAGGTAGGTAGATATATTGATTCGGTATTTCCACTATATACTATATACCTATAAAAGATAAGTTACCTTATGCAATCCTTCCAAACATTGTATTGTTAACCCTTCCCAAGCGATCCTCTTCCTCTTTCCAAACGTGTTAATCTTCTTGGAGATTATCACGTTAAGTTTCTGCTTCCTATTCCTATATCCAGTCAAAGGAACGCTTAGAACCGTCACCATGGAATCCCAGATACAAGTTAAAATTCTGAAAGAGAAGTAATTTAGATTATTTTATTCTTTTGAAATGCAACCTAGATGAATGAATGGAATCTGTCTCCCATTAATCTTTATAGGAATAGGATTTTAATGTACCTTCTTGCCCACCGCAAGCTAGCCTGGTGCTGCGTCGAGTCGTTAACATTACTGTACACCATAGATACTTCTTTAAGTTTCTGCCAGTCAGACATTACGGGGTTCTGATCCAAACCTCCGAGGTCTGAAAGAAAATAACATTAATTGCCTGGTGACAACAAAAACACAAAAGAATCCGTCACTACTCTTCAAAACCTCGTAGCTAGTTTGTACATTGATACTGAGACGAGTTTTGTTTTAAGTAGGCATTTGTTACTTAGTGAATTTTGTTTGTCAACAGACAATATATACAGTATAACGGATCTATTTTCTTGTAGAGTTCAGATTGTTTCCTGACAAATTAAAAATAATAATATTTCGATCTTTACCTGACAACAAATGTACCAGGGGATGATCAGAGCTGGGTACGTCTTTCAGTAGATCATTAATCAGAACCTGCTGATACAACTCTCTTAACCATGTAGCTGAGAGGTAAACTAATACTCCGCTGCCTTGGACTTCCTCTACGAACTCATCTTCTGTCAGAGATACTGGAATTTTCTGCAAAATCAAACTTTTGGTTAACCTCGCGGTCAAAGAGACAGATATCAGATAGTCTGTAATATAATCAATACTAAATGAGGAACGATACATCTCAGAAGTCAGAACTGATTGTCAAAAGATATGAATACTTAAATACAATAATGTCAAGGGTATGCAAAACCCTTTACTTACGCTGGGTTCTCTATAGTAGTCAGTACGCCGCTGCCGCAAAGTAAGAAGCAACGCTGCGTAAGTTGCCAAGTAAACCCCATCAGCATTCATGATACAAGACGTGGCGGGGGGCTGGGCAGCATTATGTTGGCAGCATTTGGAAGCGAATTCTTGCATGGCCTCGTCCACTTCTATACAAGTCCTCAAGTTCAACAGTTTGGGTAGTAAAGAACTTTGCAAGGTTTTGACGAATTGCCTCGCGTTGTGACGTTCTAGATCTACATTGCATTCTGTTACTGTGCACCTAGAAAGTGATTTTAATTTAAAAACATTCTAAAGTTTAATGACGCACTTCAGTTTATAGAAGAGCTATCATCACTGTATTACGGTTGCATCAATTGCAATGATAATTCGGTATTCCCTTAGCGTATTCCATACGTTCTTTAACAAAACAAAACTACTTTTTGTTAATGTTTTAATATCCTTTAGCGTGATGTTTTTGCGTTTATTCTGAATTTCTCGTGGGGTAGTATATTTGCGACAGTATAACAGCATTATCATTACCTTCCAAGGTTCAACGTCTTCGGTATGGTCTTGGTCTTCTCGCGAGGTGAGTCGCTCTCGGTGTCGGTGGTGGGGTTGGGATGGTTGGCGCGCGACGGCAGGAACACGTTATCGGCGTCTGAGTCTGCCTCAGCGTCGCTGCCTGAACTCATGTTCTCGGGGCCTGAGGTGTCTTTAAAAATAAGCGGGATTTATAAGAGCGCGGAGACGACTTGATGTTTATAGCGTTAAAGTGCACATTATTGTGTTACAATTTTAAATAAAGTTCCTATCATAAAAAATAGGGAGAGACATCTTTGATTTCTGCTCTTCTTAATGTATTTCCTCTAACAAATGTACATAATTATTACATTATTAAGGAGAAATTATAACATGCGGTCAGTGGTCGACTGTAACACCGTAAATCGTAATAGAGTATTAAATATATACCTGATGAATCGTGGTCCTTTTCCTCGTTGCTCTGCAAAACTGCGACTACGTCCCTGTTTAATAAAAGTTGTTAATAAAATGATCGCCAGCACTAAATGAAACGATTAAATGATGTATAGAAACGATACCTGTATGGACTTGGCAGTCTAGCCAAAGTCTGATACGTCAAAGGCCCGCTATAGTCAGCATCTTGCAACCTTGGCCAGTGCTTTAGTATTAGCGCCGCTACTTCGGGAGAGAGGTATTCGAATGTTCCGGAACATAGTTTCTCCAGAGCGTCAAGCAGGGACACCATGCATTCTACAGCAGCCGCTACCACTTCAGGGTTGCCACTGCGACCGCACTCCTCTATGCCGTCCATTATCCTGGGGATAGTTATTAAAATGAAATAAATAATGCGGCAAAAAAAAAATTGTTTAGGTATGTGAGTGTCTTAATTCTTTGATACCACTGGCCGTAATATTGACGAACGCCATGTGATCATTTGTCTGTCTTGTTGAAGTTGAGGCTTTCTACAATTATTTCCAAAATAGTGTTGATTGCGTTTATGGAATGGCTAAAGTTTGGGCAGTTTTGTTCGAGATCTATTTAAATATTGGCCGAAAAAATCGACTTTTCTTTGGCCAGTAGTGCATGTAAGAGGAATTTCCCCCTTCGAGTATCCTATCCTCTTTTCTGAGCACAATTTCAACTGAATATTCATCTTGATCGCTTCGTTATTTTTAAAGATCGTGTGTGACTGTTGATCTTGTCCGTGAAATATCCTCAATGTTTACTGCGTATCATTTTATGTCCCATTTAATATTGTACTCACAGCCGTATGATAGCCATGTCGTCGCTATGCCGTTCCATCTCAGCCTTCCTCAGCAGCACCAACTGGCAGAGCCTTTTCGGGTTCTGCAGCAATTCTCTGGTGCTTCGCAGCGGCTCCACTCGGTGTGATATGGGAGGGTAGAGAAGCATCCGATGGTACAGCGCCTCGAGTACCGGCCGAAGGTTAGAAGTGGAACCCACGAGGCGAATTAGTTGGTTCGCTATGCTGGGGAAAGATCAAAGTTTAAATAAAAATATCCTACTAGTGAGCCGTTTTACGTAAATATTTATTGGCAGTTATATGATTGAATCTCTAGTGAAGGGTCCTCGTATTGACGACCAGTCAGACAACATTGGATATTCAAAATCGCGTTTAACGCCTTTATTTAGCGAACCAGAAACTGATGGCAAATATTCTCACTGATAAAACTGTGTTAAATTAAAACGCAATATTGCTGTTAAATACTGTGGTGGGTTAATTACAGAAGTATGAATTAAAACGCAATGCTTATATACCTGTAAATAGCTTTAGCTTGTTTACTATTGAAGCTAGGAGCACACACGAGAGCTCCAGAACCTCTACCAGAATCGTCCACCAAGTGCCCTTCATGTTCCCTGAAAATATATTTAAATTGGTTTATATCTGGTATAAATCGTATGAAAAAACTTGCGATCTTCGAAAGGCATTTCCTTACCTTGACTTTATGTTCTTGTCGACTCTTGGAGTCCCCAAGAAAGATATGAGAGAGGGACAGAACTTCTGCCAGAGGAATGTCATGAAGTGAGAGTTGCCACTGACTCTTTCTGACAGACTTGACATTAGAGTTAAAAGGCAATCCAGGAAGAAGAGGGCCACTGGATTCTGTTTTGGTATCCTGAAAATTGCATTAAAGGAGTTAGTGAAGAACTATATAAGCTTAGAACTCCGCTATTAGTATAGAAATAAAAACCCATATTCAAAAGGTGGGGTGAAAAGTGCTGATTTCCTTGTCTTGTTTCCTGCTTCCTTTTCTGGTTAGAAATTTAAAAAATTATAACTTAAAACTCACAATTGCGTCTCAGACAGCCGACCGCACAAGTATTGGATCACCGGAATGACTTCGCTGTAGCACCCCACAGCTACGATGTGGTTACGGTCCAACGGAGAACCGTCTGATAGGAGTTCTTGGCATTCTTCATCTGAAATGAGAGAGTATTATTTGTTGGCGATATTAATGAACTAAATCAGAGATGTGAAATTGATATCTATTTGGCTTGTCCAATCATCAGCATTTCAGCACTCCTCTCGAGAAGAAGTAGGCGAATTTTCACCCACAGCATGCGCCAAGGATGGTCAAGGATACAGCTCCCGATAGAAGTGTCACTATATACATTATATTGCGCGACATAGCGCACAGAAAGAGATAGGCAATATGTCTACCGCGAGAAAGAGTCGCGTGTCAGTCAGGGGTGCAGGATCGGTCCTAGCCATAAGAGCACCCTGGGCGACTCATTAATTGTGTGGTGCGCTATAGGACTGGTTAAAGAAACACTCTTTAGGAGCCAGCACCCTGGGCGGTCGCTAGGATCGCATGCAGCGATGCAGATGAAGATGAACTAACTAACTATTTTGGCTCAGCGACCCAAAGAGGATCCTGGCCTCCGAAACGAGAGTACGCCACTTGTCCCGATCCTGCGCAGTTTCTTGCCAGTTTTCGGCTTTAAGCTTACGCAGATCCACCTCCACCACGTCTCCCCAGCGGTACCTGGGACGACCAACCGGTCGTCGACCGGTTGGTTGCCCCAAGTATGCTCTTTTTGCCGCACGATCCTCTTCCATTCTTTTTAGGTGACCGAGCCAACGAAGTCTATGGGACTTTGTCTCTCCGATAATATTTGGCTCGGCCACCAGCTCCTCAATCTCGGCGTTAGTTCGGATGCGCCACGTACCATCATTCCTTTTAGTAGGCCCCAGGATCTTCCGAAGTACTTTGCGTTCTTCAGATGAAGATGGCAACACGATATTATGTACTGTGGACTTACCCAGCTGAGCACAGTAGGCCCGGAGCGCCTGCGCGGCGGCGGCCCGGGCCGCGGCGGCGACGTGCGGCGCCGCGCCCGCCGCCTCGGCGCAGCGCCCGCACGCCCACACGCACAGCCGCCCGTTCAGCGTGCGGCGGGGGGACAGCGCCAGGGAGAGGTACATGCGGAATATTTGCACCTGCCGAAGTTAGGTGGCGCTTTAAAACCTTCAAAATTTGTCCTATATAGTCGCAGTAACAGACCCCAACCCCACCACCATATGGGATAATAGCTAGGAAGAGAGAGAGAGAGAGAGTCGCAGTAACAGAGCTAGTCACGACATCGGCGGCAAGCGGCAACGATGAGCGTAGTATGACTCGTAGGTGAAAGTGAGAGACCGCATTAGGAACTTCCGATCCCACCTATGGGCGCCGCTTGCCGCTACGCTACCGCTTATCAACGATATCGTACGTCGTGGCCGGGCTGTGAGAAGTAGGTTCGGGGGTAGGACTACTAAGAGGTTCTAATAAGTGAGCGAATATTAGTACATTTTATAGTGATAAACTCATTTGAATGATTAAAAAAATGATTTTATTTCTAGGATCGTTTCAAAGAAATTTTTTGCAGGTGTAATAGTGGAATGAATAATAGTACATTACATCAGAGGCCGGGAAAATGAGGATTTCCGGCCAAGTAGGTATATACGGCCGAGCGAGCATGCGAGCGAGGCCGGATAGTGATACGAGGCCGGGAATCCGTTTTCACGACGAGGCATGTATAGTGCTTTTCTCAAACATACAATGAAATAAAAAAAATATACTTCAAAGAATAACACTTAATATTGTTTGTCCGATATTTTCCGAATTTGACCAAATTTAAAAAAAATTCAGATTCTGACTCAGGAGCCCCAAAAACCCCCGGATACCGAATTTCAGCCTCCTAGGACCAATTTGAAATTTTCTCCATACAAATCATTTTTTTTCGACATTTTCCGAATTTGACCGAATTTTCGGACAAGATTTCAGATTCATATTTTTGAGCCCCGAGAGCCCCCCGATACCGAATTTGACCGAATTTAAAAAATCCGATTTCAGATTCTGACTCAGGAGCCCCAAAAACCCCGGTACCGAATTTCAGCCTCCTAGGACCAATTTGAAATTTTCTCCATACAAATGGTTTTTTTGTTCGATATTTTCCGAATTTGACCGAATTTTCGGACAAGATTTCAGATTCATATTTTTGAGCCCCGAGAGCCCCCCGATACCGAGTTTTAGCCGCCTAGCACCAATTTGAAATTTTGAAAAAAAAAGTCGCCATCTTGAATATTTTTTTCCATAAGTGTCTAACAACCAACCTTTAAAAACAAAACCTGCTTTTTGTCAAACCAGCCAGCTGTGTGAATGACCTTGTTGTTGAAACCAAAAAAAAGTTACTTTGCAGGCCTAGGCCTGAAAAGCAGTATGAAATCCCTTTACAGTCCTCTCGAGTTGTTGCGCCCAAAAACCGATACTTCCGAGCCTATTATAAGGAACGCAAAGACAATATTTCATTGCATGTTTGAGAAAAGTTTCTTCCCTCCTACCTGAGTATCCGGCAGCTGGTACATCACGGACGCGGTGGCACACAGGAGCTGCGAGGGCATCCATAGCGAGTCGTCTTCTGGTTCGATTCCTCGGTGGAATCGGTCGTCGCGAAGTATTTTCTGTTAGAAAAAAAAACTGAGTGAATAACTGGCAACAGAATGTGTCCGTTTTTTATTAAAAGCTGCCTAGCTCTATTCAATTTCGTTGTCACGAAAAAAACACTTTTATTATATTACTTTACCCCTGTCGGTATGGTAAAAAAGTATCCTATCAGCTGGTATAGCTACTCTCAAGCGCGGCCTGCAAGTGCAACCCGGCTCCGAGCAGCTCGTATGACGCTCTCCATTGCTCTGTATACATCGCTTCTTCAAGTATACATATATACACGCCCTGCACAGCCCGGGCGACGAGGCGCGGCCGCTTGCTCTCAAGCGCGACCAGCAGAGGCAACAGGCTCTGCACAGTGCTCAGTTCGTACGACGCTCTCCATTGCGATGTATACATTGCTTCTTTAAGTATACTTACCTACATGGAAGCCCTGTATTGCTCGGGCTATGAAGCGCGGACGCTTGCTCTCAAGCGCGACCCGCAGAGGCAACAGGCTCTGCACAGTTCGTACGAAGCTCTCCATTACTCTATATCATCGCTTCTTCAAGTAAACTTACATGGAAGCCTTGCAGTGCCAGCGCGACGAGGCGCGGCCGCTTGCTCTCAAGCGCGACCCGCAGAGGCAACAGGCTCTGCACAGTTCGTACGAAGCTCTCCATTACTCTATATCATCGCTTCTTCAAGTAAACTTACATGGAAGCCTTGCAGTGCCAGCGCGACGAGGCGCGGCCGCTTGCTCTCAAGCGCGACCCGCAGAGGCAACAGGCTCTGCACAGTTCGTACGAAGCTCTCCATTACTCTATATCATCGCTTCTTCAAGTAAACTTACATGGAAGCCTTGCAGTGCCAGCGCGACGAGGCGCGGCCGCTTGCTCTCAAGCGCGACCCGCAGAGGCAACAGGCTCTGCACAGTTCGTACGAAGCTCTCCATTACTCTATATCATCGCTTCTTCAAGTAAACTTACATGGAAGCCTTGCAGTGCCAGCGCGACGAGGCGCGGCCGCTTGCTCTCAAGCGCGACCCGCAGAGGCAACAGGCTCTGCACAGTTCGTACGAAGCTCTCCATTACTCTATATCATCGCTTCTTCAAGTAAACTTACATGGAAGCCTTGCAGTGCCAGCGCGACGAGGCGCGGCCGCTTGCTCTCAAGCGCGACCCGCAGAGGCAACAGGCTCTCCACAGTTCGTACGAAGCTCTCCATTACTCTATATCATCGCTTCTTCAAGTAAACTTACATGGAAGCCTTGCAGTGCCAGCGCGACGAGGCGCGGCCGCTTGCTCTCAAGCGCGACCCGCAGAGGCAACAGGCTCTGCACAGTTCGTACGAAGCTCTCCATTACTCTATATCATCGCTTCTTCAAGTAAACTTACATGGAAGCCTTGCAGTGCCAGCGCGACGAGGCGCGGCCGCTTGCTCTCAAGCGCAACCTGCAGAGGCAACAGACATGCTCTGCGTAGTTCGTACGACGCTCTCCGCCCATTGCTTTCTTGTATACATAGAGCTTCTGTGAGGATGAAATACTCAAGGTGAAAACATACAGACATAATTATGATAGTTCAATAACGATAAAACTGTTTACATGAGTTTCCGCCTTCAGTAAAAGAGAGGTGACTAAAGGCTTTTCATTATAGGAAGCCCGCATCTCCGGACGGAGGCGACATAAATTAGAGTCGCCTTACAATAGTCGTCGTCGTCGTTTTTTATCCGTCAATATTTCGTATTAATCCATAGGTAATTCGCGTTTGCTGGTCACAGGTGCCAAAATGTTAATGCCACCTTAAGGTGTACGGGAAAAGCTGTTTTAATCAATCTTAAGACAATGAATAGGTGGAAAGTGACTGCATGATGACGATCACTGTTGTTGACTTTATATGCAATATTTATAAAGGGATGGAAATATGTGTCCCTGTCAGAATCCCCAGACAATAGGCTATAGGTATTAAAATAAATGCCGATGTAAAGGAAGAATGTATTAAGTATTAATTCAAGTAATGTCTATTTATTTATACACATAGGACGCCACTGGCACAAGAAATGTCCGTTTATGTTGCAATAAGCTATAGTGTTACTGCTCAACACTAAAAGTGGCCAATGTCATTACTACCTGCCCCAAAAGTTTCCTTCAGAGCCTTCATTGCGAGAAATTGAGTGCCACTGGGCTGGTTCTACTTTTATTTTAAAAATATATGCGTCGGTGGATGGGTTTAAACACTTTTAACTGCCATTGATAATCATATTTTAGATTTCTTTCCTTCCACGGCTAAGTTCTATATATGCACAAATGTACATTTATGTTTATTTTTATGATCGCAGTAGATATGACGTCAGCTAGGCGAAAGCGGTAATTTTCATCACACCCAAAACGGTTCCCGTTTTTACTTTATTACACAGCCGAATACTTAGTGCTGAAGTCGGTTTGAATCTTGTAAACATTATTCAATATGTTGACTGTCGCATAGAAATGCATATAATGTACATAAATATAATATGTATGGATATGTACATACTGCGCTTTTCACTACGTCACCAATACGTCCTATAACATATATAATATATTATTATTTTGTGAATTTAAAGATATGATATGATGATATAGGATAGTGTGAAATATAACTTTTATTTACCCAATGCATCCTGACAGGCTTTCCTAAGCGCGTTCAACTTGGGTCCGGTGGCCTCCTTGAAGATGTCCTGAAGTAATTCCTCCATGCTAAACAAAACCAGGCATAACACTCGCGCTTACTCCAACCACAGTTAATTCTAACTACTAAAATGAAAATAGATTAGTTGAAAGCGCTGCCGACACGCGTTTTTGTGTGGGTGTTGCTTATCTTCAGTTGACGTACGGTGGAGCATGCTCCGTCGAAAAATCAATAACCCGATTCAGACAGTTACGATTGAGAATGGTGGAATCCACAGGTGGTAGCATTGCTGATGCAACTTGCGTTGTATTCAATGATTAATGTTGAATCATTTTTTAAAGTAATTGTAATGAAGAATGTTTAATTATTATTAAAGGTTTACGTACGTTCGTGATGTGCGGGCATGTTTTCTAAAATAATAGTAAACAGGCTCGAGGTATAAAGTTATGGCGTATGCAATTAACTTGTATATGTTCATCTAAAATCTAAATATTCTAAAATGTTATTCCTATCAAAACGCATAACAAAATATTATTTAATTTACCCGCCCATAGTCAGGAGAATGACATTACGAATGTTGCCATTATACGAAACCGAAAATCTCTAAAACAGGTTTCACTTCGTTTTATTTGGAAATGTATTGTTTGAAACCATCTACGAATGACACCTACACATAAAATTAATGATAAATAGATTGTAAATATAAGTAATGTGTTTCCATCATTTGTTTATCTCTCTTTTTTGTGGCTTGATAATCAGCAATAAATTTGCAACGTTCAGTCCACAATTTTAGTGTTTTTCTGTCTTTAAGTACTTTAATATTAAAACATACTAATTTGTCCGAATCGTCTACGTTGACAACACTGATCAATTAATTTTTGAGTTCTATTAAAAATAATGGAACTTCTTAGGGCTATCGTTCACTGGCTTGTACTAAATGTGAAAATCATAATGCTCATATATTTTTAAAATTTTCTATTACTTCTATATTATAATTAATAATGATCTTTATTTTTAGTTCAGGTGTTGCCTGTCAGAAAAAGATCTATTCCAAGATATAATAAGATTCAAGATGATCACAATCCTTGTAACATTGGTTTGTGAATGTCAAAATAGTAGTCAATAAAAAATGGTATCTTGGAGTGCTTTGGGCCGAGTTTTCGGCATAAATTTACTAAAAAATCAAGGCTCAAAGCCCATTGTAGGTCAAAATGTGAAACTATCAACTAGTAAAATTCTGTTCGGCGACCATGGGCACCAGACGATGCCATTGCAGCCATCAAGGTACGCTTGCGCTGTCAGTGATTACCTAACCATTAACTATTTGTTATTATCACACTGCTTATTTTACACCGCAATATAAAGGTGAATTCATTACGAAGATGTAGCGTTAATATTCGTAAATGCATTTAATAAATTATGCTATTTATTGTCACAACATAACATAACCTATGTATGCTCTCTTGCAGATGGCAATATATCAAATTCAAGGATATGTTCCACTTCTACACCATGGTCGGCTTGATCCCCGTGGGGCTAGTGATCTTCTACACCAACGTGTTCATCGGGCCGGCCCAGCTGACCCCTATTCCTGAGGGATACACTCCGAAGCACTGGGAGTACCACCGCCATCCTATTACGAGATTTATCGCTCAGTACATTCATAACAGCCCTCAGCAGGTATGTTTCATGGTCTAATTGTCAAAATTTATCATATTTCTTAAAGGAAATCAAATCAGGGTATCTTCAACATATTTGATATTGAAGATTGGTGTTGCGAGCATTCATAACTTGAAGATCACAGTTGCCGGACTATATATTAAGCAAATAGATGAACTCTTATTTCAACTGATCTTTTATAATCCTAATTTTAAATTGTAATAAATTTTAGGTGATGATAATGACATTGATGATTTTGCAGTATGTTTCCCATTTCTTCTGGAGTACACTCTGATACTGATTATGGACGTATTCCCATGGTTTAATTATCATTTCCATCATGGTTGCATATTTACTTCTAACTTTTACCACCCTGCAGTCTTAAGTTGTTTTCCCTAATCTTATTGTGCTATTTATACTGGTCACTTGATAAGTCCAATGAGAGTACAATATTAACATGCCAGGGCGGTGACTGGTTTAACCCCTTATAATGTATGCAATGTCTAAAAATTACTAATCAAATTGAAACCAACTGATATTTTAATGTAAAGTCCTGATGTTCTACATGAATCTGTCTTTAAGCATATGAAGGGTTAAGAAAAGTTATCTACTGTAGAATTTCTTACGGAAATTCTTTCTTCTCAACAGTGGCCTACTTACAGAATAAACATATTGAAAATTTTAAATTACATTTGACTTGATGAGACATTCATAGAAACCAACTTCAGTGGAATTCATTTAAAACATTCAAGATGTTTATCCTGTTTGAAGAATAAAGCCAACTTTGCTAAGATTATAAATTTTTATGACACATAAAATAAATAAATAGTAAATAGATCTAAGATTATTGTTTGCATGCCGTGATTCGGTGGATTTTAGTGATACCCTAATGTACGTGTTTTATTAATATCTTAATGTACCTAAAATCACGCAAAATAAAGTTCATTTCATTTCATTTCATATATTGTCTCATTTCTTTAATGTGGGTACACACCACAATTTCTATATTAAATCATTAATATAAGGATCAAAAAAAAATTTAAATGCAATTCCTGGTCTCTTCCACTAGTTGACGACGCGTTTGGCTCGGTTGGTAGACACCTGCCTACTGAGTCGACGGTCCCGGGTTCGAATCCCGGCCGGGGCAAATATTTGTGCAAAATATTTGTTCTTGGGTCATGGATGTTATCTATATATGTATTTATATATTATGTATATCGTCGTCTAGTACCCATAGTACAAGCTTTGCTTAGTTTGGGACTAGGTTGTGTATCATTGTCCCTTAATATTTATTATTTATTTATTTAGTTAATGCATTTCAAATTTTCTTTGAGCTTTGATCTTTGTATCAATGGTTTGCTTAGATTACCCAATGAGAGGTGTAACTTAACAGTTCTGATTTGTATGACCATTTTAAGAAATACCTGGGATTGCAAATCATCATGAAAATAGATTGACTATAAAATCCTTTTTTAATATTATTTCAGGAATATGAAAAGTTCATGCACTGGCTGGATGAAGAGCAGCAGAAAGTTAAGCTACGCAAGCTCGAGAAGCAAATCCAAGCTAAGATGGCGGAGCGTCAAGATTACCAGGCCTACTACTACCGCCCCATGGTCAACAAGTACCTCCGCATCGAGAAGAAGATCAGTGAGGAGATGCAGGACCGTCTGGGTGACGACTACAAGGACTAAGCAACAGTTAGCGATGTTAGTATAGTACTCAAGTGATTTGTTACATACATGTAGATAATAAACTATTATATTGTTGCTTAATTTCCTTTTTCAATTTGTGTGGCTGTCAACGTTAAAGGATTTTAAATATGCATTTGTTGCAATGTTATAGTCTATTTCACATAGTTTTGTATATTTGACATCTGTCAGTCTCAGTACGTTTCATAACCGTTTGATAAGAATCTAATAAGAATCCATATTAAATAGACTATAGTTGGTTGGTTGGTGATGTTAAGACTAATACAATAACAGAAAAATTTATTTAATGTTGACAGTCACATATAAGCCCACACATTTAGCAATGGTTGTCACATCCACATCTAACCCATTGAGGGTTAAAATTTAACCAGATTTGTTTGAAAATGTCCAGACTTCGTTCTGTGTTAGTTAATTTTCTCCAATTTTTTTCAATATACAGCTGCCTCGGATTTTTGTGGCAACCCTATTTTTATCTAATTTATATGTAAATGCAGGTAGTTCGGGTATCTACACAAGTGTAATTTATACATATTTATAATTTAATTCTCACCACTGTGTCAGGATTTGAACAAATAAAAAAATTAAACTGCAAGCATATGGTAACATTGTTATTTATTTTACAGGAAATTTCTAACGATTGACAATAAATTCCAACAGTTGGAATCATTACAAAATTAATATTCAACACTTACCTAGCCCTTTAACGCTACATGCGGTCTGATATGATTCTACGCATTTAATATTACAATGGATTAAAATATCATGACTCAAAATGACATTAGACATTTAAATTGTAAATGAAATTGAGGAAAGATTTTTATCGAAATTCTTTATCTCATGAATTGTGTCGGATAAAGCTGGATATTGGAATTAGATGTTATTCAGTGAACTGAAAATGAACCATTTGAACGCCAATAACCTGAACTCATTGTTGTTATAATGCTCACGCCGCTACGAAACACCAGTATTGTCGAAGTCTTCAGATATGATTATGCCTGTGACATCTGTCAACTCAGTACATTTTATATCGAACTAGCGACCCGCCCCAGCTTCGCACGGGTGCAATGCTGAAAAATTATTATTAAATATATATATGTATATATATAAACCTTCCTCTTGAATCCCTATCTATAAAAAAAAAACATCAAAATCTGTTGCGTAGTTTTAAAGAACTAAGCATACATAGGGACAGACAGATATCAGACAGCGACTTTGTTTTATACTATGTAGTGATGAGTTGACAGCTGTCACACACATAATCATATATCATATCTGAAGACTACTATAGTAGTTGTGGTACACGGGGCAACGCAATGGTAAATAGGTAGGCTTTTCGGTTCATCGACATAAAAATACCACAAGTTTTGCGGCGTAGTATCGGATTAAGCTTGGCGTAAAAAAGGTGAAGTAAGCCTTTGATGCCGAGTGAGGGGACATTCTGGGAATTAATACATATTACAAATACTATGCTTATTGGGAACTTCGAGGAATGATCCAACATGTTTGAAAAAAAAAACATGCCGGCGTCAATGCATTTATGGCACTGCGTCTCAATTATTGTCTTATTTAGGTACAAGTGGAATCTTGTTGCAATTCTGGGATATTTCGTTGCTGTACCGTCGTGACTGACTATTAAGAGAACCTTTTCTATTTCTTGAAGTCCCGACATAAGACTTTATAGATAATGCTATTTATACACTCCAAGATTAAATAATTAGAGCATGTATGATTATGATGGGATAATTTACATATTTATGATGGATAAGCCAGTTAGATACTATAGTAATGGGCGTACAGAAATCAAATCAGGATTTATTACAAAGATTCCCATAATTTACTTTATTGTATCCGTTTTGTATCGTAATACATATTAAAAATTATGAAAATAATTTACTAAATATACGTAATATAAGCTTTACTTACAGACAAACTAAGTACGACAAATTAGTACCTATGTAGTTAAATAATTTGTTTGGCGGTGCCAGAATGCACGAAGCTCTTAACTACTTTGTTACACAAGTAAATTACAAAACGATATGATTTCTTTATCCCATTCGTTCAGTCTTCACAGTTTGTAGAGTTCCAACTATGACCCAACTATTAGATTGCTTCTCATAATCAGACATCGGTAACTATCGAGCAATTCGTAGCACACTCAAGCGTGGACGAATAATTCAAGAAACTGCCAAACTATAGTCGCTTTCAACCGACCTGTTGACGGTTGCCTCCCTGGCACCGGGTCACTCGAAGACAGACTAGATCGCAAAATGACTATTTCATAGTCCAGACTCCATTTGAAAATGGTCGAGACGCAAAATGCCTATATCTCATCTAATCCACATATCTTATGATATGACCTTATGGTCAGAGTTGCATAATGGCCCCATATATTCGAGCTGGTTACAACGGACACACTTCATCCCTTTTTGTTTACCGATATAGACACTCGTGCAACATGTGATCCGTTTTGCCGTAATAGTAGTATGTTTTGTTCTTCTCTACTCACGACTTGGTTCTGCGACGCTGTCTCATCGACGTCTTCATCATTTTGTAAAATCTTTATTTAGTTCGTCGCACGTCGTTAGTTTTAACATAGTAGTACATATTATTCATCTGTGGTCTTAACGCTAGATGTATTATTAAGCGATTTCGCATTTTTGCGATGATGTGATGAAACTGATGAATCACATTTGCGATGCAGCCTTTGCGCGATGTACCTAGCCCTTGCGCGATGTAGTCGTAGTGTAGGGTGCAGTTTTCTAGTGACCCTTAGAAAAGGCTACTGTTGTGTTTTAAGGGAGGCCGAAGCACTAGAGGTCTAAGGAGAGAGATCTCGTTAAGGTGGCCCCTTCTACGACCGCTAGGCAGAGTGGAAAGCGACTATGTACAGGCATTGGCAGTCTTTTTTATTATTGTCCCATGCTCTAGGTTTGTTATTAGTAAACCTCCCGGGACTATTGATAGCAAACCCTAGAAACTACCACGAATCGTGAACAATCGTGATATAAAGCTGCTACGTCAGTGCGCCCTTACTAGAGGCGACTCCAGAGGCGACTCATTACAATTGGTAGGTACTCAAACGTAGAGTTTGCCACAAACTGCTCGATAGTAACTGATCTCTGCTCATAATTAGACCTTACAACTAAAGAACATACCTTATTTAACCAACAATATTCTTAACAAAAGTATAAACAAATAATAATCCTATAAATGAGTATCAAAGCAACGATCGACTAAATGAATTAACATCAAAATCATCATGGTTTACTGTTACTTCCTATTTGTATTTTATTGTTAATCATAATTGTGTATTATGGACTATTTAGTAGGTAGGTACTTTGTTGAATACTTTCTATTAAAATTGTTTTACGCGTCCCTCAATAGTAACAATACTCGAATCTAGTTTCTAGACGGCTACATGTTCTACGTTGTAAAAATTTAAACGGTACTTCATTTGTTTTTTTCTTTCTCCGCCTGCGCCGCGAGCTTGGCTTCTTTCTTGGCCTTCTTTTTTTCTTCCTTTGCTAGTAATTTGGCCTGTCGCTCTTCCTCCTTAGCTAGCAGTTTAGCTTGTCGTTCCTCTTCTTTAGCTTGTTGTTTCGCTTCTTTCTTAGCTTCCTTTTCCGCCTTAAGCCTGAGTTTTTCCTCCTTCTTTCTCTCCGCTATTTCGTTCTTTCTATTGTCACTGCTTTCGTCTTTCTTGTTTTTATCTTCTTGGTTCGCAGTTTCTTCCTCTTTCTTTTTCTTGTCTTCTTTTTTGGGCTTAGTTTTGGGGTTATCTTTTTTCCGTTCAGTCTCTTTGCTTTGATCTCTGGATTTGGGCGGGTCGTCTTTGCTCGGCGCTTTGAGCGGTCGAAAGAAATGGTCCTTGTTCTTTTGCGGCGACGTTTCTAACTGGGTAACTATTTTTTGGGCGCATCTGAAACAGATAACAATAAAATTAGACTGAGAATGTCATGAAATTTGGGGTAGGTAGGTACTGACATAGAGGAAAATCAGGAAAGCCCATTAATTGATTTCCAAGAGCGATTTGAATGACGATAATTGGGGACATCTGAGGAAAGTAGAAGTGCCCAGGCTTGATTAGGACAAAAAATAACGATGAGAATAAACGATCACATATAGATAATTATGTGAGTTTCTACAGGCGTTTCAACCGCCGTCAGTCCGCTGTCATAAATGGGCAAATTTTTATTTTGTTGTCCAAAAATCCATACATTTTTTGTAACTCAATGGAAAATTTTGTAGGACATCGTGAAATTGGGCTTACCTTGTTCAGAATAAGCAACTTTACCAACTCACCAAATTTTATTGAAATCTGAGAAAAAAACGAAATCTACAACAAAATAAAAATTTGCCCAAATATCAAAGCAGCTTAGTATGTAATGTAAGAACTATTACGGTTACCTACAGTATATCACTGCACTGTATGAAAGTTTGCAGTTTGGTGTTACTCATACTTTCAATATTTTTGACAGCGGACGACTGACGCCGGAGATAAATTCGAAAGATTTTAATAAAGTATTCCGGTCCATATTATATTATTATAAGTTAAAAAATTCTTCTAAAGTTGGCTGGATTCGGCCTAGTTTCCAAGATATTTTTTTTTTATGTAGACAATTAGGTAGTGTGGTTAAAGAGGGCCTACCGCGAACCACGAACGAAATTATCCCTCTCTGTCGCACTTAACTACGGGAAAACTTCGTTTGCGGTTCGCGGTAGCGCCCCTGACTACTCAGTGCGTAATATACTTCTGATAACAACGTTGCCACTTTGTTCTCAAGTCTGGGGTACTAATTGACGGATCCCAAAATTACAGATGTCACTCATAAAACTGAGCTGCACTGCAACCGAACCTTGGTACCTACCTTATCCTAGTAGAGGCGGAGGCGGCGGCGCTCTCGCGGCGGCCCTCGCGGAACTCGCGCTGGAACTCGCGGATGGGAGGCAGCCGGCCCGACGGCTCGCCCGCCGGCCCGCCCGTGTAGCTGTGCACCTGGTAGTCTTGTAGCCGGGCCTGAAATTGACAATATTTGACCGTTTAACCAGTTTTTTTTTTACAAAAGAGTGTACCTACTAAAAATATTCCCACCGGGGTAAAGAAGTCTTTGTTCCATGCATTCCGTCACTTCCGTCAGCGCTCTTCACAGACATCAGCGTCATTTATTCCCGCCGTTTCCTGGTGGTCATACTACCTAATTTGTCAGTTCTACTTTGATGTGTAAACTGTGGCAATCCTCATAATTGTTTATTGTTACAATAATACAGTTTTTCCTAAGTTCTGTCTAGGTCATCATCTTTATTTTCTTATGGGCTAGCATTTGATTTCCTACAGAAGAATTGTTTTTCAGAAAAGTTATGACAAATTAGTACGTATGACCACCAGGAAACAGCGATTTCTAGAAGCCGCGCTCACTAGAAGTTTTCTCTAGATTGTATAAGGACTCATTTTGAATTATTCTCCGTTTATACCTTCATGCTATGGTGTTGCGAGCGCCGTAGCGAGTTGGAGGCAGGTTGTCTCGCCCTCGGAGGCGCCGAGGCAGGGGCTGGGGCGCGAGGTACCGCTCCGAGGCATGCGCCCCCGCACTTCGCGCCGCCGCAGAGCTTTGTCGAGCATCCATTGCTGACGCCACCGCTGTTCGACGATACGGAAGACACTCCTGGAAATGCAAATTGTTATTTTTATAACGGCACAACATAGTGGCTCCACTTCGCCTGATGGTAAGCAAAAAGGGCAGCCTAAGTCACAATGGCAACTGACAAGGAACCAACGGTACCATGTCACCGCCATTCTGGCACGAGAGATGCTTCTTCACGCTTCGTTTGAAGGGCCCCATGTTATAAGGAGGAAACATCAGCCGGCAAAGAGTTTAATTTTTTTATAGTTCGGCAGATGAAAGAATTGCTAAACTTCTTGGTACGTGTGGGAATATTTTCCACGGTGAAGCGATGACATCGCAAACCGGCACGTGTGGTTCTATGGCGGAAAGGGGAGGGTGGGATAAGAGCTATTCTCTTCAGAGGACTCGCCATAGTATAGGTGATAGATAACGCTCAGTTACCTACGTAATTGAAAGGGTTCGAGGAACCTGGTTCTATTTTGTCACCTTTTTTGTTAAAAGAGAAAAAAAGTAGGAAGTTCAGTTTGACAACTTGATTAGTGGTGTTGGCGTTGACGTCACGATACTAACCAGAGAGGGAAGACTCGCCGCTGGTGACAGAATATAGAGAGGCGGAGGCGGGCACGGAGCGCGCGCCCACGGAGTAACTTGACACCGAGCCTGGGACGCCCCATGACTTGCCGCTGCCGCTCGACACCTGAAAGCATACAATATAACATACGTAACATCAAGTATTAATTACTCGAACTCTTCGGCACCATCGTCAGATAAGAACGACTAGGTAGCTCTTGCTAGTGACCAATCTCGGCGTCTGCCGCAGCCGCAATATGTTGGCGCAAAGGTGTAACAAACATTCAAATTGGGGACTGGATGGTCAGGAAGTTTTTTATGACTGCGTTAGTTAAATGCCAGCTCTTGCTAGTGACCAATATCGGCTTCTGCCGCAGCCTCAATATCTTGGCGCAAAGATGTAACAAACATTTATTGGTGACTGGATGCTCATGAAAAGATTCTTACCTATGGCTACGTTAGTTACCTGCCAGCTCTTGCTAGTGACCAATCACGACGCCTGCCGCAGCCTCAATATCTTGGCGTAAAGGTGTAATAACCATTTATTGGTGACTAGATGGTCATGAAAAGTTTCTTATGGCTACGTTAGTTACCTGCCAGCTCTTGCTAGTGACCAATCTCGGTGCCTGCCGCAGCCTCAATATCTTGGCGCGGCAGATGACGCAGCGCAGCGGCAGCAGCCGCTGGCTGACCGCCATCTGGATGGTCTTGACAAAGCAGCGCCGGCAGACCACGCGGTGCCCGCACGGCGAGGTCTGCATCGTTGCTTTTGCGTTCACACATATTACACACTGAAATCAAATGAAATAAGGTAATGCATTTTTGCAAGAATTACACTGAAATCACTGGTACTGGTATTGCTAGTTATATAGATCAAAGATCAACACACAAAGAAAAACTAAATTGCGCTCATCTCATACGTGTGATACGTGGTCCACACCGGGACTCGAACCCGGTATTTGGATTACCGGTCCAACGTCTCAACTCTCAAGACGATGACGACAAGGGTGGACGAAGTATGAGCGCAACTTAGTTATTATTTGCCTGTTGATCTTTTGTATCTATATAGCAATCAAGATATGTGGAGTTAATTTATATTTACCCACATAAAAAAGACATTTCGAAATAAATAATTGTGTTTCGAAATAAAATACCACTAGCCTATATTTTTTTTAAGGAATGTAGCGTCGTGGATCAGTCATCAGATGAGCTGCCTGCCCATATATATATTTTTAAGGAATGTAGCGTCGTGGATCAGTCATCAGATGACCTGCCTGCCCATATATATATTTTTAAGGAATGTAGCGTCGTGGATCTGATGAGCTGCCTGCCCATATATTTTTTTTAAGGAATGTAGCGTCGTGGATCAGAAGAGCTACCTGCCCATATATATATTTTTAAGGAATGTAGCGTCGTGGATCAGATGAGCTGCCTGCCCATATATATATTTTGAAGGAATGTAGCGTCGTGGATCAGAAGAGCTACCTGCCCATATATATATTTTTAAGGAATGTAGCGTCGTGGATCAGATGAGCTGCCTGCCCATATATATATTTTGAAGGAATGTAGCGTCGTGGATCTGATGAGCTGCCTGCCCATTTATATTTTTTAAGGAATGTAGCGTCGTGGATCTGATGAGCTGCCTGCCCATATATTTTTTTAAAGGAATGTAGCGTCGTGGATCTGATGAGCTGCCTGCCCATATATTTTTTTTAAGGAATGTAGCGTCGTGGATCTGATGAGCTGCCTGCCCATGTATTTTTTTTAAGGAATGTAGCGTCTTGGAGCAGATGAGCTGCCGCCCCATATATGGACGATATCGGTAACGTTTGGAAGCCCTGATTTACTGGTTTGTGAAAAAAACTCGTTTGTGGAGGAGAAAAAAGATTACATTATTACATTCTATTGTAATATCAAACCGCAGTGGAATATCTATGAGGGATGGAAAACTCATACCATAACAATGTAAACAACTACCTATAAAAACTGTTACAGTCAGGCAGGAAAGTGAGCGTGAGCGTGCTTCAACTGTACCTATTTTAAATTGATCCATTTTATTTCATCCTTGATTTAACATCTTCGTTGTTTTACACTTTAAATTAGTACCGATAATCTTGCTATCCTCTTAAGTACTTATATCAAATAAAAATAGATGAAACAATTTAAGAATTTACGAAGACCAATATTTCGATACCTTAGTTCACACTCGTACTAATTACAATTTTTTTGCCAATGATACTTAAACCACAGAGTTGTACACCAACGTTAGGACGTTGGAACTACTTTTTCCGAAAAGTTTAGTACAATTGTGTTCTATATCTAAGTTATTGATTTTAAATCATGTGGGGAAATAAATCCCAACATCGACAGGTGCTCATTTCTAGCGAAGATGTGTTCAGAAAACGCTTTATCCCGGCGTAGAACTACAAACTACGACTCTGCTGTTACAACTTCGCTACAAACTTCTGATCTACGGCGAGTAAATCAATGTCTGGTTCTAGTTTCTGAAGCAATGTTGCTTGGGAAATGCAATGCGATGCAATAAAATGCACTTCGACCTGTTAGCATACTTTTCAAAATGAATACCGATTAATCTCATTATTAGAAGGCCCGTAAGTTTGTCCGGGTAAGCCTCCTTTTTTCCTTTTTTTAGTCGGGTAAAAAGTCTCAATAGTTTCAGGTATCCCTGCACCAAAATTAGATAAAATTTGATCAGCCGTTTAAGTATGATTAGAAAACTGATAGTAAAATCTGGTCAAAAAAGAAAAAGACGAGGTGCATCGCGCTTTTTTTTCCTGAAATCATGACCATGACTAGTGTTTGTAGATCTGTATAAAAGGTAGTTATGTATGATCATACATAACTACCTTTTATACAGATCTACAAACGTCGACGTTGTATCGAGAGTACGGGTGGGGAAGGCAGTCGAGTGAGTGGCACCGGCTGAGTCGGACGCCTGATCCGTTGGTGCCATACCTAGCCAATGAGTGCGGCTTATCTTTGGGTGATCTTGGGGTCACTACAATGACCTCTCCCAATAGAACATTATATTTCAAATACAGTTTCAGAATTTTATAATTGTCCGAGCGAGTGGAGCATGTGAAGCGTCTCCGATAGAGCTTGGCCCAAAATTATTTCGAAAGTTCGCCAGAGGTCGCAATTGCGCGTTTTTAAAAAAAACCCGAATCCCTGGTTCTTCCAGAACTTGAAGTTTTTGGGGTCATCCTATTTAGAATCGATAAACATTTAATGTGAAGAATAAAAAAATAGCGGCAACAGAAATACACCATCTGGGAAAATTTCAACTGTCTTTCAGCTAGCTATCACGGTTCATGAGATACAGCCTGGTGACAGACGGACAGTGGAGTCTTAGTAATAGGGTCCCGTTATTTACCCTTTGGGTAGGTACGGAACCCTAAAAAACAAGCTACCTACTCCACAACGGCCGCCCAGCCAGGTTGTTTTAATTAAAAGGTCGACTATCGTGTACAATGGCATCGCCTAAAATAAATAGAAAGATTGCTCTTTGTGGGCCGCAGCGTAATCGCAAAACTTTTGTAATCAGGGTCGGTCTCGCTTTCGGTCCAAATCACAATGAAATTGTTACCTTCAAACTGGAAAGAAGGTCAACGTATTTGAGATATTACTTAGTGCTTTCAGATAAGTATTTAGGTACTGTTAGACGTGCCTAGACGGCAGTTACATAGTGTATTGAGCTGATGCGGTTTGATAGTTTTGTATGCATTACAAGTGCATTTTGATTATCTTTCAGGAACCGTGCATTTGTCCATGATGACTAACATAAACTTATGTGCCACTGCAGCCTATATATCTTTATACAAACTTACGAAAAATGCGCTTAGCACAGCGCATAGCTCACTTGACTGAAGGTTGCGAGTTTATTACGAATAGGCACTGAAACTGAACTAACTATCAAAACTGGTGGTGGCATCTTGGCCTCCCATACCCAGTCCATGCCACGTTCCTCGAGCCTGAGCCAACGAGTCACACAATTTGTAGTTTGTAATTTTTTTATTGTTATTAATATTCGTTGTAGATGTAGTGTGTAGGTAATGTGTAACAAGGATACCGTACAACGGGGTTACTTTAAAATGCAGGGGTTACTTTGGAAAAGTGTTTTTACGCCATATCCTTATTTTTTTTAACTACCTGTGGCAATGAAATACTTACCTTCAACAATGACCTAACCTTTTACTTCATTTGCTCAATCGCACTATGAATAATTGCGTTATTATATAAACATTTTAAATCTATCAAAGTAGCCCCAAATTTTCCTAAAGTAACTATAATAGAGTAAATCTAATACAGTCTGTGAGCTCTCAGATTGGGATTCGGGTTTGGGTGGAAACTGAGAAGTTCTTATCTGGATCGCGTAGGAGCGAGCGAGACAGGTATTAAACTCGAATCACATTCTGTCAGCTCATGCACTGTAACGTATGCGTATGTACAGAACTATAATATATAATGAGTTGATAGTTGCCTCTTCCTCGGGAGATGAGGCTAGCTCCGGCTCATTCTCTTCTAGTTTATTGAGCAACTTGTCCTGCAACAAACAGAATAACGCATTTAATAAATGGCGATAATAACGCATATAGGTACATAAATTAACATACATATTATATTATACATATTAACCTTTCATTTAAAAAAAAAGAAGAATCGAGGGCGACTTCATAACAACTTGAAAAACCAAAAATAACCCATTCATGTACAGATTACATTTGAATCACCTTTTGAAGTCGGTGCCAAACCGGACGCAAATACCGTAACTTTATAAAATACATGAAAAACATTGCCAGTGCTTATAAAATTTGTGGGTTGCACTCGAATTTCCTGGGATCCCATCATCAGATCCCGACATGGCGACAATAGGCCCTCAGAAGTTTAACTCTTTGAAATAAAAAAAGAATTTTGAGAATCGGTGGATATGCATACCTACTTCATTTAAAAACAAACACACAGTGAAACATAGGACCTCCTCCTTTTTTGGAAGTCGGTTACAAATATCCTGGTGTTCGGGATCGGACAAAAGTATGCGGCAATATTTTTTTATGCCTTTATTTTTCTGTAACGAGCACTTCTCTCATTGTTGTGTGATACCGTGATAAGATAATGCAACGGCGCTCGTGGCTACAGCTTAGCTAGCAACAGAAGGTAAAGCCTATGCAATCGAAATACTCTTGAATGTGTTGGGTACGACTCTATTATCTAGAGTAAATAGGTACTTGCAGACCATTATGATTATGACGACGCGTTTGGCGCACTTTGTGGAGAACCTGCCTATTTGAGTCGGCGGTCCCGGGTTCGAATCCCGGCCAGGGCAAATATTTGTGTAACGAATTCGAATAAGTATTTGTGCTTGGGTCATGGTTGATCTATGTATTTAAATATATATATTTATCAAAATAAGTACGTATATGGTTGTCTAGTACCTACCCAAGTACCCATAACATTAGCCTTCTTGAGCTTAATTGGGGACTAGATCGATTTATTTATGAGGTTGTCCGATATTTATTCATTTATTATTTTTGTATTGTAAATGTTGACAGAAAGGAAATGGGTAAAAAAATATCTCGCACAAGTCGCTGTTATAAATAAATATTAAGGGACAATCATACACAAATCGACCTAGTCCCAAACTAAGCAAAGCTTGTACTATGGGTACTAGACGACGATATACATAATATATAAAACACATATATAGATAACATCCATGACCCAAGAACAAATATTTGCACAAATATTTGCCCCGGCCGGGATTCGAGCCCGGGACCGCCGACTCAGTAAGCAGGTGTCTACAAACCGAGCCAAACGCGTCGTCGAATATCCCCTCAGCTGTGGGAGATTATTATGGCCGCTCCCCCTCATCTGTGGCAGCCTGTGGGGTCTGCTCCACAGACAGGGTTCCCAGGTGCAGATGCAAGTGGAAAATTACGATTTATTCCGTTTTTTACAATGACACAGTCTATAGTTTGTTATTTTTATGCCCTTTATTTAATTATCTAACTGCTACTTAAAATTAAGACCATAAAACAAGCATGAAATAACAGTACCACTGGTTTCAATTTAAGGGTACCGAAATTCAACTTCTATTTTCGAATGAAATTTAAAAATTAACAGTTTTAAGGATTATATTTTGCTTTAATTATATACATAATGTAATCATATACACTAAATAATCATAAAATATCAGGCTCATCAATTAAATACATAATAATACACCACTTGAACATTTCATTGAAATTATGTCTGCCCTAGAAATGGCGTGCGAAGTGGGTTCCGAATTACATGCATTGTGGAGTGCTACTAAACCCTAGGTATTCAATTCACACATAAACAAGAAATTGAAATCGTAAACTATTGGTTGACAAAGTAATACGATCGCAAGTGCGGTAGTTATAAGGTAAGAGATGTATAAAAAATGCTTCTGTTTATTAATGCAAAATGGATAGCCCACAAAAAGTGGCAAAATCACAGTAACTAGCAGACTTTATCCAAAGAAATACCGTTTCTCAGGATATTAAAAAGACAAACTTAAAGGTAAAATGATTGAAAGTTCTTAATAAACAAAAATACACCTAAAAACTTGACCTGAAAGCAAGGCAATTCAAGACTAAATCACACTTTAAGGTTTGATTAATATGGACGTACCTACACCGTAAGAGCAATAAAGGGATATTTCCAAATGTGTGGAGAGTAACACATTCAGAATATTTTTTTTAGTTCTTTCATCTTAACACGTGTCACATCTTGAAAATACGTTAAAAAACTATGAATATTCGGCGATAAGATTTTTAGTTAGTAAGTGGAATGTCCATGCTAAGCAAACGGGCGTTAGTGACATGACAGTGCCGTCTGTGGCGACAGCCTGGCAGGTTCTCGTCCAGTCTGTGGCGACAACCTGGCAGGTTCTCGACCAGTCTGTGGCGACAGCCCAAGAGGTTATGTGCCGACTGTTATTTAGTTTGTGGGCTATTTTTCACTTTAAACAGATTTACAACTAATTTCAGTGTATTTAATAGAACCTATATAGACTACGACATGTAATTATTGTTTTGAAACATAGTAAAACTGATGAAAATAAGAACAAACCGAGCATGAAAGTTCCAACTATGACTTGGCATGTTGTTTTCTTCACACGTTTAGCACAGATATTAGTCAAAAAACACACTCAAACATAATAATAACATAAGCTTACTTATATTTCCTTAGATTTTTAAAGGTTTTACCGTATAAATCCACAATTTCACTCTTAACACACACAACATCTCACTCGTCACAGTGGCTCTTTTTGACTGACAAAAGTTAACGTTTTTTCCACCATTGAAGATTCAAATGTTCGCTTGCTAGCTGTCTTGCTTCATTCACTACACGATGAAATGCGTTAGAGCGAAATAAACATACGTTTCACTGATATTTTGCAACAAGTTTAGGCACGAATAAAGCGAACCTGGCAGGTCGAGCCACAGATCCGCCGACATTTTTATGACCGCCTGAAAGGCGCTCCCACAGTTGAGGGAATATATAATTCGAAATGGGAGAGAGGAGATAACTAAAAAGGTATTCATGGCTCAGTTATTTATTTATTATTATTATGTACCTACCTAAGGATTTTATACAAAGCTAATAGGTACAGTTTTGTTAGTTCGGTCGTATATGCAAATTGTATCACTGTATTTTAGCGAATGGCTATTTGTAGAAAATTGCTAACTTACATGACTAGGTATTATAAGACCATTACAGACGATTTGACGAACATACGAGAAAACAACCACTTATGATAAAAATCGTATAGGGTCACTGATTACTGCAACTAGTGTTGTCGTAGAAACATAAGGTCATCTTGCAAATAGATGCACTTATCTCTAGTTATCTTGTTCGTAACAAACATAATTTTTATCTGGAAAATCACGATGACTATACCACATCAAAACCGTAGGTATAATATACGCTTCTATTGCATACAGTAAATGGGTAAGGACCAAAAAGTTGGACGTAATTTAGGCGTAGCAGTGAGCCTTAGAAAAAAAGTGATCGGAAAAAGTTCCGTTGTGCGAAAAAAAATAACGACACAATAATAAACCTCAAAACCTTAAGGTGCATTATTCGATGGTTAATTTGTCGTCGCACAAGGGAAAAATTGATACAAATTTTAATTAAATGAGTTAAGGTAGTACATTTTTTCGTCTTCACCCTTATACGCATTTTTTTGTGAGTTAGTAGGTAGTAATTTTTGGGTGAGACGGTAAAATTGTAGAGATTCTTTACAGAAAGCTGGCATAGGATCTTCAGGCTCGAATTTATGGTACACCGCTTGCCTCAGGCGAGTCAGGAGCCAGCAACGAGGTACCAAAACGCCAGTAGGTAGGTATAACGGCGTCAGACAGTACATAATTCGGTATATTTTAAAAATTTCCTCGTATTCTATCTAATAGTTATTAGGAATATTCTTAGATCCGACATATAGCATGTGGACTAACAAACTATGTCTTGCGTAAAAAAAATATAGGTAGTTTATTTGGCTGTGTTTGACCCTAGGTCTTAAAGCTTCGTAGCGTAGTTTTGAACTAATCATGCCATGTAAACTTACTTCTATTTCTACAGATTTATTTACCTACTAAAGTGGGTATGAATTTTAAAGTGAACTTTGCATTGCAGTTGGAGAGAATATTCATGATGCGCAATTCGCTAGGCTAATTTATGTCCGAGCCGGCGAGTGCCAATGTCCAGGAGAGCTCATACTTTATTGACACCGATAAAACTTATAAGCTATAGGTACTAGGTATTTTGAAATCTTGACTTTACGCTAATGCAATGAGTAGACATTGCTAATATGTTACCATTGTTAACTCGAAGATAGTAAAAGATAGTAGGATAGCAATCCTTCTATTATCTTGGAGTTATCAATGGTAACTAATTAAAAATGTTTGCTCATTGCATTAGCGTAAAGTCAAGATTTCAAAATAGTATCGCTTATAAATTTTATTGGTGTCAATAAAACATGAGCTCTCGTGGTTCACCTCTATTGCTATATAAGTTATGTAATATTTAGGCTCCTACTCGTATAGGCTTATTTATTAATTTATTGAGTTACACTCAATTAATTCATCTTATTTCAGGCATTTGAGGACTAAGTACTTCTATAGCAGTCTCCCTTTTCCCTGCCCTGAGGATACAAAATAAAGTATAGATAACGTAAAGTTGGGCTTACTTTGGTTCTAGGGCTACTTTGGCTCAAGAGAAGAAGAAAAGATTTAACTCCCAACCTCCTTACTAAGTAGTAGGTAACCCTAGCAGCAACCCGCCAAAAAGGTCAGTCGGGACTCGGGACAAGGACTGACACAATCTCATGGCTCGGGACCCTGAATGTAGTCTTAGTTAAATTGTATTATTGTTATAAGTTTCTTTGAAATGTTTATGTAAGTACGCCATACGATTATAAAAATAAATTATAAAAATATCGAAAAGTATAGACTACTACTAACGTCATCTTGCCCATTTTACAATCATGCTACTATCTTAGTTGCATGCGACTTCTGTACCTACTTTTCGAAATGTTTATGGTATGTGCTCTTACTCCATGTGGCGCGCTTGGCCCGACTGAATGACCCGACCCGAGTAGGCAAAAGGTAACCCGACGAGTAACTAAGTAACAAGACAAGTAGCCCTATGGCACAGCGGGAAAGGAAGGGTTATCATTTGAGTAAAACCTAAGTAGGTATTTATTCACGTTACAAGAAACCAGAATCTGATGAGAAGTGGTAAGAGTCATGTTATTCCGGTGTAATCTATTCTAGAATAACCTAAGTACTTATTGTTCTAGCGATGTAATGTAATGCAACATAAATAACTTATTTAAAACAATGAATTAATAAAATCCAATGGTAGTTAGGTGTAAAATGATTATTGCTTCTTTTGTTATAATAATTTATTTGTCAAATTACGAAAGGAAAAAGAGGTAGGTACATGAATGAAAATAATTTATTTGCTTTCGCGTCATAGAATGTTTTAACTAACATCTAACACCGACGTCTGTTGGCATCTTGACCCAATGATTTCAGTAGCTAACTATAAGTATAAGTATATTATACATCATCAAGAAAAATCTGGCGAAATATTCTGGGACCAATTAGAAATGAGGATGGCAGTTGGAGACGAAGAAAAATAAGGAGTTGGAAGAGCTGGTGGCTACACCCAACATCAAGCTATCGTTGTTAAGTATTCTCAGGATGTTCAGAGCAGTGCAAATTATTGTTCATCTGCGTCCATCACCATCTAATATTAATTAAGGCAGGAATGATTACCCAGCCTTCATAAACTCGTCCGAGACAGCTTAATGCCCCAGCTACAATATCGTTTAGGTGCCTAATTTAATAACGTCTCAGTTTACATTTTAACCGCATTTAATTAACTAGATTGCGAGCTGGGATCAATAATGTGGTTAAATTCAAAATAGGAAAACTGATACGATAAGCGCAGCTGTTTTCCGTGCAGTATAAATATGTGCTGCCTGAATACAGACTTTATTCTTCAGTTATCCGCTGAAGCCATCGTATCTAAACACGGATTAAAAACGTATTGCTCCCGTGAAATTGCTGGCGTTGTCGCAACATAATGTAACCGTAGGGTCTATGCATTAACCGTAATTTCGGCGACGCAATCACCTCGCGCAAAGCCAAATTTCCGTCGATTGATATTGTTACAAAGGTTGCGTCACGTTCGAAGCAGCCATGGTTTCAGATAACTAATCAGTCGTTTATTTACCTCCGCATAGACAAGAAGGAAATAAAGTTGACACGCGATTGCATCAAGTTTAAGGTCGAACACATTCAAACTCAGTTCTGCAGTGACCGGTGTAAATAAACCAATAAGTTCTTCCCGCCGATTAATCAAAAAATTCTCGGTGTAGGAGTTTTTAACGAGTTCCGAAGCATTGTGCCTCGTCCATTGTGCCGGGAATTCCGGGCTTTGGGCTCGTTACGCGAGAAAATGCACCGGCGTGTTTCGAGATGAATTTTAATGTTTTCCGAGTCTCGTCGAGAGCAGGGGCAGCTTGAGTTGAATAGCGGCAATATGCTGCCAAGCTCGGCTTCGTGTCAGTTGACGACCTTCTTCATTGGTGAGTCTTACACGTGTCTTACATTTTGAATCTAGTCATTGCTGTATTTCATCGCTGCTCAAAGTTCTATGTCTGTCTCAATAACTTTAATCGTATACAGGGTGATCAATCCAAATGAGTCAGTAGGGAGAAAACGAAAACTATACGAGATAGGGCAATCTGTCCTTAGGAACCATGGCGTCGATTTGAGATGTAATAGAAACTACATTCAACATTTTTTTCTCATACATATCCTGTAATTGAACCTGGATAAAAATCTGTAAGTAATCGCATGTCGTATTAACATACTTCACAGCGGTTTTGACCAGATTGTGTAGGTATGAAATAATGAATGAGATAAAAAAAAACTCAGTTTTAATTTAATCTCCCTATCTCTTATAGTTTGTGACTTCTCCTTACTGACCTATTTGGATTGATCACCCGGTATAGTTACTAAGTTTAATTGGTTTAACTGGCCCTGAGAAAATCCGACATGTTTGTGTTATTTATTTATTTATTTATTTTTATTGCACAAAATACATAAACATAAGTAAAAGTACAAATGGCGGACTTAATGCCATGAGGCATTCTCTACCAGTCAACCACAAGGCCAAACAGAGACATTATAGGTGCGTGAAGGGTGTACAACAATACGTGTATACACACGATGCAAATGTCGAAACAAAAAAACACTAGTTACGTTGATAAATACATATTTATGGGAATACATATATATATATATATATTATATTTATTTATACTATATATATATTAGTATGAATATATATGAATATGGATTATATATATGGGGTACCTGCTGTTAAATGACTACGACGA
Source organism: Apotomis capreana (assembly GCA_947623375.1). Taxonomy (NCBI): domain Eukaryota; kingdom Metazoa; phylum Arthropoda; class Insecta; order Lepidoptera; family Tortricidae; genus Apotomis; species Apotomis capreana. The sequence goes on from OX392514.1 coordinate 7,317,069, forward strand.
GATTGAATGTTGAAGATTCTCCAAAAGGTGCTTGCGCACCAAGCGCTTGAAAGAGAGCTTATTCTCAGCTTGACGTATACAGAGGGGAAGGGCATTCCAGAGATGAATTGCCTGCACTGTGAACGAATTGCCCATGGCACCAGAGCGATGGGGAGGAACAGAGAGTATTAGTTTACGGGAGGTACGGAGCTCGCCGCCTGGCCGGGCACTTACGAACTGAAACTTTGATCTGAGGTAATCAGGTTATTATAAGGTATATCACCATTACCTTACCTTACCTTCACCATTAATTTTATTGCTTGTTCAAACCCAAACGCAAAGTCCCAAATAGCTGTTAACTCAATCACCACAGAAAGTAAAATGTATTCAGGGAATCTACGATATTTACAAATTGGTAACATTTTGGCGCCTTCTTAAACATAGCATCTCCCGCATCCTTAAGTTTGTACATCCTAATAGTTACTTTAAAACGTGTACGTCTAGCATAACATTGACACGCGGCTCTTTGTCGCGCGACAAATACTACCTGCCACTTTCCTTTCAATACCGTGCGACCAAGACAGGATATGCTGTCTCGCGCGACAAGCGAACTCGCGGCAAGATATGGTAGCTCTGCCGGTACGATTTAGAGTATATTCTAATCTCACGTAAAAAGAGCGGGGTCAAACTCATTGCGCAGTAGAAAAGACTTCTGCGATATGAGTTTGACACTGCTTTTTTTATTTGAAACCTATTATAATAAGTTATCTTCACAGGAGTGTCGGAGATATGTTTTATGTCCTCGCCTGTGGGTCCGTGCGACTACTGCTGTCCCCACGACGATGTGCTGGACATACAGTACAAGCTCTACACCAGGTGAGAGTTCATGATCATAAGTTCAATAGACACCCTAGCTCACACTACATACACTACTGTACTTACCATTCATCTTCTCTTATCATTGGGACAAAATGTATAGTGTCATACATGTGAGATTAATTTATTTAAACTATATTGCTCAAAATACAAAAGTAAAAGTACAAATGGTGGAATTAATGCCACAGGGCATTCTCTACCAGTCAACCACAGGACTAAACAAAAACATTTGTATGGTGCAGGGTCTTTTATATAAGTACTCTGTTACATGTAACAAGTAATGAGCACATAAGAAATATACTTTATATACGTATGTATATGTATATATTTATTTATAAACATAAACTTACTTATCTTATACAAAAAAATGTAGGTACCTTGTGTGAATCATTATGATGTCGGTTAATCACCGAGCTTATCGGATAAATCCTTGCGCAACATGTGATTGAGGGAGAGTTTGCTTTGCGCTTGTCTTCTGATAGATACGATTCCAAAGTGGCACATTTATCATTGCAAACGTATAAGAATTTTATTTCAAGTGGCCATGACCTGAAACCTTCATTAAGTTAACAATGAACTAATCAGTCTTCAATATCTTCATGCGGATTAAGTAATGGTATTTAAAATTGAATGGTATTTATTTATACTAGAATCTGACAAGGTTTACATTAACTTGTGGACTGGTGTCCACAAAATTGTTACTCTTCTCTATGCCCATTATGTACATGTATCCCATGTTTTAAACCGTGATCATATCTAACTACATTTACGCTAAGTTCTATCTAAGCCCGTTTCGACGGTTAAACTACACGAACATCCAAACTTCTTACTAAACTTTCACATTTACATACAGATAGTACCTACTAACTGCGCCCTGCAGTGTTACCCGCGGGTTTTCACATAAAAAGTGTTAATCCAGGGCGTCAGCTACCTCTATACCGAATTTAATTATAGAATTGGAGCGTGAAGATGTAACAAACACACAAACTGCACACTTGGAAACTTTGGCCTTTATACTTAAACCTAAATAATATTAGTGTGGTTTATTAGAAGGATAAATAAGATAAACTCAAATGGGTTTCCTATTTCGCAGATCCAATCCAACGACATTCGAGCAGATCTCAGTCGGCGATACAGCATCGTTACAGCGCTCCAGCTTTAATGTGTCTACTCCCACTATTATCTATTTGATGGGATTTAGTGAAGCCACCACTGGCCGCAGCACAATAACACTGCGAGATGGTACGTTCCATTTGAATATTAGCCGAATTGTACTACGTTGAATTTATAGTATTTTTTTGTTATATTGGTACAACAACATATTTGGCTCCACTTCGCCTGATGGTAAGCGAACAGGGGAGTCCAAATCGCAATGGCAATAGACCAAAAACCTACGCTGTTCTGTCAGTTGACACTGCCGTGCTAGCTCGCGAGATTCTTCTTCACGCTTCATTTGAAGAGTTCCACCTTTTAATAGTCTAATCTACATTAAGTCTTTGTTAACTTTACTTACGTTGACACCTTTGGAAATGAAGGTGATATTAAAGCACTGTAACATGGGATCGTACAAGAGCTAAATAAACAGGACACTTAAAGGCGGGCAACGATATCTGGGCTACTACGACTATTTCCTATTACCAGATGTATCTGAAAACGTCGATATATTTTTTCACAAAAAATGTTGTACAAGAAAATACCTAATTTTCTCCATCTGAAGCATTACAATTACAGCCTAACATCAGTTTATATTAGCCTAGCTAGAGGTGAAATATAATCTCGATTTACGACGCTATAAGCTTCCAACAATGGACCTTACATTGTCGTCTTGAGCATCTGTTTGGAATATTATCTAATATTATTGTTTCTAATATATTTTTGTTCGTATCCCATCGGAACAATGGATCATAATAGTTGGTTATGTATGGATGTAGAAAATTGAATTTCTTGAAATAGTTTTGTAAAGAAAACCAAAGTACTTCGCGAATGTTGGGAAAACATTGCACTGGAAAGTCCATAAATTCGTAAACCTTAATCTTCTATTTATAATTTTCCAAATCATATTGGGTAGGCGATGTCACGGGGCGAGCTAGAGTACTAATAACAGTTTACGAGCGCTATATGAGCTGACGAGGGCATTAATGGGCTATCAATTACTTATGGAACCAAATGAAGATTCTTAACCCGAACGTTGAATAAGATCGATAAAATGCAGACTCAGGTGTTAAACCGATCTATTGAAAAGGCGTTAAATTTATTTGAAATCATTTGACATTGTAGAATAATATTAGCCTTCTAAAATGAAGTTATAATTTCAATTTCTTCTTCTATGCCATCTAGTTTAGTAGTATCATAATTATTCTATTTGCAGGAAGGTTTTCTTATGAGTGGTGTAGTTACCGGAGAGCTAAGTGGGACAATGCCTCCAGTTCCCCTTCAGCTTCAGAGTAATAATGAGGATCCAAATTTTTCTCTTACTCCGATGGGCCCGATCCGTTTGCTACGCTATTTTATCCTGTGTCAGATTAGTGTTGAAATCGTAGACTTTAATACTGATTGTTTAATAATTTGATAAAGATTATAAATATTATGAAACTTATAGGCATTAATCTTGTGTTGCATTGCAGCATACCTGTCTACCGGGGTCTACAACTTCGTGGCGGTTGACTGGTCACGACTCGTGGCGTTTCCGTGGTTAGTTAAAACTAACGCAATTTATATTATGAAGAAAAAACCACACATTAGCCGTTACGTGCGCTATATGTAACAAAACCACAATAATAATTTATAAGGTAAAGAAACATGCAATCGTTTCTCATTACTAGATTGTACCTCAAATCAATAACATGCAGATGATTTACGTAACAAAATTACTCACTTTGCTGTTAGGAATTTGACAATTTGACATACAACCATACATAACCCAATAGGTCCACAGCCTTCAGAAAAAATATTTTCCGGTTGGTGGGATTATGATACGGCGAGCAACATGCGCCTGATAATACTGGCGGTAGATCACGACCGCTTTGCAAAGAGTGCAACAAGGAAGGCGAATCGTAGGCGTATGTTCATTCAGAGGAGTCGTGGTCATTCGTGCGGTTTGGTAGCGTATCATATTTTTCGAATTATTGCTTCCCTGACCTTTGTGAGCACAGGAGTTAAGGGTCAGTGCTTTGATTTGGTCAGTCCTCTCCCCTCTTTGCCTGCATTATGTGTTTCCACCTTACAACATGAGAGCCTTAAAACGAAGCGTGAAAAAGGATCTTTCGGGCCAGCATGTTAGTAGGTATCAACTGATATGGCACCGTTGGTATCATGTCAGTTGGCATTGCGGCTTGGTCTCCGATTTTTGCTTACTATCAGGCGAAGTAGAGCCACTATACGTTGCGTCAATATAAAAAAAGTCCATCGCATTATTGTACGTACTGCACACGTTTGTCGCAGGTGGTACAGTGATTTTCCTTGAATGGGATTGGTTTTGACCAAATTCATGCCTTCGCCTCATGAACGTAATGCGAGAGCACATTTAAGATGCCTAAATACTCCTCTGGTCCTAAAATGTCCAGCTTATAACTCGTCCGAAATATCTACTGTTCACAAGATTTTGATCATGTAAACGGCCAGAATATGATTTTAGGTCACTTTAGCCTTACCGGTCTTGAAAAAGTGCGCAAAGTTAACTCTGATGTTTCTCTGAATTTACTTAACGTCACCTCTGTTTCAACTGCATCCATTCCGCGCATTTCATTTTCCTCCTTCGACATAAATAAAGCTATTCGTACACAAATCGCCACCGCGAGAACGTTTAGCAAATGGTAATGGGCGCGATGAATTAAAAGCTTTTAAAAGTAGGTAAACGTTCGCGTTCGTCGCAAATAGAGTCTCGCAGGAGCCTATTTTCTTCGGGACCGTTTTAAGCTGCACATTTGTTAGTTCGTGGCTACGCGCCAAGTCTTGCTCCAGATTTATACACCCACATAAGGTTATGTAACTATAACTACATATGGTATAAAGTGCATCAATTCAATTAAGCGCTCAGTTCCGTTTTGAAATGCTAAACGTTAGTTTATGTTGGGAATTGAACAGATCTTGACTCGATCTTTGCCCTTTTCGAAATTTAAAGTAGACTTATGATATAATGAAGGATGATCTCCATGTAGTTTTATAAAATGTCGATGGACCTAGCAGAGAACAACAATAACGAGCCCTAGATAACCATAACAAAGCTTAAGAGAAATGTATGTATGCAATTCGATGACCAATGACATCAAAGTATGGAAGGAAGAACAAACAGGAAGCGCCAATTCAAAATATTGGAAGACAAATGACAGTCTAGGTCATGTGGACCATAAATCGCTTACCGAACGTCGAGAACGAACCCGTCATGGAACCAATTGGTGATCCCTGGTCTAGGCTCATAAGAGAATTGGGCTAGTTGAAATGTTCCTGTTAGAAAATACCTTAACCAACATTTTCAGTGCAACACAAACACATGTGTATCTTCCGTTTCTACTGAAAAATTAATGGGGCGTTTGAATTTATTGTTACATGCAGACAGGTATTTGGGAATAAACAGTTAACTGTGCGTTGTGTAATAAAGTGCTCTGTTTACTATTTACACAGCAGTCGTACACTCCAGCCCGTGTAAAGTTCTATCGTTTAATTTAAAACAATGACAGTCATAAGTGTTCTGCAGATTTAGAACAGGTATTAGATATTATATTCTTAAGTATATAGTAGTAGTTATACTAGTTACCTCATAAGTAATTTCGCATATTACATATATTTTCCGATGCATACGAAAAGATTGATTGAAAAGAGATTGTATTGTTAAGATTGAATTGTTAAGCCTAAAATAAGTGTTTTCTTTGTCATTCTTAACTACCTCTCAATGTCCGTTCATGACTATCGGACACCTAGCTTCTTCTTGGAATAAAGTAAAGACTTACTTTAATTTAATTTAATTCATTTAATTGTATTAGTGATCAATGATCATCCCTATTACATCACAATTATTTTTGTTTCATTTTAAATGAAAATGACCTTGCTCTATAAAATGAAAAATATTTATTATTTGCCTCATGCTATAAAATTATCACGAAAGTCATAAAATTTTATCACCATTTTTAAATATTCCAAGCGACAGCTAATCATTTCCATGCCAGAAAAGAGTTATCGACCTTTCCAGGTACATATCAGCGGTCCGCAACACCCGCTACATGGGGGTCCAGCTAGCGAACTTCGTCCAATTCTTGGAGACAGTTGGGGTTCACGCGGCTACGTTGCACGTGATCGGGTTCTCGCTGGGCGCGGAAGCAGCTGGCTTTGGGGGGAAAGAGTTGAGGAGGAGGGGAGTGCTGCTTGGGAGGATTACTGGTAAGAAAAAATACTATACCTTGGAAAACCAACACATCGAAATTGCAGCAAGAGAGTCTTAAGAAGTAGGCTACCTCTTTAACGGGCTTGACTTCTAGCGTTTTGGAACCGATCATCTGACACATGCTGACAGTGCTGATAAAATACTCCACAAAAAACTCAAATTTGTATTTTTGCTGAGTTTCTGCACCATTACATCTTACTCAAAATTAAATACGTAGCACTAAATCCGATAGATCTGTGCGTCAGTATCATAGGCTATGAATTAAGTACTACACTTGTACACAAAATAAAAACCCCATGTATCACAAATAATTAATAACTTTCCAGGTCTAGATCCAGCCTACCCCGGCTACGGTCTCACTACCAGCGACGGCCATCTTGCAAAAGGAGACGCGACGTTTGTGGACGTGCTGCACACCAATCCTGGGGTGTTTGGCTTCCCGCTGCCCATAGGAGACGTAGACTTTTACCCTAATGCTGGACAGTGGGTGCAGCCGGGCTGCTGGGTCGATCAGCTCGTGACGAACAAGGAGTTGGGGTTCATATGTATGTAAATTAAGGATTTTTCTCCTACGTTGGTCATAGATTACTCCTAAAGGAGACTGAATTACCCTTGGCCATCTTGCAAGAGACGACGCGATGTTTGTGAACGTGCTACACTCCAACCCTGGCGTGTCTGGCTTCCCGCTGCCCACAGGAGACGTATATTTTTACCCTAATGCTGGACAGTGGGTGCAGCCGGGCTGCTGGGTCCAGCAGCTCGTGAGAAACAGGGAGGTAGGGTTCATATTAAGTAAATGAAGGACTCTCAACTGAACGGAAACATGCTATCCGTCAAGAGTGGTGTAAAAAGGTAGCTGCCCATAAGAAGCGAATAACTCTAATGTAGGTATGTTCCTTTTGTTCCTCTTAGTTACTCGTGTCCTTGTTAGTCAGTACCAGGTGGCCAGCAACATGTGCGTAAGGTGTAACAAGTGCCCCGGCTGCGTTATGATCAGATTGGCAACACGCTTGTTCGTTTTTAATTTTAATCATATTTAGTAACCAACATTTAAATAGCTAGAAACAGGGTGTGGCTCGTATTTTCCGAAAATCATTTTTTCTTCGTGGCAATTATTCCGTTCCCATAATTTCCCAGTGAAATTTTTTCCCTTGATTTAATTTTCTAACGGGAACGGAAAAAAAATATTTCATGAAAAAATGCCCATGGAAAATAAAATATTGGGAAAAAAGGCACTGCGAAGTTATGGGAACGGAATAATTGCCACCAAGAAAATAGGTGACTGGAGAAAAATTTCACCGGGAAATTATGGGAACGGAATAATTTCCACGAAGAAAAAATGATTTTCGGAAAACATGAGCCACACTCTAGAAACAGACTGGCTACCTACTATTCTTATATTCAAACCCGTTTTTACGTCGAGGATAAAATATACTTGTTACAAACTTCAAAAAAGTTTTATTGTAAAATTAACTCGGGTGACTGAATCATGATTTATGTTGGTTACTTTGAATAATGGTATTCAAAGTCTGTAGAGATAAAACTACAGTAATTAAGGTTATAATTGTTCTCTAGAGCCTCATATCTAGAATTCGTGATTATTCGGACCTCGAATTATAGCCTAATTTATTACCTATCAAAATGCCTATATAAATAATTTGTCTATCTTTGAATTTTGTAGCTCAATAAAGATAGCTCAAAAATATATTATATTCAACTTTTTAGTTTCTGTGTACAAGTACAACCTGAAGAGGAAATTTTGATCCTTAATATTTTCAGTTTCGACCCCTCTCGAACCAACTTGAGACCATCGTTTTGATAGCGCGAGTTTTTTTTAATGAAATGCGTTATTTAATACCCTCTAGGTAGCAGAGACGTGGTTTAAAATTAATTACTACATAAGTCGGCGAACACTTGGTTTAGAACATAGATTTTTATCAAGGTCAACTGTATAAGATACTTAAAAGCCTTATTTTGGACAAGCCGCAACGGATCGGGTTCTATGGAATGGAAGCCACATTTCGGCATTATTGCTCAAGAACATAAAATGAAATGCGCTACTAAAATTAAACAGTTTAAAAAGCGCGTTAACTCTAAAAGTCTGCATCAGCAATAACCGCATATTCGGGCGATCGATGCGTTACGTCACGAGGGGGATGCTGGGAAGGGGGGAGGGAGGGGCAAGGACGCAGCCGGGATGCTGGAGGCCAAATTATTGCCGTTTAAAATGCTATTATTAGGGGGCTGTTAGGGCAGGTTGGTAACGAGGTGAGGGTTATCTTCTCGTTGGTGTTGTGGACCTTTCTAGCTACTTTTGTATTTTTATGACAGGTTTACTGGTATTTAAACGAAAATTCAGCAATCGTATTTATTGCTTCTTGCTACAGGAGAAGCATCAATATCCCTCATACTTATGTTTTTTCGAAACTATAAAAAAAAAATTAAGTTCACGTTATGTTGATGCAAAGAAAAAAATACTACCTACTTACACTATCTGGGGCCACGGTAGTGCCCCCGCCAAGACGAGCAAAAAAGAAGCGGGGCACTACCTACCTTTTCTCGAACCGTTTCATACCGTTTTATACTTTAGGTTTTATTCTCATGTATATATATACATATATACACTGACGTATCAAAACCTCTCGGGTACTTCCCGATGACCTAAAAAGCTGAAATTTGGTATGTAAGCTAGTATTAGTACACAAACAATAGAATAATTCTGAAACTTGGAACTTTTACCCCCAACCCCTTAAACTAGGGGATGAAAGTTTGTATGAGACTTTCGCAAATTTTGATACTAGAGGTCTGAAAATTTATACCTATTGGGCTCATTGTTATAAATAAAATACACATTCTTGGATTTTTAGAAAATCACCCCCCACCCTTAAAATAAGGGGATGAAAGTTTGTATGGGCTTTCCATAATGGGGGATAAAAGTGTGTATATAACGAGGGCTGCTACTTATGTATCCGGAATCTGGGATTCCAACATTTTTAAACGCAATGTCTCACCTCCATGGTAAAATTTGTAATTTTTTTTTAATAATGGCCGCATTTTTTTTTTCTTATGTACGCTAGTGTTTTGTTTTTGTTGGGTTTAAAATGTCATATCGCTGAAATGATGGAACTCACTCGTGAAAATATTCGTGCTATGATTTATTACGATTTTCGACGTGGTTTAACGCAACAACAGTGCGTAAATCAATTAACTTCGACTTTTGGTGATGAAGCTCCATCGAAAACCATTGTGTATCACTGGTTTAGTGAATGTTATCGTGGACGGAGTAAGCTCACGGACGAAGTTAAGGAAGGTCGCCCGAAATCGGTCGTTGTGCCACAAAATATTGAAGCTATGCGAAAACTTATAATGCAAGACCGTCATGTTACGTATCGCGAGATAGAGGCCACTCAGGGCATATGTATGACGAAAATTCATAAGATATTACATGAATATTTGTGTGTAAAAAAAATTTGTTCGCGTTGGATCCCGCACAACTTAACTCAGGATCAAAAAGAAGCTCGCGTCGAATGGTGCAAGAAAACGTTAAAAAAATTTAACCGAGGTGAATCAAAATCTGTTTATAATATCTACACAGGTGACGAATCCTGGATCTATGCATACGATCCCAAAACTAAACAACAATCAACAGTGTGGGTGTTTCAAAATGAGCCGAACCCTACAAAAGTGACTCGTGCAAAAAGCACCTTAAAGCAAATGGTGGCCTGCTTTTTGGTATTAATGGCCATGTGGCTACAATTCCACTGGAAAATCGTAAAACGGTTAATTCGGACTGGTACACGACCATTTGTTTGCCGGAAGTATTTGAGGAAATACGCAAAAACAGCCAGCGACGCAGAATCATACTTCACCATGACAATGCCAGTTGTCATACATCACGCGAAACAACTACATTTTTGGAAGGTCAAAAAATAGAATTGACGGGTCATCCACCATACAGCCCTGATTTGGCACCCAATGATTTTTATTTATTCCCAAATGTAAAGAATAAATTACGTGGTCAACGATTTTCGACCCGTGAAGATGCCATCGATGCGTTCAAACAGCACGTTTTGGAGGTACCTCAATCGGAGTGGAAAAAGTGCTTTAAAAATTGGTTTCAACAAATGCAAAAGTGCATCGATCATCGCGGAGAATACTTTGAAAAACAATAAAACCATATTTAGCCATATACGTTTGTTTATTTTTTCTATTCCGGATACATAAGTAGCAGCCCTTGTATATGGGGCTAAACGTTAGTATTTCTTAAATACACAATTATTATTATTAGTACTTAGGTACTTAGAAACACTTCAGCACAAAAAAAACCGATAAATTAAAAATTACCTTACAAAAAGAAATGAGATCCCACGAAAAACATTTCATGTAAAATTGGCGGCCAAGACTCACATGCTCATAACGCTTTCGCTGTAAAAAAGTTGTCAGATCCCTCGAAAAGCCAAGCCCCTATTTTATGCCCTGAGTTTACTAACCCTACACCTTGGCTTCAAAAGTATGGCTTGGCCGTTTCATAAAGTACCGTAAATAAGTTTAACGGACTGTCCGGCCTATATGGTAAGGAATTAAGTTTATATATTTTATCATGAAGACATAAACTTAATTTCTTGATACCGTATGGGCCAGACGGTTCGTTGGACTTATTTACGTTACTCTATGAAACGGCCAAGCCATACTTTTGAAGCCAAGGTGTAGGATTAGTAAACTCAGGGCTTAGGGGCTTGGCTTTTCGAGGCATCTGACAACTTTTTTACAGCGAAAGCGTTATGAGCATGTGAGTCTTGGCCGCCAATTTTACATGAAATGTTTTTGTTGGGATTATTACTTTCTTAAGATACTGTTATGTTTATATAGTAAAATGTACTTCGCGCTCATTTATTGCATAGTTGGATGACGAAGTATTACCTATATCATCAAAAAATGCTAGCAAGTAGGTAGATATCTAATAGATATCTTACAAAAGAAATGTTTAATAAAATGATTGTATTAAGCGGTTTACACTAACGTGAAATTGTCAGGCACGAATTAAATATGTCTCACGAAACTAAGATTCAAGAAATATATTTCATTATAGATTTTGCGCATGCAGTTCGTTTGTGCATGGGAAGAAAAAATTGAGCAGGATTATTCTGACGCAGTGTTACGAAAACCAACTCTACTATAAGTAGCTTTTCGTAATGTATAATTTTTATTAAAGATAGACCAAGTATCCTGATTCCAAACACATCCTGTAACAAAAACATCTGCACTGAGACCACGTTGCAAAAATATAAAAAATATTTCGTGAAAAATTCATAAATACAAATGAGCCCGCCCGCGCACATATTTTAAGCTCTGCGCAAAAATAATTTACATATTTTAGTGGCGGGGCTCTAATGACACATTGTCATACATCCACGTGGATGGTTAGCATTCGTAGCAACTAGAACAGCCAGAATTGTCATTCTGCGGTAAACATTTTGAGTGGCGAAAAAAGCGTATCGCTGTCTCTCTGGTCGCACTTGCTTAATTTTCTTTTTTAGGGTTCCGTGCCTGAAATAAAAAGGAAACACGCAACCCTTATAGCATCACTTCGTTGTCCATCCGTCCGTCTGTGTCAGATCAAAACTTATGCGGTACTTCCCGTTTATCTGCGTAAGAAATCAAGTCTGGAGATCGTTCTTTGGCCGTGATTTTCTGCAGAGAACTACCTACTTACGTAAACGGTTTCTAAAATCTAAAACTGTAAAGGCTGAGTGAAACGTAAGTTACTTATCTAGTAGTAAAGAACAGTGGGCATGTACGCAATTTGCAACCCGGCAACTTTGAAAATGTTTCAGCCGGAGGTTGCAGTAAAACGACAATGGCATATAGTTGCTTAGTTGCTTTCTCAGGAATAAACAAGAAGTCACCATACTAACTATTGTAACAACTTAACTGTCCAAGTACTAACCAGCCAGTTTAATTTTATCCTCCCCACGGTACGGCCCCCGTACATTCTATTAGAAGGTTACCATTTTACGAGTGTCTTCTAAGTAGGTTACTTAATAAAGAAGTTAAGAGCGACGTTACTGGGGTGCGTTTCTCCGCAATTGAGTTGAGTAAGCCTCTGGGGTGAGAGGTGCTTTATTCATTCACCCAATACATAAGTATCAGAGCAATTCTAGGTACATTTTTAAGACGTTGAACAACGTCACTGCTCCTGAGCGATCAGGAAATAAAAATTGTAATGAACACATTCAACATTGGCATTTTTATTTAACTTTCGCAAGGCTCTGGATCTCGCTCTTCGCTCAGTACCTTACTATGAGTTGCCTTACTTACGCATGACTAAGTTGACTGAAAACTCACCTCAACTAAACCAACTCCATTTTTCTTAGCATAACTCAGGAAATTACAAATAAAATTATCTCTTAAGTCTGACGCTTTTTTTCGAAATTTCGCTGTAATCCAAAGGCCTAAAGTTGTTATTATGAAGTAGAACTGTTTGAGATAGGAGTTTGCTAAGCGTTCGTTGTAACAGCGAAAGGTCGTCGCTGCTCTACACTTGTTAGTAGGTTTAGTCGCCTCGGAAACTTCGACAACCGCCGATGGGAATTCTGAAGTTTATCTGCTCGGAAACTCGCGTCGAAAAGATATCATGCCCGCGGTTATGAATACCATTTACCAACTATTTTGAGAATATCGCTCGAAAGGCCATTAACGAACTCTGCAATTGTTCCTAACTGTGGCTCATATATTTGCTAGGTACCTATGGTATTATGGATCACATGTATTGTTTTTCAAACAAATGAGTAAAATGGTCGTAGATGATGTGATGTACTGCATACTTTCTGTATTTAAACAGTTGGCTACTTCAGAACAAAATAATGCTTTTCAGACGCTTTACGGATCCCATTCTTATGGGGTAGAAAACACATTTTTTTCTGTCAAAGTTACATTACAGTTCCAAAAAATGAACGCTCGAACATAATCGCAGACATGAAGAGAATATTATTACGTTTTACTTTTTAGTTCATGTTATATCGGCAAGTGCACAGAATCGTATGCCAACCGATTGTTCTATCAATTCAAACGGAAAATATCGAATGCATTTTGAAGTGGAACAAATCTTATTTTTAATGAAAATTGTCAGGTAGATTCCGATATCTTGCGTTCAAACCTGCTGGCTTGATGCCAAGCATTGATCGTCAACTCGAAATGTCAATAGTGTACTGTACGTATTTAGCTATCGCCCTGGCGATAAGACCACCCCGCAAATGTCAGTAGATTGCGAACAAATTAATTTGCTGTAGAAGTAAAGCCTACATCTACATATTAAAGGTTGATTTGCGATTTATATCATACAAATTTGGAGCAAAGTATTTGATGTATCATCAACAATATCATGTCGTAGGCTGTTGATTAATTGATTGTACCGCTCCACTGTAGACAAATACATGAAATTAAATTAAAAAACTATAACTTTTGTAAGCTTTTAATTAACTTTGACAATCCCACGAAATTCAATCAACCGCAATGATGACAAATGTATCAAAAAGGCATTTAATCCTCTGGGAACGGAGTCGAACGAGGAATCAAATCGGAATTCACTTTAAATCCCACCGCAAATGGGAAAATTTGTGGAACTTTTGGAATCACTGCATCCAATCAAAACCTATGCAAAAGGGTGGTAAGTGTTTGTCACAAAATGAGGTGATCATTATCAATCTTTTATGTACTTAACTTGAAGGTTCTTATGTCTGGTGTAATAAATTAATAATATTACCTACTCATAATTAATAAAGCGATCATTTAAAAAAAACCTTTAAGTTAAGCTCTCAAGAAGAATATTTTCCCAGGTATAGCCAGAAATATTGGTTCAAGTTTAGTAAAGCGGGTGAAATTTTCACCGCGTTTGATCTCTAAATCGAAAATAAGTATGTGAGGACCTTAATTTAATGGCTCCTGCGGGCCTACGATGGTTGTTCCTATCACACGATAAATAAGAGACTAAAGCATCCGTCCTTTTTTTACGAGCAAACGAATCGCCTGATGGAAAGCGATTACCGTCGCCCATAGACACCTGCAACACCAGAGGAGTCACAAGTTCGTTGCCGGCCTCCATCACGTTTTGACAAACTTATTCTTATCTGACGACGCGTTTGGCTCGGTTTGTAGGTGTCTACAAACCCTACTGAGCCAGCGGTCCCGGGTTCGAATCCCGGCCAGGGCAAATATTTGTGCGATGAACTCGAATATTTGTGCTTGGGTCATGGTTGTTCTATGTATGTAAGTATATATTTAAGTACGTATATCGTCGTCTAGTACCCATAACACAAGCCTTCTTGAGCTTAATTTGGGACTAGATCGATTTGTGTGAGGTTGTCCGATATTTATTATTTATTACGTGATAAACGCAACCATCATAGGCCCCCTGGTTTTTATTGCAGACGGCTGTAGCCACAACCGGGCTTGGCGACTGTATGCAGAATCCGTACAGAACCCAGCAGGGTTCCCCGCGACCCTGTGTCGACAGTGGAAGGGCCCACGTCGGTTATGCAGCTTTCAAGTAGCTGGATATATGGGATTTGGAGCTAGACCACCGTAAGCACCTAAATCGATAGAATTATATTTACGTACACTGTGAATTTTTAATCCCAATGCAAAAAGGAGTTAGCACAGTGTGATTCCTATTTGTCTGTCGTGCACGAATATAAATCTAAGAGTTAGATAGATATGTGGTCTTTCACATCATAGTGCTCACACATGTGGTTACTAGATGACGATATACATAATATTATATAATAATAGAATAATATTCGAGTTCATCACACAAATATCTGTCCCGGTGAGTCCGTTGGTACTTAAAAACACTTTTCCCCCTCATTTTCTTACTTTTTGTCCAAGCAGTTAACTATACAGACAGGTTAATGAAAACCATTTAATCCGAACGTCGATTGCCGTCACGTCACGATTCAATGACTCGGCAAAAATCCATAATTCATATTTGATCGCAATCAAGGGTCTGATCAGACTGGTAACGTGAGACTTTACGAGTATTATACCCTTGCACATTCAGGCAGAGAGCACCAATGTTTTGCGCACCGTCCTTCTTTATCTTATGGTGTTGGATAGGGATAACATGCATGTCTCGGGTAGGCTGGGCGTGAATGTGTAAGCGGTATACGCGTCACGTCGCCCACATGAATCTCGCTGTGGATTCAGGCACGCCGATTTAGGAGTGCAATAACGAACACGTGCTTGACATAAACGGGTTTGTGCGTGAACGCCGATCCCCTTGATTTATGAATCTCTCGAAGGATCTGACGTGGCGACGGTTAATTTATTAGAAACCTCATACATATAAAGACGTTCCTTTACTTTCAGGTTACGCGGGAAAATGTATCTGGAGACGAACCAGAGCCCACCATTTGCGAGAAACGGTCCTTGAAGAACTTTCAGATAAAACAAAGTTACACGAGTATCTATCAAGTTACCCCAGATATACTCAGTCGTAGAGAAGCATCTCATTCAAACATGAAATATCTCTTTCCCAGTTAGCGACACTATCCTGAAGAAAGAGATTATGAGTAACTTGCCTGAGGCTGATGGATGACTTATTAATTTGCAAATCAAAGTGGCAGTGGGAATGAATAGTAATAACAATAACTGCGATGTTATCAGAGTTGTGATTTTGGTGCCAATAGGAATGTGATATTAGGAAATTCGAAGATAATAAAACAATCAAAATATTTAATAGTTTTATTTCTGAATTCCACTTTTTTACTTTTTTAAAGTGTTTTACATATTTTTTTGGGTTTCACGAACAGCAAAAAATATTGACAACTTCACATTAGGTTTGGTTACTACGGTTCCTTAATTAAGAACACAAGCTCAGGCCTTTTTCTTTTATACTTTCCTCGGTAACTAAACTCTAGTTTCTATTTTGCAGCACAGTCATTCTTCTCTCTGGGTCAGGTTCTACCCTTTGTCGTTTAAGGTTGCATTTCAACTGATACTACCTAGAGTCGGTCTCAGCAGTATGCCAATCTAATCCAATCTGCGGCTTAAAATTAACAAGTCAGGCATGACGATCAGTACCAACAATCATCTAGTCTATCTTACTTTCGTTGATTACCGATTTCCATCTTGATTCCTGTTTTGCAAAGCATTCATTCACCTGTTAGTGTTTGGACTAATGGTTGTAAGTATTTAAATACTTAGCTGTTGCAGCTCTATACTATTATTCTAGTAGTACGAGTCAGGTAACAGCCACAATCATTCAGGCCATACTTATTTCCTTCGATAAGTATACTTAAAGTTACATTTTTTTTAATTCTTCCAGATAGTCTCTACTGACTGTGTTAGTTGGTAGTATTTGATTACGCCTGATAATGGCCAGAGCTTATTCGTAGCAATTCTAGCTCTAAGTTTCATTTCCTTGACAAGTCAGGCAAGATGACTGAGACAATCTTTTAGCCTGTCATACTTTCTTTGATAGCAAAACTCTGTCTTCACTCCGATCTTGTTGGCCTTTAAATCTTCATTGTGTATCTTGCTGCACCATTCGTTGGCAGCGTTGACATTGCGGGTTACGTAGTCCAGGGCATGTTCCAGAAGATTAAGTTCTAAATTACTCAGATGTCTCGGAAACTCGAACCGGTGGCATATTCCTTGTCCGTTGAGTAGAACTTCGATGCCAAGATAACTGAATGAAAAAGGTTTGAGTTGATACTTAGTGGTAAATCAACATTTTATAAAAAAAAACCCTATGCTCATGTGGGACAGGTCTTTGCAAACTTCATCGGTAATTAAATTACTTGTGCACTGGGTTCTGGTTTACTTTTGTTGCCTATTGCCTATGTTTAGATCAGAAGTCCCCAAAACTTAAATTCAAATGACACAATCATTGGTCTTTACATTTACTTAAATTGAACTCGTATCATTAAGACTAAGTACAAAAATAAAAACCATTAATGATCGCATTTTCTTTAATTTTGATTAAAGGAACATAACAATTTATACTATTTCACCAACTTTGCACAAAACACTTCACAATTTGTCCCACAAAAATGATTTACGAAGAACCTTCTTCCCTAAAAATTTCTAACATGGCATTCAGCATATGTTTTCATAGGCACAGTCATTCAGTCTTGTTTCGTATTTATGGGAGAAGAAATTGGTTTGACAGGCGTCGATTCTTGGCCAGCTGCAAAACTTCAACAACCAGCTTTCAATCATTGCGTTTCTTACGCAGAGCTCTTCTAACGCGTGATTTACCAACGTTGTTTCACGAGGCGTTAGCCGTGGCAGACCGAGGGATCTTCTGATGCCACTACCTCCAATTTCGACTGGGTTCGCGATGAATCTGGTGGCAGAAGAACGGCTTCATGTATTTTTCCGATCACAAACAGGTCACCAATGTATCGCAATAACCACATAATATGATGTCAGCAAGTTTGATGTTTTCATGTTTTTAACCGTGTTTTCAAAGTTAATAGAAAGATTAATTTTCATTTTGATTCAGCATTTTTTTCACCTATGTATAGGTATATGTTTGTTAAAATTGCATCGGAGATCATTAAAAGGTCGCTTGGTACGAGATCTAGAAGGGGTAGCATATTTAGTTACAATAAAAAAATATGTCCGAACTTCATGAGAGTCCACCTATTGCGTGAAAAGGGAACAAAAATATTCTGTCTTAACCAAAACGAGTCTAAATGAGACTTACTTAGCCGGGGAAATGATCTGGCATTTGTCCGTTTCCACAAACCCGGTGACCCTGGGTATGTCATGGCAGAGCAGCGCGCTGGCCACCTTCGTGACCAGACCGGTGAGCGCATGCGCCTCGCTCAGGTCTGATGCCCTCACACAGTGATCCTCGCAGCGCAGTAGATCTCGGTCGAGGGTACGTAGGGCTTTAGTCATGGATCCTGCGGATTTCTGGGAACGAGGGGATAGGATGTTAGGTTAGGTTAGCTAGGATGATTTTAATTACGCACAATTACACAAAAATACGCTTGCTGACGATCACTTGGTATTAAATAATTAAGTTCGAGGAATTTAGACACGGACTGGTGAGTGGTTTTTGTCATTAGCCACTCTCCTGCGTCGCTGTTTCGGATGACTGGCTCTAAGATAAAACATTAATTCAAGTGGTTTTTTTTTATTAGTAGATGTTGAATTCGAAAAAAAAATTTGTGAAAAATTTCAGGAATGTGATATAGTAGTAGATTTCGGAAACTTTTCATTGGAAAACCAGTAACCATGTATTAGAGACTTTTTCAGGTTACTTAAACCTTTACCGCATACGAAGCCATATATGGCAGATATGAACTTGGACCTTATTGGCACAGGTCAAGGTTCAAATTCAAACAATTTTTTTTCTATATGTGGTAAAGGGTTAAGTGTAACTATCTATTTACTATGTCTAGTTTAGATTATCAAATGTAGATACCTCGCAAAAATCAAAGAAGTCAACAGCCCTAGAAAATAACGGTACTAGGGTTATTCCCTCCGTGCCTCCAACGCACGGTACCCTGGTGTACCGTGGCTCCAGGCAGAGAGACCTGGCGGCTAGGGTGCTGGCTCTCATCTCTGGTACAGCCAGAGAACCCAGCAGTTTAGCGGGGTCATATACACCGGAGGCCCTGAGTGTCTGAAATTGCGTTTAGAACTAGTTAAATAGGCAGGTATACCGTATCACTTAGTCAACGTGAGTATTAGGAATGTATCAGAGTCCTTCTACTTTCTTATCTATTTAAAAGCAAATTGACTTTTGATGCCGTCCCTAGAGCATTCATCACAAAATGATTGGTACATTGTTCAAAGTAAAAAGTTTATTTTACGGGTACGTATTTGAATATCGAAAGCTAATATATCTAACGTTAAAAAGTCGACGGTCAAAATATCGAAAGTTAAAATATCGAACGATCTAAATATCTACTATCATTATATCGACGTTTGGAATACCTAAAAGTCAAATACCGAATTGCTAAAATATCGAAAGTTCAAAATATCTACAATCAAATTATCGATATATGTTAATATCGAAACCCAAAATATCAACCATCAAAAAACCAACGTTTAAAATATCGAAAATTGAAATAGCGAACGATCTTAATATCTACTGTCATTATATCAACTGCTGGCATTCCGAAAGCCCAAATTCCGAACGGTAATTAAATTGCACGTGGACAAAATAGGAGGGTAGATGCGAAATAATAATGAGCTGTGTGTGAAAGTCCGAATCTAGGGCTCTCGCTGGTTAGGACGCGTGCCGACACAGAGCACCCTAGAGTGTTTTTGTAAAGCCGGAGGCGCGGAGGGAGTGCAGCCCTCGCCCGCCGTGACAAAGCTCGGGAGCCGTGCGAAGTGGAGCGGCTGAGGCTGGTCGCCGAAGGCGACCAACAAGCCGAAGCTGCGGAGTGGAGTACAGGCGACCGCGCTTTGCCACGCAAGGGCGGAAGGGCTGCTCTCCCCGCAGCGCCGGAGTTAAGGCAGAGTCAGTTTTGCTCGATTTAGACTCGGCTTAACAAAAACACTCTAGGGAGCTCTGTGCCGGCACGCGTCCTAACCAGCGAGAGCCCTAGATTCGGATTTTCTCAGCCATTAGGCTGCCATAATAATATGTAAGGCGATAGCTCTACTATTTTTAGGAACAAATATTATTTAAAAGCATTCGAAATACTTTACATATGTTAACATTCGACGTAATAATATTTCGATATTTCACTTGTATGTAGATGTTCAGATTTTCGACATTTCAGTGTTCGACTATTTAACCTTTCGGTAATATAGATATACGATATTTAGAATTTCGACCTTAGAATCGTTCGAAGTTTCAATTTTCGATATTTTATATGTCGATATTCAGATTTTCGAAATTCAAGCATTCGATAATTGTACCATTCGATAATGTATACTTTCGATATTTTGAATTTCGACGTTATGATCCTTCGATATTCTAATTTTCGATATTTTAACCGTCGATATTTTGTATGTCGATATTTAAATTTTCGATATTCAAATACGTACCCTTATTTTACAAATCAAGACAATTAAATAAGATGAAAGTCGTTTAATTACAGAAAATATAAAAACTTTATAAAATTTCATTTCTGGATTTTGTGCTCAGTGATTTAAATTTTCGACTTGCTAAAGTATACTGAAAAATCATAAAAGCTACCAAGTACCAACATGTCGTAAAATAAGGATACCTACATACTCCGGAGCAATTTATTACGAATGGTCAATAAGCGCCGATGTCCGAGGTCCGGTTTATCACCTGGTGGGAATCATTGATCTGTTAACACAGAATCTTTAGAGATACCCCTGTGATTTGCATGTTGAGGAATACAGGTTCTCAATTAACTAATTCGCTGCTTGGTTAGCAGTGGTAGCTATTGTGATTAGAGGGATAGTCAAGCGAATTTGATTCACTTTCAACTACATCCCTTGCAGCGGTGTGGTGTCAGAAATATCGTTAAACTAGCTGGAATACGAGTATTTACTTGATTTTCTTCAAGAGTGATCGAGTTATTTTGCTGTTATGCTGTCCTACCCTATGATGGAGATGTTTGTCTAGTTATGGGCTATGGATGAAGCAGTCACTCTCGCACTTGTATAAGTGTCGGGTACCTGCTTTATCCTATTTAGGTACTTATCAAAAAAGCACGTTAAGCATTACTGTTACGTGCGCCCCTTTGTGGCGCGAAAATTCTACCCGTCACTTTCATATCAATACTGCGCGAGTAAGACAGGATGGTGCTGAGTCACGGCAAGACATGCTAGCCCTAGCCCATTAACATCTATAACGCGACAAACGCGACCGCCATAGACTCGCGGCTCTATAAAGCTAGTACCTAATGTCTAATTTTTAAGCCTTTTCTAGTAGGTAAGTTACATAGGTACTGAATAGAATCGTAGTAGAGAATCAGGGGGGGTATTCGACCAATTTTAGAGATATAATGGAGATCTCTCCTTTTCATCGCCATCCGTCACTTTTGACGTGTGCCTACTTGACAAGTGGCGATATCCCTAGAACATCGCAACTTCGTCAATTCGGACGCGCAAAATTTTCGCTTCCTTTGTATGTGACGGCATAAATAACAGGCGCATATTTTAAATTGACCGCGTAGTACGTGAAATTAGTCCGTTACGTTTCGTTCAGAACAGAAATGTATATACATGAATAACATTTTTGACAATCATTATCGCCTTCGTATTTCCAAAATTGAGATGAGATATGTCACTTTTAAGCTCTTCGCATTTAAATGACAGTTCAATGGCGATATAACTGTTATCTAATGGAGATTTGACGTTTGGCGATATCTCAAATGTCAATCTCGAATTAGGTCCCAGGCTGAATCCCATCCCTCAATCCCATTCCTCAATGCTATTGAAATCCCTCGAGATCGAAGAATGCATAGACAGATTTACAGTTACAGTCTATGTTTCATCTATAATGTCTGCACTGACATCTGACGGACATGAATGAAATCGTTAATATTTACTTTGCTCTAACCGGCTAGTTCTGATCAAATATATAATAGAGAACCCCCAAACCAGCCTGTGGATTGAAATTATGCGGGCCGTTGGGTGTGTAAAATATTTATCATTTAGTGATTGCGTTTGTTTCGCGATAAAAAGGAAACTCTCGGCGGGGATTTATCCCAATTTTCCTTCTCCTTAATGATTTATGTTATCTTGCCTACCTCTATGGGCGTGGAATACTAAATTGTGTTGCGCCTCTGCCAGTTTCAATGGTCACTAAGATTTAAAGGATAACCCGTCTGTTATAGACATATACATAGTAGTGTTTAATAAACAATTTGGTTTTGATTGGTTATAAAAGAGGCATCAGATCATACTGCCTTTGTGACGTAATCAATCACACATTTGGATGAAAATATTTTGAAAAATGAATACCTATGTAGGTGTTGTTTATATCCTTACCTACTAATTTTATAACTGAGAAAATATCATCAACATCAACGCGAATGTTTGCATATATTTATAAAAAATGGATTAGATTCCTAATTATAAACAAATAAAGTTTTTTAGTGGTAGACGAAAATCCCTAATCTACTTAATAACATTAGCTTCTCGTGCTACCTAAGTGGCGAGATGGGTAAGTTAATAGGTAGGCACAAAAGAAAGCATGCATATTAGAGTTTTTACGGCTTGTATCCGCGCTCATAAACTAAGCATTCTAGTACCAGGCCGTAAAAATATTATCGCCCAGGGATTCTCGTTATACTATCACAACATCACGAGTAAACAACTGTCTCTCGATGGCCATATTTAACGTTCTTTTACTAAAGTATTATTAAACATACGAGATCTGAAAACAAAAAATAACGCCCGGTATGACGAGGGGAATTCCTCATAATAATATCAGATATTGCCATGGAAAACAAGAAGGGAAGATGTTATTGATTATTCATTCATTAATCAGAAATTGTGTTTGTTGGAAGCGTAACCTTTACCGACCTTTTGGATGCTTCATCGCTGATTGAAGGGTCGTGACATTTAAGTACGTTTCCATACACAAAAGTAGATTTTTATAAGCAAATGCCAAACCGCCGACAGCGAGACAATGTACCGAAATCACTTTCGAAGGAAGGCGTGAAACTTTGTCCTTTCTGAATGCTTGCATCAACATTTGTATATTTCGATTCCCTTTGTTTAGATGCGAAAGACATAACGCGAATCATTTTCAAACACGCAGACAGTTCGTCATCGTTACACGACATCGCCACATCGTATTGATTTTAGATTTACGAAACCATTTCAGATTGCAAGTAGGAACGCAAGTCATTGTGTTTTGCAATATTTTTTCTAATACTATGCTACCAAATATTTGGTTGAAAAAACCAAAATGATTAATGATTGTATAATAGATCTAAAGTACTTTAAGGAGGCCGATAACCTCGTAGCTGTATGTTGTCCCATTGGGCCGTTAGCCTCTTAAGGTTATTAGGTTAAAATTATAGAACACAAAATAAAGGATAAAACATACCTGGGCAACGACCGGCACCATGCAGTCTATAGGCGTGGCGCAAACTATTATGAATGCTTTCGGACATTCGTTAGCAATTGATTCTGTATAACATTTGACTAGGGGCGCCTGGTAGGCGAACCGGTCTTCTAGCGACATATCAGCAGACACGTGGCCGCTATCCAGCATCAGCACAATATCGGAGTTCTGCAAGTTTATGGTTGCCTGTTTAAAACTACAAGATTACGGGAGCCCTTTCAAGTTCAGGAAGGCGTCATCACGTTGAGAACGGATAGCAAATAATTCAATCGATAATAATGGAACATTGTCGCCACCCTAAAATGTGCTGACGAGTGACGGTATATTCATGCCTAATAATTTGTCCCATATCCCTACGCAAAATTCTCGAGCTTCTTTCTTATTCCTGTCACACGCAAGGAGTGTCGCGTGCTCTCCCAGACGACAAAACGTGGCAACGTAATCTGTCCGATTTGAATATTGCCTCATATCATGGCACTTTGACCTCGTATGGAGAGTCAAGTGAGGCTGCTCTCGGGAAATTTATCCGCCGCCTCTGCCAGACAGATTGGCGCCTAACCACTTTAGCTCGTTTATACTCAATTTGATCTCGTTTTAAAACTATATTAACATTTCACGCCGATTGATCTTGGAAATGGGAGCGGAGGAGCATGAAATGTAACTTATCCAGACCTGAGTAGGTCATAGTAAACTTTGTGTGGCGTTTTGGGGAATTTGTTGTTTTATCTAACAAGTCAGGTAACAATATCTTGGGCTATTCAACTACACATATTCTGCAATGACAATTATCATACCAAGGCGTGTTGGAGATGGTGGGTAAAGGTTATCGAAAACACATTTGAGTTTACAGTGACTGTACTCACTAGCGAACTGCGTAAACCATTTGTATGGAGAATTATAGTTTTACAAATAACCACTAGGGGCATTGTACTATTCTCCATATAAATTGTTTACGCAGTCGCTAGGCAGTACGATCACGTTAACTCATGGAAGGGGTACCAATCAGAACGCTGACCGGTGGTTAAAGAATACACGCGATCGATCTGTTGTGCAAGTTTTTGTGAAATTCCCCTTATTCAGCAATTTTTTGATTGTAATTCTGGAGCGATAGTGACCCAATTCTCATTTGCATCAAGCTTCCATGATTTTTTTTATCGAGCGTCGAATTTAGTAATCAACCAGCGCCATAAAGTGTTGAGTGGTTTGAAATATTTTATACGGGAAGTTAATAATAATTCTTATATTGAAAATATGCGTTCCCCTGCCGCATTGCTATATTTATATTTCAAATATGAGTAGTGCCAGACTAGTTGCAAAGCCAATCAATGTCTGTAAAAACTCAGATCAAACATCAAAGAAGGTACGGGCAGTATTTGCGGTAGGGCATAGTATTGATTGCCCCTCGGAGGTCGACGGCACCCTTCGCCCGCGAATAATACTTGGACAAAGAATCTAATTGAAGAAAAGGGTTAACCCATAGCATGCCGATGCGGCTCGCACACTTGTATCTGTCGTATACCGTGTCCCGTATTTGTCTAAACTAGTCTAATTACGTTTTGGTAATTTTGAAATATGTGTAATATTTTATTGAATAGGGTGATTAAAATGATGCTTATGATTCTTATGAATCATTTCAATTCACCCATTTAAATGACAAAAAAATACAGGAACAAGCTTGCAATCCTCCAGTGGGTCTATGATGGTTGTTTATATCATGCGATAAATAAGTCACAAAGCATCCGTCACATTTTGACAAGAGGCGAGTGTGAGAGCCCGATGCTTTGTCACTTATTTATGACGTGATAAACGCAACCATCATAGGCCCGCAGTATTCTATACAGGTAAAGGTACGGATGCAGGACACGGTAAGCGAAGGCTTAGAGCCTCTGGAATACCTTAACAGATTTTAGCAAGCGTAAGCCCACTGAATCAAACCGACACCCTTGTTGATATGGATACATGTATTGGGGTATTTAAAAGCCGTGAAAGGGTTACCGGGGATGTAAAATTCTCTGGGAAAGGGTTTCACAATTAGGGTGCTGAATTAATATTTGAATCAGCAGTCCGTGGCAAAATACGACGTCGTTCAAAAATTGCCTATTGTACACGGATTTAACAATCCTTTCACTGTTTTGCTGATACGAAAATTATAAGTTAAGCATTTGAGTTCTATTCCACCCGAGTTGCTGATTCATTCATCATTCGTAACTAGGTCTTGCTCCACAAAGCCAGTTTATTTACCCTTATTATGTTAGTGACCTTAATCAATATTTCCTTTATTTAAGTAGATCGTGTTTTCGTTCATGTGAATTCAGACATGAAATCTCGACATAAACTTCCCACTTTATTTATATCAGTTAATTGAAATCTTCTTATTCAAAATTTATTGCAGAACAGCAATCAAAAAGATGCGTATATTATATAACATGGGGTGTAACTTGCCTCGCATTATGATGAAAATGACTTTTCTTTATCTTCTAATTAAGGAGCTTTGATAATTTTTATGAATATGCCAGCTGCAGCAGGCCTCATACAGAAGGTGACTTTATCATACACATATTAAGGCTGTTTTTACGAGTGAGCTACGACGTCAAAGAAGTAATCAGACGTTGTCGTGGAGCTGTTTACAACAGCAAATTTTGTGAGTCCAGATATGCAAACATTGAGTGCCTTAGGAGTCGGTACTCAATATTTCAGTTGTAGTGTTTTGCCAAGCGCTTGGGATCTTTCTAACAATAAGTAGGAGAACTGAATAATTCTTTGTGGCTCTTCACCAGCGTTTCTTAACCTTTTTTGTCCACGGACCCCCCCCTTAGGAAATCAAGCACACTTTTAAGGTCCCCCTGAATAAAAAAAACAGCAATAAATAGCACGGCGTGCGTAGCGATTACGAGACTTTTGGTGGCATTTATTTATGATTGTTAAATAGTCCATAGATAAGGCTGCGGACCCCCATAAATATGATAGATAGATTTTTTATTTGTAATCCGGGGGTCCGCGGACCACAAGTTAAGAAACACTGCTCTACACTACTCGCGAAGATGAACGAGATTGGGTCGAATATGGTGTTGAGAGGTTTTTGGTGGAGGAAGCAACACTTTGGTCAACCTCGACACCGTTAACTTCGGGAGTAGTGTAGTGTAGGTACCCGGGGTTACGTAAGTGGGTTGACAAGCCACATACACGCGATGTGCGTAACGTCACTTTAGCTCAAGTGTCAGAGCACTATTCCGGATACGCAGAGGACGTGGGCTCTGATCACCACCTGCAATTTAGTGGATTGCATAAAATTTTGTAATAATTTAACCTCTGTATCCACAAAAAGCCATAAATTGTTTGAAAGCATCCATTGCAGTGATTTTATGTGCTTGTATCAAATATTGGTTCTTCACAACCCGACTGCATCAGCATGCATACTTGGATATGAAAATTAAAGACGAGTAAGTAGGTCTAACAGACTCGATTGAAAAGCACCTGAGCCTTAACACGAGGTAGATTTGTCAGAGTTGCTTTGGCACTGAAAGAAAATCTGCCGACTAATCGAGGGACTCGTACAGATATCACTAAAAATGCTATTCAGTTGGATTTAAATAAAGTCTCTTTGCATAAACCCCGAGCTACATTGGGAACCTAGAATCTGAGGCTGAATGCTAATAGGCTTTGCATTTTTATATAGGATTGTTCCGGAACTACTCTTTTAGTTGTTTATAGGAATTTAAAACCAAGTTAAATTTCTTATCGCTCGTCGCTTGAAAAACTGGGACTTTGTTCATACACGACTCCCCATAGCAAAACAAAAAAAATTAAGTACCCACGATTTTTGCACTGTGTATGTTTTCCATCTTTTCCTAGTACGTAGGTACTTAATGCGGTGTAAGAGAAACGGCTTAAGTAAAAATGTGACTTAGTTTGTAAGTTTATTTAAGGTACGTTACTTAAGGTATTTATCGATCGGCATTCGATGTCTGCAATAAATAATATTGGTTTGATTTTGGATACTCTCCCTGCCAGTCATATATAAAGTGGTTCTACGTCAGCAGGCCAAGGGTTCCGCTCGCGTGTCCCAAGTTTTCTGTAACTCCACGCCAAGGCCTGCCAAATTAAAATGTTTAGGGACCGCGAGCGTACCCCATGGCCCCCTGATAGAAAAATCTGAATATTGGCCTGACGTACTGTGCAAGGTCAGCTGGGGTTCGCCAGCGGATCTCATAGCAGGGAGAGTGTTAAACTTGTTAAGGCAAATTTTTATACAGATGCAGCTCATGGCAGCTGTACTTATAACAATACTAAAACATTATTGCCAAGTTTCTCATCAAGAAGTGAATTTAGAGAACTATTTACCAAAACAACCGGTATAGTATCAAATACACATCACCTGCAGGCACCTATCGAGTTCAAAACACTCGCAACTAAACGCCTGGATACGGCAGTTGGTATTGATGTGCTGCAAGTCTTGAACCACATTGGCTAGTCTTCTGGTACAACCCTCAGAACATCTGGCCTCATACAGACGCAACCTGAAATACAACTCTGCGATCAATATTCAATCTTCTACGGCAAGGATTAAGGCAATAAGTTAGTGATCTTATTTATTCTGTTTTGTCGTATTAATTATTTTTTATTAAAGGAGGGAACGTCTGCTAGCGTAAACCAAACTTTTTATTTATTGTATTAAGCGGTTTACACTCACGTAAAATTGTCAGGAACGGCCCAATATAATAAATATTGTCAGGAACGGCCCAATATAATAACTTTCCAAAAGATTATTGTTTATAGTTAAGTGAAAAAAAGCGGGATTCGAATCCACGCTTCAATCGGATTTTCGGGGCAACACGGATGTTCTGTCCACTAAGTCTTATGCAGGACCCATTGATTTTTCTAACCAGTTGTTTAATTTTTTATATAACTTAGGGTGGCATCGTACATCGTAGCGCCACCTCCCGTAAAGATTCTGACGTTGTGTTAGGCACCATCGTCTCAAGTCACGTAAAGAATTGATAGTGACTCCAATCAAACAACTCCATCCATCCTCATGAGGTTGAATTTGTCACATGCCGAATCACGCGATTTAAACTACTTTCTGCCTTTGTATTCCCTTTGCCCTTTTGGATATCCATCCGCGGTCCATAAAAGACTTTGTCCTCAATTCCAAAAGGTGAGACAAAGAGCAAAAGCCAAAAACACTGTTCACTGTGTATGTTATTTGTAATGGAAATGGTAATTATATACTACCTACATTGTGTGAGGTGAAAAGTTTGAATTAGACCTCATTCCAGACCAGGAAACTTCCTTAAATCACGAGTGTAGTGAGTCTACTGCAGCTGTAACTAGTTAACAGTCTCTGTACGAATACAGCCAGTAATACGATACATACGAGCTGGTATGGTACGGAGGTACACATAGACCAGGTAATGAATTGAAGGCAGCGTATACCAGTCATACCACCGATAAACAAGATGAATTCGCTACGTTGACAATCAATTACGGATGTCACAGTATGAGTAGGAACTGCTCTGTATATTGCAATTTACCTCCATGATCTCCAATTCCCAATTTACTTCATTCAGCATGAGAACTTAACTTGACTACAGCAAGGTCGCGTTTGCAGTATACAGTTGGGACAAATAAGAGGTCCAGAAAGTAATCAGCCAATTCAGGCTTTGCAATAAAAAGTGTGTGATAAACAGCGGGGACTGGGAGCGAGGCAGTCACGGTCGCTCGTAAAATCTCAACGCCTTTTATTACGTTCACTCGAATGATCCATATAAAGGCATGTCTAAGGTTTCTGTAAAAGTTTGATGTATAGCCATTCGAATAGTGCTACGCGAACCGAATGCCGTACAAATCGTAAACGACGGCCGGTGCCTGCCAATAATGTTAAGCATGAACTTCAGGTTTCTCAGCCAATATCATTTATTGAAGTATACAAAAAAAACTGCTTGTAATTTAGCAAACACATTGGCTCATAAAAACAAAGAAAAGATAAGTGAGCATTGCTTTACTGAGCGTAGCATAGCGTGACATTGAGTGATAAATAACGAAAAGGGCGGGAGAGAATAATGCTTTATAATATTCCGCAAAAATGGAGCATTAGTGTGAACTGTGAACGCAAAAGCGTTTGATAGACAGATATTCTAGAGATTGTTGTATTATTTCCTCGAAGGAACGAGCGATATCCGGAATGCAAGTGGTGTCACTAAGGGTAGTGATTTAAGCCAAATTATCAATAGCGAGAGACATAAAGGCGTCGGCGACGGCAGCCGGCCCCGGGGACCATCACGGATTCATGAGCCGTGACTCTAGTTCCTTCAACTTTCTTCCCGTCTTCGATAGGAAACTTTGCAATAGTGTCTGGGTGGTTTGAATA
This sequence comes from Apotomis capreana, assembly GCA_947623375.1. NCBI lineage: Eukaryota > Metazoa > Arthropoda > Insecta > Lepidoptera > Tortricidae > Apotomis > Apotomis capreana. The sequence goes on from OX392514.1 coordinate 7,346,685, forward strand.
GCTGATGTTAGAGAGATTTTGAATCAATTTTCTAATGATGATCTTGGAAATAATGGCATATGTATCAAAGGACAAATTTTGGAAAACACGACTGTTCAAACACAAATACGACGCCCCCTATCTGAAGTCTTGGGCTTGATCAACTTTATAAGTCTGGCAGGCAGGTGTTCAGTAGAGGTGGCCTATGGTGGCCTCAGGACCCCTTAGTGTGCTGCCTTTGTAGGGAATAGGTAACTTATTTCCACGATCCTAATTGGGTCCACTAACTTGGGTAGCAAATATTGCCATACACCTTGACAGATGTAATCAGCAATTATTTACTAACATCGTGAATTTGGCTCATTCGCCGATAGTTATGACATGATTCTCACATGCAGAGACAAACAGACCGACAGTTCAACACTTCACGCTTATTTATAATGCTCCTCAGCCTTGGGACCTTGGAGGGTAAAAAGATAAATTTAATCGCAGTCTCATATGAAACCGTGTTTTGACAGCGGCGCGAGAATCACTCCCTTATGACCGGCGGACGTTTTCGCTATGCGGTGACCTCACGGGCCACTGCCTTGCTGCGTAATTTTACAAACAGAATTTTCGATAAAGAGGAAGTAAGAAATAATGTATTCAACTGACCACTAATGTATTTTAGATAATCATTTGGAAAAGGAGAAACAAGTGATAGCTCACGAGCCAATTGCCTTACTGCGTTTGCTGCCGAGAATGTGTTTTAATGACGCTAAAATGGTTTTCTGATACCCAGTACCTGGATAGGCAAATACAAAAAGCCGAACTGTGATAGATTTGCCAGTTGCAAAAGTTAAACAAAAATTGATAGCAAAGCCAAGGACACAGCGAGACTTAATTCTATTGATCAATAGCATGTCAATACATGCCATTTGAGTGATATATCAGAGCCATATCAAGGACTTTCAGTAAAAGGTAAGCAGTCCTGGTATATCATAACGCACAGACGTTTGTAGCACAACGCTAAATGGTGATTTTTCCGGACATATAAAGTCAAATTTTCGTGATATTTCCTGAGCTATGCCTTAAGATAAAAAGCATCGCAGTTTCATTATAAAGCTGTGCTGTGTTTTGACAGCGGCGCGAACTGGTCCCCTGTGGTGTCGCCGACGAGCGGTTTCATCAAGCGGTGACGTCACGGACCGCTGACTGCTACAAATCGAACAAGAGAGACACGCTTTTACGTCATCGAATAATAGTCTGTGTGTTTAAGGGTGTTCAAGGGGAAATATTGTACTTACACAAGGTTTTTTAGAGCTTTTATTTTTCAGAGGTATACCTAAAATAAAAGTAGGTTGCTACCTGCAGTTGTTTTGTCGGCCAAAAACTATAGATTAAGAGCTAGCGACCAAATCGGTCGTGTCGCTTCAGCTGTATTGAAACTCCGTTAGCTACTTCTCTGAACAACCTTTTCCTATAATCCTCGTGCTGGCAGGCCGCGGGCGGTGGATGCGGGTGTAGTGGGGTGGGGAAAAAAAAGAAAAAAAATGTGGGCTCAGCGACTTTAATTTTTTTTAAACAGTTGCTCTGTACTCCTTGTGCACCCAAAAAAAAAAAAAAATCGATCGGGTGGTGGAAAGGGGTTGCCTCAAAGGGGGTGATCAAATATTGGACGTCAATTAACTTTACTTTTTTTTCGATACCTTCCCACCGATATTTTTGCATGGCAATTTTTTTGGGGCTTACATATTGATTAATCTCGCATCAGAAAAAAAGCCAATACAGCTGAGCCCACACGAAAATTATTATTATTTTGGTAAGTACTTTTAATTAACGCTGGCAACCCCTTCCCACCACCCGATCGATTTAAATTTTTTTTTGGGTGCACAGGGAGTACAGAGCAACTGATTGAAAAAAAAATTATAGTCGCTGAGCCCACATTTTTTTTCTTTTTTTCCCCACCCCACTACCCCGCATCCACATCCACGCATGGCAAATATCTTTAGTCTTTAACCACATTATAAATGGAAATGAGTTCCAATTCTTTGGTTTGTGGTCTTCCAACAGAGGAAGGTGATTTTTCTGTTAAGATGTTGGGGAGTTTCTTCAAAAGTTACGAGATTGTCCCATAATATTTATTAAAATACCTCTTGCAAGCAGCAGTAAGCTGTTCGGATGGTCATTTGTTTTGTTTGTGTTATAAATTTTAAACATGTGTTGTCTATTAGAACAGGTCACAACTACAATATTATAACAAGTGCTTTTGTGCACACCATCAGATATATCGCAGTTAATAAGTCGTGTTCAGATATAAATTTATGGACGCCTTATATGCTGCGATTTATCTGATGGCGACTGTACCTATAATAAGGTATCTTAGACTAGCACGCTAGTTGCACGGGAACGTTAACGCTGGGCTTGAATCTACGTCTGGCTTTATATCTCAAATCTGCGTTATCTGTGAACCAGTGACGTCACAGCCTCAATGACGCAAGCGGGGAACACGTGGGAAACAAAACAACGGTAACCTGTCGATTGAATACGTCGTCTATAAATTATAACATTTCGTTAAAATTTGCACCCACGTAAATATAGATATTTCAAAAAACAAAAGACATGAAAAGGTGGCCTAATATTAAAACTTCAACGAAAGCTTCGTAAGTACATTGTACATTGTTCGAAAGCCCGAAGTTCTCGAAATTAGGATAGCTGCCTGCGAGACCATTGATCTTGGATTTGTATCTGGTCTAGTGCAAATATTTGTGTGATGAATTCGAATATTTGTTCCTGTGATAGATATTCTTTAAATAAATATGTTATTTTATTATGTATACAAATTTTCTCTACGTGACGTGTAACATGTTTCGAATCGTTACACGATTCATCATCAGGAGAGCCGATCAATTACGGCGGTGGCCAACCGAGCACCAGTGCCACTAGTACGAGTAAACCCGTTTTGTATTTTAATGTCTGAGACCCACGGTACTTTCCTATGTAAAACCCTTATTCTCTAGATAATAGATTAATACCGCATTTTGTACAATCGGTTTTTGCAAAAAAAAATTAAATAAATAAATATAAAAATAATAGTGTTCGTGAGTACCTATATAATTTTGAGAACCTTGCGCGACTGTACAAGATGTCTCGGTTGTTATGCTAACTTCTGCAAAAGTCCATTTTGTGTCGATATTTTCAGATGTGAATTTTCGACATTACGCAACCCACAAATTCGCGACACCCCTAAGGAGGAATACGTAATACGTGACATTTATGAAGTCGGTAATGGCTAAAACGTTTATACTAGCTCCAGAAATGTCAAATCCCGTGTATAAATAGAACCCCAGTGCGGGCAGCTTGTTAAGCAGCCAGTTACAGCGATAAGTTATTTAGGGCTTGAATAACAAGGCAAAGTTGGAAATAGCAAATGTTAGGAAAATGGTAGGAAGTTGCTTAAGTTTGAAATTTGTTTCATATTTAGATCAATATATGTACATAAAAGGAGTTTTCGTAAGTAATGAGTTTATAAGTAAGTGATGATCACGATGATTCAATGTAATAACATCCAATATTAACGATTATAAATATTTTGTGAGTACAATTCATCACCTATGTCTCGTGTCATCGACACGAGAGTGCTTTTCGGTGGCGTGGTGTCCATAGAACCCGATTCCTACCGGCTTGCCTATTTTAGAACAGAGGACCATTCTCTATTATATTTTGTTAGAAAATTAGCTAAACCAGTCCCAGCTTGCCCGTACATAATGTTTGACGTCACGCCTCTGTGCCTTCACTTTCTCATCTTTAAGATTATTTACTTCCTACTAAATTTACTTTATTTTTAACACACTGACTGTATCAGTAGCAGTCAAATGACACACTTTGCCTCACAATCGTATACCAACATTCGATGGGCACCTGCCTTTAGTATCTCATCTTCATTAACATGAATCTTTCTGCAACCCTGAAATTCTGTACTTACTTTTTAATACACTTGCACTGTTTCAAAAGCAGCGCCACATACTGTCCGATATTTGTGTCTGCCCCGAGCACCGACACCTGTATTCCTCGTCTCTCTTCCACCACCGGCACGAGTGGTGGTGCGATTGCTTTTGGCTTCTCTTCCTCGTCCTCAGGCGTTTCTTTTTCCTCGGACTTCTTTGATTTCACCTTACATTCAAGCCAGCGAAATGGGGCTAGAAAAAATTTAGGCTTTAAAAATGGCTTTCTTTTTTGATTTGACGACGACTGAAAGCCACGTGAAAACAATGTCTTCTTTATACCTAACTAGCGACCTGCCCCAGATTTGCACGGGTGCAAATCTGATAAATTACGCATGTATTATACATATAAACCTCCCTCTTGATTCACTATCCAATAAAAAAAACCCATCAAAATCCGTTGCGTAGTTTTAAAGATCTAGGCAACTACGCAACGGATTTTGATGCAGCAGGAAGCGATTTTGTTTTATACTATGTAGTGATTTCATAGTAAATCGTTTAGCTACCATCGATCACTTGGTTTAGTACCTAATTTACTTAATGGTTGATTCATACGAAAGCTTTTCTTTGCGGTCATCGAATGCTTATGACGGCGTTTGAATGAAAAATTTGTTGGTTTTGGAATCGGCTGAGTACGTATATAGGTAGGCATGGCATATCTATTCAGCAGCGTTTTGAATTATGAGTACACCACTTACTGCCGAAGTTGGTTCCGCCTTCAGTTACCCGTAACTTGATCCTGTGCATAATGCCTTTCTTTTTTTTGTATCGATCGCAAGGTCGCGGACAGTTGGGGTCCACCGCTGGTTCTATATCGGCATAGGCCCTTCTGCATGGAGGGGTCGGTTTCAAGGGATCGCATGGCGGTTTGTCCTTCGCGTACCAACGAATAACGTTATTGCATGAGGCCAAATTTGGATAACATTTGACGCAGGCTCTGGAAGTAATTTCTGATAATACTGTAAGCGATAACATCCTGTTTTTTTGGTTGAAATTTATTTTTTTAGAGTTTGCTGCCGTGAAATTTTGACATTATGTGTGAATATTAATGACACGTTTTGTCGGATTTTGACTTGCTCTATGGATTAGAAGAAAAATTACTTCCCTTCTAGCCAGCCTTTTTCTAAGTATAAAGGTATGGATCGAAGTGCTAATAATAAATACGTACAATAAAAAAAACTGTGGTGAAGAGGTGAAAGGTTACAAATCCAGACCACACGGTCTCTCCTACAGTGCGTTGCATCAAAATCGACAAAGCATTTCTTGAATACTCCCATCCCAGGAGCTCGTACTACTGATTATCTAGTAAAATTATGAACATTACGTTCAATTAAATCAATATGAAGTTTTGATATAAACTAGCTGTCCAACACAAAAGTCCCAAAGGAAAATTACTCCGTGGCTGTATGTCGACATTAAAAATACCCATTAGCCAATCCACATAACAATAGGAATGGAGGAGGCAATGTGAAACTTTACAACACCCCTCCGCTTAATAATTATCCCAGCTATTCAGACTTTAGAAGGAAATATTGGTTCAACTTCGGCTGAATGCATTCCAATAACTATTCTGTTGTTAATTAATGCAAAGAGGCTTCAATATAGAGCTTCCGACTTATTTATAGTCGAACAACAGAGAGGGAAAGCGGCCGCCCCGGCCAACGCTCTGCCTTGACATTGCTGTATTTATAGTCGGCACTCATCTGTTATTGGCTTCTTTGTTACTACCTATAATCTAAAATCGTTCGTAGTGACCACCGAGATACGGGAGCGAGAGTCCACTGGATAGTACGCTGATGTAAGTAAACAAAGACTGCAAATTAGAACAAAATTGGCTTTAGAACAAGCACCTCGCCTCGTCGACTTCCATGCCGTCTATGGACTTAATTATATCTAAGTGAGGTAGGTACGTTTAGGTATAAGTGCATTGGCGTATATAGGGGGGTGGCCGGGTGGGCCGTGCCCACCCCAGTATGGTCTAGTGCCCACCCCAGGATTTTGGGCTTCCCATAGAAATTCATGGTTTCATCTCATAGGCCATGGCCAGGCCCACCCCCGGGCCCACCCCAGGCCCCCCCTGAAAAATAATGTTAGATACGCCAATGTTAATAAGTGCATGATGCCGTCTTATAAGTACGTGTTTTAGGGCCACTTCTGTGATTGGCATGATGTGCTCAACATGGCGAATGTCATTCGATGTGTAATCTAATCACGTGTATTCCGATTCTACTTCACTTTGTGATTCACCTTGTCTTAGTGGAGATACCTACATCACAATCAGTTTACCTATTTGTTTGATCATCAAATTTTGATGATCGAACAAATTTTTGTTGTTGTTGAAACATGATTTTTGTTTGATTTGTTTGTTTATCAGTTTGTAGTTACTTTTGGGCAAACATATTTTAGTCCATAGACTGTACCTACTTAACAAATCTTCTTTTGAATATTGCCGTGTAAATATTTAAAAATGGAAATAGTTATTTGCTATGAACGTACTCGTATATATACAGGCAGGTTTGATTAGTAAATCAACGAGCTTGCATATTTTAGTTGCTTAGCGTAGCTTGCGTGCTTAGCTAATAATATACTATTACGTTTCAATTCCAATTGAATCTGGTGTTAAATCCTTAGAAGCTGCTCCGCTGATAAAGCAACTCAGTAAATTGTGATTGGATTTTCTTGACCAGGAAGTTAGATTAGCACTTGGAAAGATTCAACGACTACTTAAAGGTATTGAAAGGCTTTTGGCCGGGTATATACCGACCGAATGTCTATGCCAAAGCTAAGTAATAGAACTGAGCAGAAAATATTTTCCGTTTGCGGTTGATTCAGAAGAACGTATGTGGTCGGTGCAGATCCGGCGTTGTAGTTTTGGTAGAGCAACGTCATATGTGCCTATAGAATACACAGGCTTATGTGACGTTCTTTCAAAACGAGCTAACGAGAACACGAGTGTTTCAGCCAAGCGACCCTCGCGACCTCGCTTGTAATCCGTTTAAGTTTGCACTGCGCTTAAATCAATAGCTCTACGTGAAAGGAAGATGTTATAAAGGTGACCGTTGGAGTTTTTAAGTCTTTAAATTCGCCTTTTGTGTTTCCGGTATGTTACTTTACTATGTAATGTAGTTTGCAGATATCGACTACCGATTTTGTATAAAGACACAAAAATAATAATGAACCATAGATATCTAATACACCACTGAAAATATAGAGAAGTAAAAAAATCTTAACTGGGTAGGTGTCCACCCACCCGCGCAATTTCGTCCGTGTTTTTTTCTTCCTTATTATCATACCCCGGGGTTTTCAATGCACAAATGAATTAACACTATAAGTCGACAGCAGACGTCCAATCACCCGTGCACCGAAAACCCTCTTCTTCTTCTTCGTTACACTCTTTACAGAGTGGTCGTGGCCATTATGCATTTGTGGAGTTCTGAGTGACCCATTTGACGACACGTCGCCATTCGTGCCGTAGGGCCGAAAACCCTCGGGTATGCTTATTATAGTCGGGTAAAAAGTATAATATAACTATCTTGGTAGGTCCAGCTATCTATGTACCAAAATTGATCAAAATCCGTTCAGCAGATCGACGTGATGAGAGGACAAAGGAAAATTAGGTATCAACAGATGGTGCTTTACGGCTGAAGCCACGCTGCTGTATCGCGCTGTTAAGATTTTTCCTGAACTAATGACCCCTCTCCATTGAAGACACTGATTTTCTATACAATTTTAGAATTGTATAATACTTAGTATAGATTTGTCCTTAATAAACAGTGATGATAAAAAACCCTTACACTATGCACCAAAGAGTATGTAATCACTACGTTCTATGCACCCTTAAAATATGCAATGAAATGTCGCCATAACGTGCGTTATAACAGGCTTCGAAGTATCACGTTTCTGGTGGAACAACTCGAGAGAACTGTAAAGGGATTTCATATAGATTTTATATAGGAAAAAAGCACGAGTATGTCTTATAAACGATGGGGGCCTGGTGATCTGTAATACAAGTATTATTACTTAGTACGGACACCAGTCCCACAAACATCTTAGTTTGTAGCTGCTTCTTTGGGATACTATTTAGGTATACTACTTAAGTATTAGTCTTAAGATTGATGTTTGTGGAGAAAATAAAGAAGTTATTATTATTATTATTATTATACAGAATTAAAGGCCTGGGCCGAGAAGTAATTTTTCAAAATCTGTGTTCATGAACGTCGGTCTATACCTACTTATTCACACGGCAAGCCTTTTTTTCCCGGCGTCTGCAGTAATGTACTATTAAATGATAAAACTAGATGGTCCATCTACTTTGCTTTGCAATCAGCCTTTTCGTGACGAGTGATCAGTCATGGCCTCGAGATCGCGTGACGGACGGTTTCCCTAAATAATGTGGGTACCTAGACTAGATGTTATACATACAACATAATGAAAAATTACTTTTTTTTCAAAAAACTTGTATTACTTTGGTAATCTCAACATACGTATGCATATTATGGCTGCGTTAGCACCGCAATGTATCCGTATGAGGCCCGTACAAGTCGGCGAAAAAACATTTTTATCTTTTTTCAAAGCTACAGATTTTTTAAACATTTATTAGGAATGAGGGTTACCTAAATAAATATTCCTGAAAGAAGTTGGACACCTGTTCCATGTTATTCTTGGTGCAGAAACTGTCCATCACGATCCAGCGCGGTAACACAGCCAGCGTGTTGGGCATTTTTGCGCCGGGAATGATCGGAGCGGGCTATTTGTTTGGACAATCTCTTGTTATTCATTTTACTGTTCACTTTTTGTTATGTCGCATATATTTGCTCAGTAAAAGGTACCAATATCCTAAAAATAACATTTTTATCCAGTAAACTAAATCAAAGCCTTTCAAAAAACCGTATATTGGAATTCCCAAACACCTGAGTCACTAGTAAACCTAGTAGTATTATAAATCGCGTGTCCGGCCCAACCCTCAGTAGCCTTGATTCGTGATACAGTTGCGTTTTACAGGCCAGTTCAGCGAATGACCTTATAGACATGAACATGGCCAAAGGACGGTGATAATGGGCATGTTCGCCTGTCGACTACGAAGCCTTTTGTTCAACAGTTCCGGACGAGAAGGTTTCCCTTGGGGAACTTTTATTCTGCCAGAATAAAATCTTATGCTCATGTGAGGTAGTCAGCGTTATTTGTACGACAAAGACTTTGTTATTGAAGTAGTAGGAGATACTTTGGAATAACAAGACGTATAATGTAACGAGAAACATGTCTAAGTAACTTCTAAAAGAAAAGATACAATAAATTTTATACGTAAGGCAGGTTTCCAGTTTGAAAGGTACGCAAAGTTTCGAATTTTACCAACATTCGTAACTTATTCTCGTAAGCGACATTTGTGTTTTTGCATTTGAGTTCCTTTGCTCGATAAAAGTTCGAAAGTATTTCGGGGTTTGGACTTTAATACTCTAAGTTAACTTTAGGGACGTATTTAGTTCCTGTAATAGGCATTTTTTTCTCAAATATACTGCTAACTTAATCAAAGCTAAAAAACATTGAGTCAACTTTAAAGGTGGTCTCCTCCGTTTTGAAGTCGCTTGAGTTGAGAATTCTATTATTGTAATCATTGCTCTTGTTAAGTTGCATCCTATCAGAAATATAAATGTGGAAATGTGCCAAGTTCGTTAACTGAAGCTAATAAAAGAAGTGAGATCTAAGTAAACAAAGTTCTTGTAAAGCTCCTTAGATTCTGCCTACTGAGTCGGCGGTCCCGGGTTCCGGGGATCCCGGCCTGGGCAAATATTTGTGCAAATATTTGTTCTTGGGTCATGGATGTTATCTATATATGTATTTATATATTATGTATATCGTCGTCTAGTACCCATAGTACAAGCTTTGCTTAGTTTGGGACTAGGTCGATTTGTGTATGATTGTCCCTTAATATTTATTTATTATTTATTTATTCTCTCTATTCATAACCTTTTTTCTACTTATTATATTTGTTATATTATATTAGTTGGTAGTTGGGTGAATTGCAGAAAATATTTACCTTTGGAATTTCGTAACTAAACTGAGAGTAACGAAACTGATAATTGCTGTAACGAAACTGATAACATAAAGCGTCGGACTCATGAAATAAAACTAGTGATGGTTTCGTTCGCAGAATTATTTAATAAAACTTTTTAATTTCAATTAGCAATATTGATTACCTACTGATTTTTGGTTTACATAATCACAGTGTGAATATTAACAACAAATATGATCTAAATAATTAATTAGCCCTTAACCACCTACCTCCAGTCTCACAGACTCATCCAAACTTTAAATTGTTAACATACCTATGTGCGAGCATCCTACAAACGTGTGTGTCCTTGTAACTTGTCCCCTCCTGCAGTCCTGCCTCAGTAGGTACCGTCATTATTTTGGTGGTTCGGTCTCCGACCGTCTCTTAGACGGGTGGTAGGTGGAAACATATTTTTTCTTAAGGGTCTCAGAGACGGGTGGTAGGTGGTTACGTGATCCTGATCATGGATATTTTTTCTTTACTGAGCCGACCGCTTAGTCAGTAGGTAGTGATAGTGATCTTACCTACAGTGCCTAAAGTGCATTTTTATTTGTGATAATAGGACAGAATAATAGTTTCGGGGTCAAGTGTTTCGAATGCAAAAAACCAACTTGCAACCAATGTGCAAACAAAGTGTGCATTCACTGCCACGAACAAATGGAATAAATTAGTGGTCTACAATTTTATACAAATGTTACCTTTATATGATCATGGAGAAAAATGTCTAAACAATCAGCATTTTAAAAGGAATAAGGCCTCTTAATAATCTGACAGTCTTTATAATTTCAAGGATGAAATAACTTATAAGCAATTAAGTCATAATAAACATAAAAAATATTCTTAGTATTTTAAGAAGAAAACTATGTTTGTCGATAAACTATATTTTTATATAGTAAATTGATTCCTAAAAATATGCTGAAAATGCTAAAATAAATCAATTAGGGAATCGAAACAGAGACAAAAAATATTACAATCCATATTCAGATAGGTTTTTCGACCTAATAAAAAAGGTTTTATAGTATGAACTAACCCTTAGATTTTATCAGTTTCGTTACATAACGAAACATAACGAAACTGAGACAAGATATATGAGACATCGCAACCTAAAACAATATTTTTCTTCAAACGTGTAATGTATTCATCTGGAACTAAGTAAATTTGTAAGATTCAGAGTAAAACCAATCGGCAATGAATAAACTGGAGTACGAAAATAAAGATTTTATATGAGACAAGCGCCGTTACTCAACCTGAGATTTTTTAGCTCATTTACTCAAGACTATCGATCGACGCACCACTTTGTTGAAAATAAAGTGGCTGTCGCCGTGTTTATCATTTTGGAACATGTCAAAGTGCTGCCGGAATAAGAAAAAATAATTCTACTCAGAACTGAGACATTTCTTTGGGATTAAATGCTCCCTAACTAACCCTGAGTAACGAAACTCCAGTAAGTTGGGACAAGTTTATCATTATAAAAATTTCACAACTATTTATAATAAACGTAAATATATTTATACAGAATTTAAAGATGATCTAATAAGGACTGAATAATTTACAGTTAAACTTTAAAATAAATAATATCAATCGTAACAAATTTCCGAGATAAAAATACACTCAGAATTGGGACATGAGCATAATGTATGAAGTAACTGCGTACCTCTTAGGAAAAAAATACTTAAAAAATAAAATAAAAAAAGGAATTGAAATAAACATATCTTATCTGAATTGAAAGAATTCTTATTATCAAAGTAACATAGTTACATTGTGTTTTCTTCTCATGATATATGTTTAAATTCATTGTTTTTTCATGGGACACTCATAAGCATAAAGGGTGCATATTTTCTGCAATTCACCCAGTTATTAGTGCGAATTGGCAAGTTTCCATTTTCTTCAAATATATCCATTAGATTTAGATTGATGTGAACGTACATTTAATGCGTGCTTCTATAATAATACTTACCAGACTATCTTGTAAGTACTTTGACTCAAAGATTAAATTTTGTGAGTAAAAACTTGTCGATTCCAAAGTCAATTGCAACTAATTCGTTTTAGTTATTGCCTTATAATAATTTCCGACTGAGTTTTTAATAATAACCTATAAAAATTTAATAGGTAGTAAGTATCGCGATGTGTACAACAAACAGAATTCCTGATGCGTTCGATAATTGACGAGGACGGGACGGCTCGGGTTACCAATTACAATAATGGCTGCAGTCGGCTCCTGTCGGATGGCAACTGGATATTTCAGAAACAATCAGTTACTGGGAATTGGATGATGGAAACTATGTGAAGCGATAATATACCATATAAAATTATACTCGTATACGTTTGAGGAAGATGGTGAACAGTGATTCATTTCCAATTTAAGAGACTATCAACTAACATCAAATTGAAATAGTTATATCTTATCAGCAAAATATCAGTTTACAAAAGGTTAGCTGTATAGTAAGTTAATTAACACATTAATTTTGTGCGAAATGATACTACAATTATGCCTACCCTGGATTAAGCGCACACAGAAGATGCCTATGCATGCAAAAAAAATAAGTAAAACGCCACGAGCGTTTATTAAAATGATTAGCTAAATAGAACCATTCGTCGAAATGCCAAACACCATTTTTCTAGCACTAATGACGCGTGAGTGTCAGAGCACATTAACATTTAGTCCCAGAACATTCGCGACCATCAATCTTGCTCGGACATTCTGCGAGTAACGGAACACGTTGGGGTCGACCGGCAGGCTGACATACCCTCGATATACCTAAACTAATTTACACGAAAATAATCCCTCGTATTACTAAGGAGTTTGAGAATATTGCGTGAAGCAGAGCCTCATATGTAGGTAAGTTTCCAAGAGAAAGAAAGAGAGCTCATGAGTACCAAACGATTGCAACATTGTAGAGCTTATAAAGTGACCGAGCCGCCTTACGGCTGATGTGATCGGAAATAGCTAGTCCTTAGATAGCTATTCTTTGGATAAAGACCTACTATGGAGTGGATAATCCAACAAAATACGAATAGCTCCAGAAAATACCAATAGCCCGTCTATTCCCTGCCTTCTATCTTGCTCGGGGGAGTCATATCGAGCCCATTGGATGGGAGTAGGGTACCCAGGTCGTCAAATCTTATAGCCGGATAGACCAGCCCCGACCCCACATTATTGAGGATTTTGTGTCTAGTACTAATAGGTACGACAAAAGCCTAACAAAAGCCGGACAAGCCGGATACCTTTTATTTTTGCCGGACACGCAATCAAATCATAAAGCCTAACTATGTCCGACTTTATCCGGACGCCTGACAACGCTGGATGGGGGCCATTTAAATATTGCATTGCATGCAAACACGCGCTAGTTAGAAAGCGATCATTTTGCAGTGCCTCATTCGTCTGCCATGTGGCACTCAAAAATGTATAGATAGTGTAAGTATTTATTGCTAGGAAAGCGTGACGTATGCTCGACGCTGTTTTGAGCACAATAAAGTTATATAAAAGTACCTTCGAGCACCTATAAGGTACCTACTTCATTGTGCTACAAATCTCACTACCTTCGAGCACCTATAAGGTAGGCCAAGGTAGGTACCTACTTCATTGTGTTACAAATCTCACTAAGAGCGATCAATAGTCTAAACGATCAATAGGCAGGTATTTATTCCCTAAATCCAAGAAACGATTCAAAATGAAACAACATACGAAGGCACGTGCTTCGAATCGACTTCTAGCAATGGCCCGTCTACTCACTGTCCGGAAGGACTCTATCTTGCTCAGGCGATTCTTATCGTGCTATTGGATGGGTGCCATTCGTGAGCCTCAGCGCTCGCAATACACCGGATTGTAGATTTTATTGGCTTTCTCGTGTCTTGGATTGAATTTGCTTTGACGTCCAATCTAATACGATGCGATTCAGTGAGTCTTTTGGGAATGTTAAATAATATGTTGATATTCGACGTTCTGTCTCGAATCGATTAAAGTACAAATACATAAGTGTCAGTAATATTGCTACAAGTTAACTTTTCCGATCGGGTTCTTATTTCGGCTCAAGTCATTAAAATCGTTTATCTACTAAGAGTGTAATATTTGATACCTTCTTCGGTGCTACGTGGAAGCTTGGTCTACGGCTTCGGGTTGAGCGACGTATATTAGAGCCTTTGGTCTAACCTAACCACGTCTAACTAAAATTACTTAGGTTATAGTGTGATTCTGGGTGGCCTCGCCCCGCGGGCCCTTCGGGGCCATGGACTCACGCAGGTCGAAACCATGCGGTGATAATCCATCTATACCTTCGATACTTCGCAAAATTCAGCCTGCAACCTCGTGATTTTTGTCGTTAAAAAAACCTTGGTTGATATGTAGTACGGCTCTAAAAAAATTAAACGCAATATACTTATGCAAACTTTGCCATACAGCCACACCGGGTCTAAGTGGACCGTAGGTTTATTCTTAGGTGTTATTTTCAGGTGATCGACGGACAGGGATTCAGCAAAAGACTTCTTGGACTTGATGGGCTGTAGGCGAAGCGGAGTTCGGAGTCTTGAGAGGGTTCTTCTTTGGCGGGAGCTCGTTCGTAAGTGAATTACTATGGGAGGCGCCTTTTACAAAAATATTGCAAATACAAATGGCGCGCGACTGATTGTTTCGTATAATGAATAGGTACAGCTAGCACAACATAGTACTCACGATTTTAGTGTTGAGGTGCATCAACTCCCGCTCGGTGACGCGGCGCCGCGCGTTCTCCATTTGCTGCTGTCTGTACTGGTTGTACTTGTACAGCAGGTACATTCCGGGCAGGGCCAGCACCACCAACGGCCGCATCAGACTGGACGACGGCGCGCGCGCTGGCATCGTGGCCACACTACCATCATTGTCTGGTACACTTCACTGCCTAGCAACAGTTGCTTCCACTTTCAAAATGACGCTGACGTTCATGACAGTCATGAAGGAATCCGTCAAATTTTAACGCACGCAATTTACAGATTTGACAGCCCTAATACATAAGTACTAGGACGTCGTTCACTCGCTTTCATTAAGTTCTATGGAAGAACCTTGTGTTATTTAACTAATTTAGCACTTTACATAGCGTCTAGAACTACGGGGTTTCTACGTTTAAGTTATTGCTTCTGTTGTAATAGACCAAGTTATTCACACAGCGCGTCTACTCGCTGGCTGCGTCACCTGCAACAAACAATACACTAATTAATAAACTGAAATAGAACCTAACCATAACGCCACACCTGGTAATAATAAAGACATGAATAAAATCCGAAAATTTGACCATTTATCAAGAGTTTTAAGTTTCTTATCTTGTGAGTTAATCTTGGATTTTTCTCCTTTTGAATGTGTCCCTAATGCTATTAATTATTTTTTTCATGTAAACCTTAAAAATATATTTACCTTTAAATTTAAAAAAATAAAAATAATTTTAATATTTATAGAATATTAAAAATTATTTATACTCGTAGAATACGTGATTTTTCGCATTTATATTTGCGTCAACATTAATATTGCGAATTGTGGTACCAGTGTGCAATGTAAATATCTTCAGCTTGTCTCCTTTTCCGTGACTTTTCTAAATCCCATATTTTGTCCAAATAAAATCGACGCCATGGTTCTTAAGAACAGATTTCCCTATCTCATATAGTATTCGTTTTCTCCCTAATGACCCATTCGGATTGATCACCCTGTATATTTACGTACAGTCGAGCAATAAGAGAGCACTCAACCTGAGAGGTTGGTATCCTCTTCTTTTATAGAAAAAGACTTCATCTTAAAGAATTTTCATTTCATAGACTTTTTCCTCAGAAGTCATACGTTTTTCAGAAATCTTGAAAATGTCAACGTATAGATTAGGTTATAATGGTCTCAGAAAAAAATACTTTCGATGAAAAGAAAATTCGACGAAACGTTTGTCTATAAAACAAGGTTAAACCGTTGTTATTATCTGTAGCTGACTGTACGACACAAACACCTCTCTAACATCCCAGCAACATCCCCGCCCCTTGACCTTCCACTCGACTAACGCTTTCAATTACGGCGGCAGCTCGATTATTGCAGAAAATTAGTTTTTAACAAAGTTGCCAATACTGGCAATTTGGGCAGAAATAGGGCTATTTAATAAGTGTGGGCAATGAGTTGATGGATCGCTTCCCCAAGACGTAATTGCGACGATGTCGAGTGTACCTCTACGCACACATATTATAGACACAGAATAAAACAGAACAACAACATAATGTTCTTTATTTACTATTGTGTATGTAACGTGGCTATAAACCAAATTTTTGCTATGTTATTAATAGCTTTCAAATAAAAATATGTGCATGAATTAAAGCGAATGAGGCTTTGCTGAAAGCTACTTATTTTGTAATGCGTCTGGTCGAGTGAATCCAAAGGTAGGTACAGGGTTTGATTTCCAGAGTGGTCCTCGAGTGAGCGCAATTAATTTTTTCTTTGGGCATTGATCAGTATTGCAATCAAGCTTTCTAGGTAGGTACTAATGAAAACAGTACATATATTATATGTATAACTAACACTAAGTTCATTTTATTTTCAAAACAACATTGGTGCACGCAGTATAATTTGCTTGTTTTAATTAAAAGCAAACATCTACTAACGGAAGTAGAACTTTCTTAAACTATTACGTGCACGCAAAATCTTATTCACCAACCATAACAGAACAGGCTTCCTGGTTTGCACAGCGAAGGCATAACTCTATATTTAGCTGATCACAAGAAAATCGAAAGCAGCGACAACAGCACCGTGCCAGAGACGCCGTGGTACCCGCCCGATACGATCGGCTTACAAGTGATACGATGAGTTCGATACATCGCCTGTACCCTTACCATCAGTACCCGTACTATGGGTTTACAATGAAGCCCTTTCCTTCTGCAGGAGAACAAGAAGATTCGAGGAAGAAGGCTGTATGGGAGCGCCGCCGGGACAGTAACCGTTGGCTCCAACTGGGAATTGGGCTGAATGAACGTATCAAGCGATCGACAGCCCGCCTGTCTCCGGCCGGGCGTCCCTATCCCTACACCAAATTCATGGGTTTACAATGACAGTAGTTGCTAGTGAGTGCATGATTTGCATCGAGAATGGAGAATGTTAACGTTTTTAGATAAATATGTAGCTTTGAAGCCTTTGATAATACGAATTAATCTGTATAATTAGTTTTGTCATACAATCAAAATTAGCTGAATTATGAGTGTCCAAAGTTCAGTTTTCATACAAAGTTGATGCTGTAGTATGACGTCATGTAACATCCCATACATTGAAATAAAAAAAAATATTGTTTTTGTAATTTCGTGGAAATAATTTCTAGATTAT
Organism: Apotomis capreana; assembly: GCA_947623375.1. Classification (NCBI taxonomy): domain Eukaryota; kingdom Metazoa; phylum Arthropoda; class Insecta; order Lepidoptera; family Tortricidae; genus Apotomis; species Apotomis capreana. Next base: position 7,364,008 of record OX392514.1, read on the forward strand.
GTTTAGAAGATATAAAGATAAAAATGTATCATTTCTCCTCATAAAATTGCGACATAGTAACATTCTCCATTGTGGTTCTACAAAGTAACCGTTAGGCGCGCTATACAAATTGCTTACGCTATCGCTAGCGAATACGGTCACGTTAACTGATGGTATGGTACCTAAAATATTATGGGTAGAACTGGAATCCTCCATACACATCATTTACGCAGTCGCTGGCGATAAGGTCACCGTAAACTCATGGTAAGGGTACTGATCAGTTAATGTGACGTCATGATTCTATGAAAGTTCACGTTCGCTGTTCCGAGAATTTGCAATGCTATGTTACCATACGCCCACCGTATCAACGTAAAAACATTATTATACATTTGCATAGACGCAACAACTAGGACTCATTCATCTGTGGACACCATGCGACTATAGGTATATCCAACTTTTCATTAATAAGTTAATGTAAGTACGTTTAGTCAATATGTTAAGTAACATTTTGGGCCTGGCAAATTATTTAAGTTCTAAATCGAAACAAAACGATGGTTACTAAAATAAAATATTACTACAGATTACAGAGGTTAATTGTATGTGATTGATTAAAGTCCGTATGATTTCTCCTACATGTCCAAACAATCTGATATGATATAAATAGTACATAAAAAATACAAAACAAGTGTAAAATTAAGAAACATACTAGATAAATCTTACTTAAACCAAATACATATAATATCATCGCAATCATTGAGAGTGTTGCATTTTTTCTGTTTCTTAAGACTATAATGTACAGGTATCCTATCACAACTTGGTTTTTTTTTCCCCATCTGTAACAGTAGTAGGGATTCGCCGATACTACGATACGGGGCGGACGGGCCTGATGGGCGGCATCCAGGGCGGATTTGGCGGACCACCAAACCTAAAAAAAAAAAAAAAAAAAAAAAAAAAAAAAAAAAAAAAAAAAAAAAAAAAAAATAGCCCCCTACTTAGAGCGTTTGGAATAGGTCCCAGGACGCTCAGACAGCTCTGTCAAGGCTTACAGAACGCCCTACGCTAACAATGCAACACCTTCCCCGACCCATCGACCCTTTTCTATTGTCTACCCGAGCTCGGGTTTTATTGCCCTCTCGGACGCCGAGCTCACTTTTATTACGGTCTACTATTGTTTCCCTCTTTTATATTTCTCTTTGGCTTCAACTGCCTACAACTTCCTTTCCAAACGGTATACATCTTTTAAGAACATTCTTTAGGTAAAGCTGGACAAATACCTAAACATCTCATACCTAAACTATCAGACTAGGTCCGCCACCTTGGTTCTTATTGGAATCGCTGTTTCAACCCAGCCTGTCTCACATCGTCTCTTTACTCCAAGGTTTCTTACTACGTGATGTGTGCTACGGTGTACGTATCACTAATCTAAGCTAACCTATGCTAGATCACAATTCTAACCTAACCTAACCTAAGCTACAGGACTACGCCCAGCTAACGCAGGATACGTTAACTGACTACTTAACTTCAGGTAGCCTTACTTCAAAGTATGTATTTTGTTACTCACTACATATGCTGCATTTGGAACGTTGTTCTATTTATATATTTTATCTTGTTCAACTTAACATTACTTCTAACTTAACTATCACTTAACTTCAAAAACTAATTTTGAAGAACTGCTTTATATACTTACCTACTTAAAACCAGCTACGAGCACAGCACAGTTGTTTTGGTCTTAAGAACGCTGTTCTAACCTAACCTAACCTTGCATAAATTTGACTACGTACTCAATGTTACTTTCATTTCTTTTTTGTAATAACCGACTTCAAAAAGGAGAAAGTTCTATGTAAAAATATTGCATGTAGCATAAGGATAATACGAATCTAATCTTACAATAGTAATGCGGTATTTTATACAGTAATAACTGCTTCAAAACTATACTAACTTATTTAAGCTGTAAGTTAAAAATACGAGTTCTAGTTTTGCATATTTATTTATTTCGTCAAATATTATGTTCTTGAATAGATGCTTAAGAAAATACCTGAATAAACTTTGTAACTTGTACTAACGTGTATTTGTAGTAGGCTGAACTAAACTCGTTGATTTTTTAATTTGTTTGTTGGGTCCATATTGTTTGTAAAGATTTATGACAGGTTTCTTCTCCGAATCATCAAAAGATTCGAAAGTCTATTATAAATTTTATTACTGTTTGTTGGTGGCTGTTGGGCGCGGTACAAACTAGTCGAAACGTGATTTTAACGGTAATCTATTGTCACATCCTTATAAAAGCCGATGGACAGTGACGATCTATAAGTATTCAGAACCGAGTCGTGCTTGTTACCAGAGCTCTCTCAGTGTACAGTGACATAGTGTTGAATCGTGCTACAGTGCTTATAAAAAATGGCAAATGTAAGTATGTACTATTTTTTATAAAATATGTATGTAGTATTTTTATGTACTATTTGTTTAACAGTGTTTTTTTTTTCTGTAACTTGTGTTCATCGTGTTACTTGTTAAGTGTGTTAATCGGATGTATAACTTATTGTTGAATATTGTTACAGTTCACGGAAAACACTTTCAAGAATTTTTATTACCCTGAACCTGAACATGATGATTCAGGGAGTGATGAAGAAGGCACACTCGGTTTTAAAGTGAAACAAGCCATAGCGAAGAAACGTCCTGCAAATAGTATCGAGAGTTTCTTTGAAAAACCGCAGAAAAAAGTGAAACCAGTGAAAAGATCTTCCAGTGTGTCGCAAAGTTCCCATACCGGTGTTGCTTACCTATCTTCGGGTAAAGACGATGCTGCGTATGCATCACACCTTATTAAGATAGAAATATACGATCTTGAAAAAGTTAGGAACATCGCACCAGAAGAGCACTGGAAGCACGCCGATGTGAGATTAAAATCTTACATCTCAACTGAGCAAGATCCACAGCTTGAGACTGTCCGTGATGTGATATACAACATAACGAAAGACATAGCTTCAAAGGACACTTGCGTGAAATATTTTATAAACAATACGAAAAAGTAAACTAAGTGTTTGTGTAGTTTTAATACTAGGTTAAAACTGTATTTATTATATAAGACATAAGATAATATTTTATAACATACCCTTGTGTACTACTAGTATTATATATTTCTTACTGCTTAAACAACAACTTTTTGTTATTCAAAATTGTTAAGACTCGTTTTATAACCACATGTTGTAATTTGTTTTGTAGCCTAATCATATTGATCTATTTCCCTTTGCAAATGTATAAAAGTCTCCACCCTTTAATATAAAATCACTAAGCTACGTTTGTTATTTTAAGGAAAAAATTTGTTGTAATGTAAACACTATTTTTAGGTAAATAAGGTATAATTAAGGTATTATTTATAAATAAAAAAAATCAGTTTAGTATATATATATTGTTTTATTTCACAAAAATTGACTTAAACATATTTCTTAAAATTAAATCGTTACAAAGAGAATTCTCAGAAAACAAACTCAATAAATCGCTCATAGTTTTTCCTTGATACTTAAAATATAAATAAACTAAACAATATTCGCCACAAACTGAAGTAAAATGATTTTGAAGTGGTCTTTGGTTATAAAACCACCGTTTTGCATTTCTATTCAAAAATAACTTATGATAACCAGTAGGTTTCCGACCAAATGAGTCAAAGTATTCCCCTACACCTTTAGCATCAATATGCATTGCAACCCAATGGGAACCTGGTTTCGAATCAGGGTCCAAATTGCTTACAATAAAAACTGGACGAGCAACCCAAATAGGGATTCGGTTAGCAGCAAAAACATTTGATTTAAATCTAGGGTTAATTTTTTTCATACAATATTGAATTTCATTAGTATCCATAATAAATAAAATATGTATACATTCATCGATGATGTTACAAACACAGATTAAGAAGAAATGAGATTAATTGTTAATTTCACTGTATTTATATTTATTTTAACTGTTGTAATCTACAGATACATCACGATTTTTGTTTATTTCAATAACATTATCAAATTCAGCGTACACAATACAGTTAATAGTAGTGCTCAAGGCATTATCAAAACGAACTTCTATCCGAACACTTCCGTGTCTTACAAGGTTCCAGTGTGAGGTAGAACTGGCTGACAGGTCTTCCCCGTAATCGGTTCTGCTTATTGCATTACCTTCATTGTGGAAGTGAATACCAGTCCCAGAAAATAGAGTATGATATGTTGATGCTATTAAACCAGAACTAAATGATGGTTGTAATGTTCTAGAAGGAATTTCATGACCATCTACAAATAAACTAAAAGAGTTCATATTATAATTTTGAAAATTGAAAGGGTTCAATGCAAAATTACCATTAAACGATGAATTTGATACAAAACCAATTATACATCTTTTAGGTACCTGTCCAAGAAATATGTTATCTAAAGTTTTACCCTGTATTCCTGACGGTATTGTAAGTACCTTTACTTCTGCTCTTGTGATAGGGTATTTTGCAGTTGTTGATGCTAGCACTTTCTGATGAGCTAACAAAACACTTGGACTGATTCTAGCTCTTCTTATTATGAGACTAGCGTCCATTATTTGTACCTTAAATTTCTTATCTTGGTGACAAATAAGATTAAACGATTCTTTTGATCGCACTAACTTAACACGCATTTCTACACCATTCACTAGAAACTTCTCTTGGTTAAACATATCACCATGTAAATGTCCAATCATTTCAACTTGTTTACTATCTGTAACAAATTCCATCCTTTTGTGAAATCCTTTGTTATTTGCGTCAACGGTGTCCATATAATGTGCTGTATCTTCATACCATAACCCACAAGTAAGGTGAGTTTTTTTAGCGGCTGGTCCATAGTTAAGTAGATTTTCCATGTAAGCACGGTAAGCATATGTGTTGTTTGGTGGCGAGATTAGTTTTTGATTTAAATATACGTCAAGTTGATTAAAAAGGGAGTGCAACCAATTATTAACGGGGGCAACTTGAGTATCAGGCTTTAACTTTGTACCATCCTGGTTTAATATTTTGGCGTTTATATGTAATAATGTATGTGATAAGTCAATGTAGTCATCACCTGAACCGGGGACTTGAAACTCAATAGGACCATCATCACTTAAAGATGAGATTGGTTTATAATGAACCCACTGTCCACTCTCAATACTTGTCTGTGTCGAAGGCAGGGCAAATATATCTAACTCAGATTTTGCACATTCACACGAATGATTGTGTAGGAATGACATGATTTACTTTGAAAATATATCGTCACTATATTTATTTCTCTTAGCTCCTCTTCGGCGCGATGCTTTCAAGGTAATGAGAGGTTCCCGTCTCTTAGTTGACATTTTATACCCAGATCCCGACATCAGAGAATCGATCTTTTCATCAGCTTTTCTTTTTAAGTTAGCACTAGCTTCTTTAAATCGAGACCTAACTGAACTATCTATAGGGTGTGAATTTACCATATCAGATAACAAACCAACCCCCGCATCTAACGCTTCTTTTCCAACAGTTTTAAAACCACTAGACAACAAAGGAATTACTGACCTAAACAGTCCCCCCAAAAAACTTCCAATCCCATGCCCTCGCTGAAACGGAACACCTTTATAGACAATTCCTATACCAGAACCAGCTTGATGGGTATAATAATGATCGTAGGGACAAGAGTGAGATGATCTTTTATAATTCATCTTAGCCGTTGAAAGTGTAGTTTCACGCAGGAAATTCCGAATTGAAATGGCACTCTTGCACCGGTAGTTGTTCTTATATCTATTTCCATAGTATCAAATTCTCTACGTAAAACAGGTACATAATGAGCGGGTGAGAAAATGTGTGTTTTATATGCTCCATAATGGAATTCTGTTGGATCTAATGGTATTATTCTAAGCAACGTAGTTATAACATCACCAACTACCTGTGGTTGTATGATGTCTGTATAAACAAATAATTGTGATGGTAAGCCCAAATACAAATTAACAGGATTTTTACCAAATGAAACTTGCCGTAAATTTGTTTTCGGTTTAAAACCTAACTGTAGACTTAGTATTGGGGTTGTTATAAGAGAAGTTATATCGTTATTAATTGTTGCTACCCCAACCATTTTGGTTAGATTATCATATCTAAACTTTACATTATTTTTCAGTTGTGGGTTGTCATTAAAAGCTTGAATAAAATGGTCAACGTTGTCATATGTAGTTGCTGGTATATGAGTTTTTATATCTACAATTTTGGCTATCTTGTCAGTGGGTGACACTACTTTCTTTTTTAAATAAATCATATTTTCATGATCTTGAACATTGTACATTGAACAAGGGTATTGAAATTCTACTAAGCCAACTACCCATTCTCCTTCCAACTTTATACTCCTGGGTAATTTGGTTAAGAAGTGTGCAGTCGTATTATCGGTATAGTAGTCCGAGGAACTGTTACTTAACAATGTAATATAAAAGCTGTTTTCACTCATATTTTTTTTAAGCTTGAAGCGAGTATCCAAGAATTAAATTTGTTAGGATAACCTCGCCACTTCACTAGTACTTCTTTTCTGGCACCAACCCCACGTGAGCGTATTATTTTATCAATTTTATAATCAATGGAGGGGAGATAAGTCACTTTTTGTAATTCCTTAGAATAAAATGTACCAACGATAGGCTCACCTTCTAAATCTCTTAACGTATACACAACTCGTGGAAAGCGGTTTATTATTGAATCAATTCTAAATATTTCGTCACTCCAATTAGTTTCGTAACCCTTTTGAAATATATGTTTATATTTAGTAATTCTAACATGATCACCAACATTTAGTTTTGTGATTTCCAAAGTAAGTTGTCTATCCTTTTTTCTGTTATACAAATTACACCAAACAGTCATGATATTATCAAAATTTACATCGATAGGGCGCATTTTAATACTAGAATGATAACTGTGATTATAAGAATAAAGAAGTTCTTGCAAAATATCTATATATTTGTATGTATTCTTATGAGTAAAGTAACGCCACATTTTCATTTTAAGAGTTCTTTGAAACCTTTCTACTATACTTGCTTTAATGTCAGGATTGTTAGTAGTATAGTAGTTAATGTTTTTGCTCCTAAAGTAATCCCTTGCTGCCTTTGAAACAAATTCGGTGCCTTTATCAGATTGGATGTGACGAGGAGTAGAATTGGCTTCAGTAAATATGCTTTCAAAACAATTTATAACGGTTGTGGCATCTTTCTTTTTCATAGCTCTCGCAAAAGCATATTTACTGAACACATCAATAACACACAGAATATATTTGTATCCATCATTATATTGACTGTAAGTACCCATATCACTCAGATCAGCTTGCCAGAGTTCATTAAAGTTAGATAAGACGTATTTATTTCTTGTGAATCGCCTTTGAACCGGTTTATGCAGTGTGTACGTTTCTTGAGATTGTAACCAGTTCTTTACTTCGTCTTTGTTCATTCGTCCTTTCATTTGTTTACTTAATTTATTTAAACTACTGTAGCCTGCTGGATTAGATACATCGTAGTATATTGCATGAATGTCTAATAAGGGCTCCATCTTTCCCAATCTAGTTTCTTTTTGTTTGCCTTGAGCAGTACACTTGAAAGAGGTGTACTGGCGCTTGTGTCTTTAAATGACGATGACGATCGAGCACTTGATGGAGCAGATGATGCGTGAGGTTCACTCGATTGAGGTTTATTTATAAATTCTAGATTAGTAGGATTACCTATACAAGACGTAGGAACTTTTATATCTCTTAAAAATAAAGCAAACTCTTCCCATCCTGTTGGCTTAGGGCGTTTAAGAGATCTAACCGTATCGCTTACCAGATCGAGAATATTGCTGTTTGGAATAGTTCGATTGTTTATTACAACTTCACCATTTGTTTTCCACCATATTTTTGGTCTGCTTGACACAATACAAGTCAATAATGTTCTGGTTTTTTTCTCATATGATTTTGGTAAATTATCTATAATACGAGATGGACTGAATAGTACAGTTTCTGGATTTTTTGTACCAGACGGTGTAGCTGCAGTAACTGCAGAAACATCACCATCTGGTAGTGTTTTATTTGCAACTGATTCATAATTTTCATCCTCCTCCTTTTTGTTTACTTTTAAGTTTAAATCCTTACTTTCATCGTTGAGTTGATCAAACCCCTCCATCACTATTGGTATTTTAAATGGTTTTCGATCTGATTCAATAAAGTGCAAAAATCGTTGTAGTGCTTGAGAATATAATGCCCACTTTTCACGATCATTAATTTTACTCTTCAGGATTTTTTGCATCTCTCCGTCTAGGCGAGATGATACATTTTCGGGTTGGCTATCATTTCGTTTGAGTCTTTCAATAAAGTCTGGTTCAACTAACAACATTTTTTTTGTGTTTTCCATTTTATTTTATGTTACGGAGCTTACTAAGGCACTTAAAACTGCACCTAATATAATAGGTAGAAATGCACCTCCTTTTTGAATAATAACAGTTTTCCTCAATTTGTGTTTCCCTTTCGAAACTAGTTTTCGTAATGTGTCTTTATATTTGTTTAGTTTTGATTTATCTTTTGATTCCAGTGGTATTTTCCCTTTTAAAACGTTATAAATACACTCACAAATAATATTAATTTCTTCATCTTCACAAGATTTTAGCAACGCTGTGCGATACTTTGGTTTAAGTAACTGCAGTGCTTCAAGTAAATGTTTATATGTGTGTACTCTTGGATGCATTATTTGGAACTGATTAAAACGTGTTGATTCTTGTCGTATTTAAACCCTTTCTTGGGAACATATACGGTACAATGCCCATCAAAAGGAAATATTTTAGTTTTAAAACGGCATATGTCATCGGTATTTTGCTTCAGATCAATCATAAGGTAACCATGAGCATCTTTAGTGGCATCTTTGTAGGCTTCATCTACAAATTTTGGGTTCTCCGGATAAACTTGTCGTGACAAGTAGCGAATTTGTGTTTTATCCCTCGGGTTTTTGAAGTATACAATATAGCTGGTATTCAATGAAATATCACGTTGTCCTTTGCCTTGATGAAATATGTTTTGAGTAATATAAAAAACACTTAAGTTTCTATGGTGACTTCCTTTTGTAAAAATATCAACGATTCGTCCATCCGATTCTCTCATCAAGTCATCAATTATGAGAAGCTTGGGCTTTTTTCCATCAAATAAAGAAAAATCTGGTATTCCTTGGCTATAATTTACATTTTCCAGATTGTACAAAGGTTGCATTTCATCATAACACCAAATAATTTCATCAAATTCAACATTACATACTTCTTTTGCATTGTTTAAAAAATTGGTAACAAACTGAGTTTTACCACACCCACTTGGACCCGCTACTATTGTAGTGAAAGGGTGGTTAAAATGAATCATTATAAATTTTTAAATATGTGTGTTCATATGTTAACGGATTGACTTCAAATGAGAAAATTTCTAGACCATAGCTTTTTAAATAAATTTGGTAAAAAAAAATGGGGTAACAAATAAAAAAAAAAAAACAAAAATTTTGCTAATTATTTTTTAATATTTATATTATTCTAGATAAATCACATAAAAAGCCAATCATTTTATTGCCAAAACTTAAAAAATAAAAAAAAAACATCCTAAAATACAATATTATGTACAAAAAATAAATATGAAAATTGAATGTTCCGTGTATTTTTTTTTTTTTTTTTTTTTTTTAAGAATTATGAGGTATTTTATAATGACCCCACGCAAGAGTATCCGAAGTGTTTTTCAATAAATATCGTTTTGTGTCGTTGTAAGATAATGATATTTTATTGACATTTTGCGTAAATAAAACATGCTTTATTGATCGGAATCGTAACATTTGAGCATGTTGTATATTTCTATCAAATAAACAACTTTTATAGTCGTTAAGGGTTAATTTTTTGGTAACACACTTGTTTATTCCTTTAGCTTTGGATATAATACCACTATTTTGAACATCTAAGGCATACATTTTTGATCTAAGACCAACAAACTCTTTCAAAATTTTGCCATTATTTTCGTCTTTAAAAAAACCTAACCTCTTTTTATTTAGTAATGGTAAACCATATGCATTGTTGGGTGGGTAATCAGATGTATCATAATACAAGTTCAGGTCAGATTTAATGTCCTCATAAAAGTTAGCAGTGTTTATTTCATATATTAAGCTATCAGTATCCGTGTAAAGGAGCTTGAGATTTTCCGTATATTTGTATTTCATATAATTGTAGTGGAATTCGTACATTAAAGTTTTCGATAGATCTAAAATGCAGAATCCAAGGTAAATTGGTTTGTTATAAAAGATTTTTGTTTTTTTCAATTGCACAGCAGCTAAATTCTCAGAAAATATTGATAAACTATGAAATTCAGGTTTAGATATTAAGGACTGTACCCCTTGGGATTTTCCGCGATTTTCCCAGTGACTTAATAATTTAACATTCACACGTTTCGTGACATTTTCCATTGTTTTACCAAAAACAGAATTATTCATAAGTTTAAAGAAATCTTTTTCAAAATCAGATGTCGCCAGCGAACGCATTCGGGTATTCAAATCTATGTAACTTTTTAACCAAGTAGATTGTTTGAACTTCAACACACGATGGATTTTCACTAAACGCAACCCATTTTTTAAACATTGTTTAAGATTTCTGTAATGTAATACATAATTATATTTATTGTTTAAATTGGGAATCAATTTTTTTTCTTTAGAATCACCTAGACATACATTTTCTGGACAGAACGGCAAATCTGAATGAGAGTCATGTAATTCCTTGGGGTACTCTAGATCAACTTCTAATATAAACCCATATTCAGCATCGTCTGAAACATTGAAATCGGTATCTTTATTTACCCATTCAAATTTGCCAGACGGAAGACATTGTGACATAGCCCACCCATAGAGATTATTTGCGTCTAAGTACATGAGAAAAGATGAAGGAATATTTGGATCATAATCTTCCATAAATGTATTATTTGCTTTTGCATGTCTGTTGCTACATTGGGAAATCCCTCCTCGAATGTTTTTCGCTATAAAAGCTATTTTGTCGACATCTGTTAAAAGTTCTAAACTTATTTTGGTAGTCCTCAACATCGAATCAAAGGAAATTCCAGGCGCGGTATAATAATGGGCGGGATCTAAACCATATGTCTTAAGACACACATTTCTAAAATTTTCAAATATGTCAGTTAGTAATAAAACATCTGTTTTCAGATAAAGATTGGAATAATCCCCCATATTTTTGCATTGGAAATGAGACCAAATATCTTGAGCATGTAGGAAATCGTTTTCGGAAATGTGACTGTCAGTAAGAGAACTATAGAATTGATCCTGTGTAGGAAGCGAAGTTAATTTCAGTGAATCATACGAAGTCATGTACTCATATGGATAGACACCCTTCCGTATTAGACGTTTAAAGTCTTCTTCACGAGGAAAGTTCAATTTCAATTCGTAAAATTGGTCAGTAGTCAAGTTTTTAGCTAATTTATCCAAGCTACTCGACATAAATTTAAGAGAATCGACAAATCTCAATTTTACAACACGATTATTCACTTGTAAAGACTTAGAAAACGAAATATACTTTTCTTTATTTTGTGGGATTAGTTCTATGTCACCATCTTCAAGACCAAGTCCATGTACAATAAAATGACTATCGTAATTGCTCAAATTATGGAAAAATACAGGTACAAAATTGGGTGGTTTGTATTTTTCAGAACAAAATTTATGTGCAACGCCTTCGTAAAGTCCAGTATGATAATTATAAGAAACGGTTGAGTCATCATTCAAATTTCTATCACAAATATAACAAGCATGGCTTTGCATAATGTCTACCTTATTAGCATCTGTTAGAGGGAAAGAAGTTTTAGCAAACGCATTACTTTTACAAATAGTTTCTAAATCTTCTTTTATGACTTTCATAAATGTTTTTGCACAGTCTTCACCTGTATATGTTCTGTACACAGATAACTTGTCATTATAAGAACACTTAATATAGTAACCGAAGCTATAAACTTCATGTTTTTGAATATTGGTAGTAGAAGATGTACTGGGGTTGTTAGAACAGGATTGAATTGGATTTAAAAATGCCTCAAAATCAGCGTATACAACAAAAGGTACTCTTAATTGTCGTTCATAATTATTAAAAGTAACTTGATTCGATGGAACATATTCGTTAAACCAATTTCTTGTGTCTTCTTTTTCGGATGGTAAGTTTGTGCATACGTGGAAGCAGTCGTTTTTTTGATGTTGGTTTAGTCTCTCGTGTGATGTAAATTTAATTAAGCAACCATCGCAAATATGAACAGCATGTTGTGCATTTGACAATTGCTTAGACACTAACCTCGATAAATTTTTGATAAAACAATAATGTCCTTGGTTATCTTTAGTTATGTACAACAAGTTTAAGTGATTAGACTTTTTTAATTTAGTTAAATGTAGTGGGCCTATAACATCGTGTTTCTTGTTTTGAGAGTTGTACTCGAGACCAAATACATTAATGCTAATATCATTATTTTTTTCAAATTTATGGATATCTCCCAATTTAAATGGAAAAGTTAAATTTTCAAAGTTCAATTTATTCTTATGTAATATGTATGAACTGACCATATTTGAATGACTTTTGGGTTCGTATAAACCAGACAATACAGCCCATCGAAAACACTCATGGTCATTGTTTTTTACATTAATAACCGCTTTTTTATTTTTTATATCACGAGGTAATTCGATAAAAGAAGAGCCGCGTAATGGATTATATTTGTTAATATTGAGATCGATATGATTAAATGTTACTAAACTCCACCCACTATCTTTTCTTTCAAAGTTTGACAACCTTATCACAATTTCATTTACTAGGGACGTAAAAACAGCAGCTTTATCAGTGCTGATATCAACAATACTATTACTTAATTGGAAATCAAATGTATTATTTAATTGTTTGGTATCTTGTGTAAAATTTGCATTAAGAATAAAATTTACTTTTAAAGCGTGATGTTTGTTAAGTGAACGATCTAATAATGTAAAGATCTTATCCTTGTGTTTTTGTAAAATAGTTTCGGGATCAAGAGGTTGGTGATCCATTTCATTAAATAATATTCTGTAAGTAGCGACTCTGTTTTTGAATGCATTTTCAATTAATTGGACATTAACATATTCACTATCGGATCTCAACACATTATTTTTGTGAATATTACTATTTAAATGGTTACCAAAATATCTTTTTGACACGAACTTTTTACACACCGAACATTCAATTTCAGAATTATTTTTTGTACTTACATTGACATCGGATAATGGTTCTTCGCTTGAGGATGTAGACATATCACGACTGTTGGAAGGGTAGTTTCTCTTCACTGGTACTTCTGCACCCGTACTTGTAGCTGTCCTTTTTCTCCCCCGTCCTACTTGGTTAGATCTGTAATAGAAAAAGTGAAACGTTAGTATTTAATACAAGATTTAAAACTTCAAAACAATGATTAAATTATTATCATTATACTAACTTAAGTTTTTTCGACATTGCTGGCAATATGCCTGCATTGTTAAAACACCATCAATGACATCTGATGACAAGTTATGCATCGACTTATTGATATGCCCATCACATGGTGTGTAATAGGGTATAATATCTTCATCTTCCAAAAGCGCCTGAGGTAATTGATTGTCAATATACCACAATCTTATGTTTCTATGAAATACTTTTAAAATGAATCCTTTGCTTAAAACTGCAATTTTGTCGTGGGTTAAACTAGTTCCCATATGAAAGTATCCAAGCACCATTTTTAAAACAGTATTTTGTACAATACACAGACACAGTACTAGCACAAACACAGTAACTGGAATAATGAATGATTTCTACACCAGAGACGTCGCTTATAAAGAACCTTCCAGGATCCCCACCCAACAGAGAACAATGAAACTGAGCCATAAAAAGGCAACAACTCAATGACACTGGTCAATGGTTTTGTACAAGTTTGAACAAGAATAAACTGTTTAAATTGCATGTCTAAATATACAAGTACAATATCAATAAACAATATAACAGGTTGGAACAAGAGTACTCACCCTTGACTATGCAGCTGGCTTAGTAATTCCCCGATCTCATACATTTCTTGATCACTTTCAATTTCTTCGCATAGCCTGACGAGCTCGGAATCGTAAACATCACAGCTTAAACAGTCCATCGTGAGATGTGTCTAAGAAAATAGTGATTACATTACAACAAATTTTTTCCTTAAAATAACAAACGTAGCTTAGTGATTTTATATTAAAGGGTGGAGACTTTTATACATTTGCAAAGGGAAATAGATCAATATGATTAGGCTACAAAACAAATTACAACATGTGGTTATAAAACGAGTCTTAACAATTTTGAATAACAAAAAGTTGTTGTTTAAGCAGTAAGAAATATATAATACTAGTAGTACACAAGGGTATGTTATAAAATATTATCTTATGTCTTATATAATAAATACAGTTTTAACCTAGTATTAAAACTACACAAACACTTAGTTTACTTTTTCGTATTGTTTATAAAATATTTCACGCAAGTGTCCTTTGAAGCTATGTCTTTCGTTATGTTGTATATCACATCACGGACAGTCTCAAGCTGTGGATCTTGCTCAGTTGAGATGTAAGATTTTAATCTCACATCGGCGTGCTTCCAGTGCTCTTCTGGTGCGATGTTCCTAACTTTTTCAAGATCGTATATTTCTATCTTAATAAGGTGTGATGCATACGCAGCATCGTCTTTACCCGAAGATAGGTAAGCAACACCGGTATGGGAACTTTGCGACACACTGGAAGATCTTTTCACTGGTTTCACTTTTTTCTGCGGTTTTTCAAAGAAACTCTCGATACTATTTGCAGGACGTTTCTTCGCTATGGCTTGTTTCACTTTAAAACCGAGTGTGCCTTCTTCATCACTCCCTGAATCATCATGTTCAGGTTCAGGGTAATAAAAATTCTTGAAAGTGTTTTCCGTGAACTGTAACAATATTCAACAATAAGTTATACATCCGATTAACACACTTAACAAGTAACACGATGAACACAAGTTACAGAAAAAAAAAACACTGTTAAACAAATAGTACATAAAAATACTACATACATATTTTATAAAAAATAGTACATACTTACATTTGCCATTTTTTATAAGCACTGTAGCACGATTCAACACTATGTCACTGTACACTGAGAGAGCTCTGGTAACAAGCACGACTCGGTTCTGAATACTTATAGATCGTCACTGTCCATCGGCTTTTATAAGGATGTGACAATAGATTACCGTTAAAATCACGTTTCGACTAGTTTGTACCGCGCCCAACAGCCACCAACAAACAGTAATAAAATTTATAATAGACTTTCGAATCTTTTGATGATTCGGAGAAGAAACCTGTCATAAATCTTTACAAACAATATGGACCCAACAAACAAATTAAAAAATCAACGAGTTTAGTTCAGCCTACTACAAATACACGTTAGTACAAGTTACAAAGTTTATTCAGGTATTTTCTTAAGCATCTATTCAAGAACATAATATTTGACGAAATAAATAAATATGCAAAACTAGAACTCGTATTTTTAACTTACAGCTTAAATAAGTTAGTATAGTTTTGAAGCAGTTATTACTGTATAAAATACCGCATTACTATTGTAAGATTAGATTCGTATTATCCTTATGCTACAGGCAATATTTTTACATAGAACTTCCTCCTTTTTGAAGTCGGTTATTACAAAAAAGAGATGAAAGTAACATTGAGTACGTACTCAAATTTATGCAAGGTTAGGTTAGGTTAGAACAGCGTTCTTAAGACCAAAACAACTGTACTGTGCTCGTAGCTAGTTTTAAGTAGGTAAGTAAATAAAGCAGTTCTTCAAAATTAAGTTTTCGAAGTTAGGTGATAAGTTAGAAGTAATGTTAAGTTGAACAAGATAAAATATATAAATAGAACAACGTTCGAAATGCAGCATATGTAGTGAGTAACAAAATACATACTTTGAAGTAAGGCTACCTGAAGTTAAGTAGTCAGTTAACGTATCCTGCGTTAGCTGGGCGTAGTCCTGTAGCTTAGGTTAGGTTAGGTTAGAATTGTGATCTAGCATAGGTTAGCTTAGATTAGTGATACGTACACCGTAGCACACATCACGTAGTAAGAAACCTTGGAGTAAAGAGACGATGTGAGACAGGTTGGGTTGAAACAGCGATTCCAATAAGAACCAAGGTGGCGGACCTAGTCTGATAGTTTAGGTATGAGATGTTTAGGTATTTGTCCAGCTTTACCTAAAGAATGTTCTTAAAAGATGTATACCGTTTGGAAAGGAAGTTGTAGGCAGTTGAAGCCAAAGAGAAATATAAAAGAGGGAAACAATAGTAGACCGTAATAAAAGTGAGCTCGGCGTCCGAGAGGGCAATAAAACCCGAGCTCGGGTAGACAATAGAAAAGGGTCGATGGGTCGGGGAAGGTGTTGCATTGTTAGCGTAGGGCGTTCTGTAAGTCCTGACAGAGCTGTCTGAGCGTCCTGGGACCTATTCCAAACGCTCCAAGTAGGGGGCTATTTGTTTTTTTTTTTTTTTTTTTTTTTTTTTTTTTTTTAGGTTTCGTGGTCCGCCAAATCCGCCCTGGATGCCGCCCATCAGGCCCGTCCGCCCCGTATCGTAGTATCGGCGAATCCCTACTACTTGTAACGTTTTGCCAAATTTTCATTTGTCCGAAGGGTTTTTTTCCTGATACCCGTAATATTTGGAGAATTTTAAAAACATCGTTTTAAAGAACCCATTAGTAAAGATTGGGTTTGTTTTATAATTCATCTGAAAATGAAGTTACGTACGCACGAGACTAATATAGGCAGGTAAAAAATTTAAAAACCACAAATAAGTGAAATTTTAGGTCACTGAATACTACTTAGATCCTAATCAAACTTACATATGAGTTAATCTTCAAGTTTCAAGACACCAGAACGCGTATTTCACGCCCCACCTAATTCCAAAGGTCAGAATAACGTACACTGCCTCAAGAACTATTAAAAAGGTGTTCCGAAGTTAACAAACTTTACTCATATGTCTTCTCTCGCGGTTCACAAATCGAAATCCCAGATTCCGTCCTTTTTGCTCACTCGGTGGGAAAGTTAAGTAGGACAAAGATAGGCTGTTCGGGCTCGATTTTTTTGTAGTAATGCGTTGATCGGTTCGCTGGATAACAGGATTAGGCTTAGCGCTATTTCAGCTGTAACGAAGTGGTTTTTGCCGTAGTTACGTCGATGGCCTTAATCTTCGGACGGTTTTGTTTGAACGAAGATTAAATGGGGAGCTGTGATGGAATAGTCGAAGTAAGCATTTCTATAGTTATTAAAATCTGGGTAAACTGGCAGCTTAGCAATTTCGTTAAAAGTTTCTAAAAACAAAACTGTTACTTCGGACAGAAAATATTGCAAAGAAGGTAAACTGTGACTGTGACACTGATGATGATAAATAAGATGTAATACTTAGTTTATTTCACATAATGATGATGATTGGACATTATCCACGCTTAAGAGGGCGCCAACGCGTTGGCTAGCTCTCTCTCTCGCTAAGCGTAAGCGTGAGCGAGATGGAAGTGCGTGCTCGGAAGCGCGGAAATCATGTTTTTTGAGTTGTGTCATAAACGTTGCTTTTTATATTGAAAATAGTTTTACAGTTTTTGAGGACTTATAATTGTGCATGTATTAAGCTAAAAAACATTGTCAAAAACGGAAGGGTTTTGAAGATCCAACCAAAAATATCTAAAAAAAGGGTTATGTTTGAGAGATAAAAGTATCGAGAAAATGATTACCCATCGTGTTTTCACGTTGACAAGGTTGAAGAAAAACTGTTTAAGTTTCTTATTTCCAAGGGACAGATTTTTAATAACTATGGATGTTGAGATCTAGAATCATTCATCTGACAAAATTTGCATTGGTGCGCTCTTAAAGAAGCATATGCTTCGATTCAATGGGAAAGAGAACGACGAAACAATATCGATTAGAATATTTATAATGCATTATTCTGGTAAGATCTAGGACATATTTTTAAAAAATACATGATTCTTTACAAGCTTAATACCCTTATATTGAGACAATGACAAATTGCGAACATACAGACAGACAAATGTGGCGAGGGACTTTGCTTTATAAGGTGTAGTGATAGTGATGATATCGCATTCCTTAACCTAAAACTATATCGCAGAAGTAAGTCTAAACACATCGCAGTTTTATGTAGGTACTATTTTATAACGACACTTGAAAGCAAGACAAGGGCAGTACGAATGATACGATAAAACTACATTACAGAAGCATTTCATAATCTAGTTTAAGTTGTCTATTTAGGTATTCGAGGTTACCTATTGTCATACCTTTACCCTCGCAATAAACATTATTACGAGGAGTAGGTATTCTTAAGGGTTAATACAGACCATATACAGACAAACAATGCAACCCAGATGCAAAATGGCAGTTTGGGGGCAGTTCTGATGCAGTTGGCGTAATTGTTTCTAAGTCTGCATGCAGACCGCCTGCAGCTGGCGTGCAGTTTACGAGTAGCTGGGCCTCCACAGATAGTTATAGGATATCTTTTACTCGAGAGCAAACGGATCGGCTGATGGAAAGCGACTACCATCGCCCATAGACACCTGCAACACCAGAGGAGTCACAAGTTGCGTTGCCGGCCGCACAGGTGGGAGAACGCTTTTTTGAAGGTTTGAAGGTCGTATCGGTCCGGAAATACCGCAAGGGGAAATTCATTCCACAATGCAGTCGCGCGAGGTAAATTTCTATTCTTCAGTTGTGGATTGCCAACTATGACAAAAAGGAGGTTTATGACTTTTTCTCCTTCACAGACGAAGTGGAACGAGGTTTTTAGGGCTCCGTAGTCAACTAGGAACCCTTATAGTTTCGCCATGTCCGTCTGTCCGTCCGCGGCTTATCTTCGTGATCATTAAGAAAGCTGAAATTTGGTATGAGTATGTGTTTGTGTATGTATCACGCCGACAAAACAGTAAAATAAAAATTGAATCTGTTGAGTTTTTGAGTTATCGCAAAATTTCATAATTTTCTTTAAAATGACGTAAGTGCCGCACGGTGTCATTATACTTCGAACGTTACAAATATTCGTTGAGTTCCATACTGCATTAAAGTATTCCGCTCAATCTGGCGCGTATAATCGATAACTTCCAGAAGGTAATAAGTAATTACAGTTACTTTGGCGTTTAAGACCTTTTTATAGAGCTTGAAATCTTTTTCGTAATTTAAACCTCGTTAAGCACGTCTAATTGTGAAGGATGGACAACTACGGAACCCTACACTGAGCGTGGCCCGACATGCTCTTGGCCGGTTTTTATTAACATAAATCATCAAACTGCACCTGATAGTATGTCAAGTTGTGCTCTAGTTAGCTGTCTCCTACTTTATTATATATCGATTGGTTCGCACAAGTTTGTAGGTAGCGGCAATTCGAAATACTTCTTCACTTTTCAATGGGACATTTTCCTTGAAGTAGGTGAAAAGGTCAATGGCCGTTAAAATTTATTCAATGAGCAGGTCGTAAAATGTTAACCGCCTTTTTTTTGACTTTAGGTAGGTACTTTTCTTTTTAATTATGTGTCTACATATTTTCTTCAATTAAATAATTGTGTTTTTTTGTTGGTGTATTATGATATGATGTACATATTTTACTGAACTATTCAGCAAAGTATGTGTAATGTTATTTTATGTATTTTTATTATACAGTTAAACTCGTCTAGGAATATAAATTTTTAATTCAATGTGATAATAATGATAAAAACTATAAATTATGCATAATTTATGCATTCAATTTAATGGATGAATCCTAAATAATTTCATTGGTTCTCGCTGTCTAAACTAATAGTGTCAGGATAATAATTTACACGTAGGTGTATTATTACAATTGCCTAAA
This sequence comes from Apotomis capreana, assembly GCA_947623375.1. Taxonomy (NCBI): domain Eukaryota; kingdom Metazoa; phylum Arthropoda; class Insecta; order Lepidoptera; family Tortricidae; genus Apotomis; species Apotomis capreana. Next base: position 7,383,875 of record OX392514.1, read on the forward strand.
AAAAAACACCGGCGACGCAAGTAGCTGGTCTTAATAGACCTTAATTAAATAATCTCTAATTTTATTTTTATTTTTTTATTTTATTTATTTCCTAATTAAGAAGAATGAATATAAAGATAATGCTAATAAAACTAAACGGATGTTTTTAACTCGAAAATTGGATGAGATGCTGTCACTGAAACCTATGAAAGAATATCTCAAAGATTACTGTTTTGATTTCTACCAAATAGCTCTCTAGCCAAAGATACCTTCTCCACGGACGAAGCTTTTGATAAAAAATAAGAAGTCGGTGCCAAACTATAATTATTTTTTGATTAGTATTTGGTATTTACGAGTATTTTTCTTCGATAAAGAAGTTTACGTGAGGTTTGGCACTGACTTCAAAGGTGATTCAAATGTAATCTGTACATGGTCGGGTTATTTTTGGTTTTCAGTTTTTTTAAGTAGCTTCTTTTTAGGATTCCGTACCCAAAGGGTAAAAACTGGACCCTATTACTGAGACTTCGCTGTCCGTCCGTCCGTCCGTCGGTCACCAGGCTGTATCTCAAGAACGGTGATAGCTAGACAGTTGAAATTTTCACAGATGATGTATTTCTATTGCCGCTATAACAACAAATACTAAAAATAAAATAAAAAAAATATTTAAGTGGGCTCCCATACAACAAACTTGTTATAGATTATGGTACGGAACCCTTCATGCGCGAGTCGGAATCGCACTTGCCCATTTTTTTTATATACCATGGTACTAAGCCAAACTCTCATAAGTATTAGAGTACCTATAAGTATTAGACTGGGTGCCGCAGCCTGGCTGCCTAGTGCACGGGGCCACTTAGTCAAGTAAACTAATTGTTCCGACAACACTAAATCTCCCCGTAATTACATATGCATGGAACAACTAAATCAACGACCAACATGTCAACAGACACGAGGCTACTCACAAGCAATAAGACGTATGTCACGTACAATTCGTTAACACATTCAACCAATTGGCTCTAAGGTACAGTGCTGGTGCTGCCCGCCTTATCAGTGGTATCTCACAAGCGACAGGGCGTATGTCACGTAAATTTCCTTAAAACTTTCTACTAATTGGCTCTGAGGTACAGTGTCGTGCAACCGACCTTATCAGATACGTCAGGCGATACAGGTCTTTTTGACAGTGTGAGTGTGATAGGAACTAGTAGAGAATGGTTGGTAATTTTCGCCGTTGTTGGTCTTCCTAACAACTTCCTTACTTGTTAATTAAATAACTATGTTGGCTCAGTGACCCAACAGGATCTTAGCCTCCGAAACGAGAGTACGCCACTTGTCCCGATCCTGCGCAGTTTCCTGCCAGTTTTCGGCTTGGAGCTTACGCAGATCCACCTCCACCACGTCTCCCCAGCGATACCTGGGACGACCAACCGGACGTCGACCGGTTGGTTGCCCCAAGTGTCCTTACTTGTTAGTATTACTTTATTTTAGAGATTAGATGTTTTTATGTCTTAACTTAACCCCTATTAACTTGCGACACTACTAACAAAATTCTCGCACTTCTCAAAAAATACTGGATAAAATAAAATTATGATAAAAAGTAACTTGATTTGTTAGTAATAAATAAATACAAAAGGTTTTCGTCCGCAAAGCCTTAAGAGCTGCCATTTAGTGTGTTTTCCGGCGGCTTGCAGAGAGAACTCTGTGAGTGACCAAATAACTCCACAAAAGGAGTCCACGAAAATGAGGTCCTTGAAACGCTTACTATAAATAAGTCTGCTACTTTGTGCTTTGTATAGTCTGTAATTCTATAACAAGTGACTGTTTTTGTGTTATGTGTGTGTAGCCGTAGCCTCTTGGTAAGGCGATAGCTATATGATAAGATATACGTATCTAATAAAAATGAAGTCGGGTACATTTCGTTGTCCGCGGCGTGGCGCGCTGCGGCAACGGAACTGGTGACGTCATCGCCGACCGGACAGTGCAGTGGGGAAATTCGCGAGGCATCGGTTATTCAGATGCTTTTATACCTAAACTTTGGTGTCGGCGCTGAAGTTGTATGGACATGGACTCGAATTAATATAATGAATCCCAGAACATACTATTAAGTTACAAAATGAACTAATTGAAGGTACTTTAAAGGTATATTCTACTAAATGTTACTTAATAAACGTGCGTTACGAAATATTGTTATTAAATTGAGTCCGCCTCCATACAACTCATCATCGACACCAACGCCGAAGTGTAGGTATAAAAGCATCTGAATATCTGTTGCCTGTCTATTACTGGGTGTCTAATTTATCGCCGAAAATTGTATGGCCAATTATCACTTCCCAACTAATGTTTCGCATAATTATATTTCGCTCACTTATCATTTCCCAACTTATCAAATGATTTTGCCATTTAAATTGCCAACTGAAAAAAAATAGTGTATATTTTACTTAATTTAAGTTAAAAAATACCTCATGTATGAAAAGGGATCTGTTGCATTGACGAAACGTTATTCGTCTAAAAGTTATTTGGCCTAGTGAAAGATTTGTTAAATGAGCCAAAAGTTTTGGGGCATTTATAATAATCTGCTTTACAATAATTTTACCAAATGAAAAAACTCAAATATTTCACTATGCCAAATAACTTTTATCATACAAAAGTGTGCTAATCGTTAATTGTCAAAGTGAAACATCGGCGAAATGTTGGTTGGTAAGTGAAATTCGGCCAAAAATAGTTCGGTGAAAAGGCAGAACACCACTATCACTACCCTTACCATGAGTTTACAGTGACTGTAGTCACTAGCGACTGCGTAAGCGATATGTATGGATAATTGTAGTTCTACAAAGACACCCCTAATAGGGGCGCGGTACTATTCTCCATACGAATCGTTTACGCTGTCGCTAGCGAATACGGTCACTATAACTCATGGTAAGGCAGAGGTCACGGTTGACACGAAGGATTCGATTCGGAAAGCGTACAAATGATTCAAGATTAGACGCGGGACACAATTCTACGTCTAACACTGATATATCCGTGATTCCACCACTGCATTTCTGCTCTAGGGATATGCATTGCAACGCTGGGAGACCCTTGGAATTTTTCCTTAAGCTTTGGGTGTTAATCTTTGCATTATTTATTTGAAAGGCTCCTTAGCTTGCTATTGTGGATTTTCCATATAAATAAATAATGGAATATTACATGTTTCACAAATTTCACCTGACTTAGATTAATCATTCAGATAACGATGTAAGTCACACTGAACGATGAAATCAACACAATTCACTTCAGTAAATTGACTGCACACATTTAATACGTAATATCCCTCGTAGAACAAAGAAACAGTATCCAAGAAAGCGATTCCAAAGTAATAAGGCCGATGAAAGCACCTTGGATGCACGAGGGAATTCTTTCCTGAACACGGCAAAACAAAAGAAGACATTTTAGCGATGCTTTCAGCTCAAACAATGAACACTCAGTTGTGATTGAGACCTCCTGCAAGTAACTATTATTGGGTAAGAAAGCTTCTTCGTCCATCTCTATTCATGACACCCACTGATGCGGCTGTGTGTGTGTGTGTGTGTGTGTGCGGGAGGGGGGGATATGTGTGTGCGCGTAAAAATTTAAATATAGACGGAAGATTACTTATAAAATAAAATAAAATGATATGATTTCATGCTGTATACATTTTTGGAGTATTCCTTTTGCCGATTTGACATATTTTGTTTTCTGAACACCTCGGGAATAGCGGGAGTAATTGGATTCCGTGTATAAGAAAATTGCATAATTTAAAACCCAAGTACCTAATTAAGCTGTATTAGAAGCTTCAGACAAGCACAGATACACATGTCAAACTTTTTACGTCGAGGTTCAATACCAGGACGCTTACCTCTGATAGCCATTACGCCTTCTCAAACAACCATGCCACACCACTCCCCCTCAACAAACATTCTTTTTAAATATTCCAGACTTCAGCGTTTGCACGTGCAATACCCCAGAGCGCGCAAACTACAAAAACAAAAGAATAAAGGCTTTGAATGGGAAGAATATTAAAAGAGTTCAGTTGGAGACGGCGCATCACCCCATCCCTATGTTCTCAACCACATAACGGACTTTTACCTTGTTTTTGAAAGTGAGCTTTGTCTTAAACGGCCCTAAGGCCCTAACGGGCCTACGGCGGGCAAGGAAAGGTTGATTTTCCGCACGGCAGAGCGTAGTTCTTAGTTGCAGGTTATTCGCGGGATTATTCTTGCTAGCTTTTGTCGGGCTCGTCTTGAATGTTAGCTTGGTTTGGTTTCTATAGTTTGTAATTTAGGCGGGGCAGTAAGATGGTACTTAAATTATTATCAGAAGGTTTGTTCTTTTTACTAGATATTTTCTGCGGTTCCACTCATGTGGAACGCTATTGTTTTGTTTATAATGCAACAGAAATCGTACATTACTCTGAGATAAAAAGTAATAGGTATGCCTATAAAACTACGCGAAAGGAATCAAAAATTTTCATAATATTAGGTTAAGTAAAATGCAGGATACTAACTTGTATTTTCAATAGTAAACTCCCCCATCCCATCCGATATAACGTGCATAAAGTGATGGTAGTCATAATTTTACGTTTCACTCGAATTTTTCAAGATTGTAATGAAAGAAACGTAACCTAACATATCTAATACAAAACATCATCAACATATCATCATATCATCATTAACATATCAAATACATTTACGTCTCCAAACTCTTGTAGAGTTAATAATTTCAGAATTATGGTTAACGATTTTATGTTAAACAATTTTAAATCTAATCCAAAGAATCGACTTAGATACGTGAACACAATAAATCAACAGTAGGTATATTGTGCAATTCAGCCGTAAATCTAGTCTAATATAAAACCCGAAAAAGTACAGAAGTAATTTTACAATCACTCATATCCTGTAATTTTCGCACGCGTAATAACCTTATTTGAGACTATTCAAGTCTACGTCAAAGAGTCGCTTTTAGTTGATTAGCCTTTTTGAAGATCCCTGGTTTGCGGAGCCGCCTGCGGCCTGCGCAAAAGAAATGTGGGACAGAAAACAAATCTCGCATTTTCGCATCGCATCTCGCAATGTAACTCGTGTTATAATTAAAGTGCTTTGAGGTGGAGGTGTGAAATGAGAATAGGGAATAGCGTGCACAATATTTCACAATATTAACGTCTCGTCCATCACCCAGGTAACTCATTTCAATTTCTCTTTGAGCTTTGATATCTTTGTATCAAAAGTTTAATATTAAGGTGTCAGAAGGAACTAAATATGAATTAAAAGATGCTTTTCACTATTTTTGTGGCATTCTATCATTTTTTTATCACTAGAAATAATTAAACCTTTCAATATTGACTTAAACGAGTACCCCAAAAAATTTGCTTTCGTTTAGGCTATCCTGTATATAGGTAACTATTTTGACGACGCGGTTGGCGCAGTGGTTAAGCAGCTGCCTACTGAGCCGACGGTCCAGGGTTCGAATCCCGGCAAGGGAAAATATTTGTGTGATGAACTCGAATATTTGTGCCTGGGTCATGGATGTTACTTGTATTTAAGTATGTATTTATGTATATAAGTATGTTTATCGTCGTCTAGTGTACATAACACAAGCCTACTAGAGCTTACTGTGGGACCTAGATTGATTTGTGTGAGGTTATCCGATATTTCTTTATTTAACTACCTATAATCTTTTGCTTTTGAAAGAGTAAGTATCATTTGAAATATCTATATAAAGTAATAATCTATTTCAGTAGTTTAGACTCCAGAATTTGTGTCACATTCTCATAGTCTCATATCTAACAACTTAGGTACAGGTCACGTATATTAATATAGTCGCTTTGAGCCACATGCAATACCTGTGCGAGTATCCCAAGAGACTCCAATATTGCACACTATTCTGAGTTTAATTAAAGAGAAACGACGATGCCACAGACACACACATTCAAATATGTCAAGATTGAGCTCACATCATGTATGTCTGTCGAATACATATTTACGATATAATACCGCTAATAATAAATCCTGACGGTCTTATAGCGAAGGGTATCAACAAACGCCTTAAGAGGCCTTATTCCTTTTAATTATTATTTTTTATATTATGACAAATATATTGATAATTTCCACCAACTTTTTGAGTTCTAGGTAGTAACATAGCTATTTCATGCTTTCATTGCGTGCAGTCGAAAATAAGTTGAATAAACTAATTGTCCGCGTGAATTTTGTCAATTTCGAGTAGTTTTTGAAACCAAAATTATCAATGAAAGTTCAAACTGTAGGTTTCAAATATATACCAATAAATCCCAATAGCCCTGTTCTAGGTAGTAATATCAATAATAGGTATGTTAAGAAACATGTTTGATCATAGAGATACATTTCTAAAACAGTCAGCATTTTAAAAGGAATAAGGCTATTAAGACTCTCGCTAGATGGCTGGATCAAGTATCAGATTATGAAGGTGCAAATCCTCGACACGAAGCGCATCGTCAGGAGGTTCTTCTATCTGCAAACCACCGGTAGTTTGTGCTCCGCCTCGCTGCTTTTAGGTTTAAAAATAAATAAATAAGTGAAATTGAATATATCATCAAAAGTTACGTTAATTAGCGCCCTGTTTCATTCTTAACTAATTGAGTGCCCGATTGAGTCTGAAATCCTATTGTAATATTTGTAATTTCATCACACGTTAAAAAACAGTGTGAATTACATTTACGGTGCCACTAACCCCGAACATCGAAATCGCAGGGGAAAAATCATAAACCATCAAACAACTCGGACGTAAAAGCATAGCTTTAAACACATGGGCCGTTGTTACCCTAGAGTGCGAAGAGGAGAATGGGGTAATAAACTGAAATCGTTATTTGCCGTGAGACCATTATTTTTAATTTCCCGCTTTTTCAATTTTACTTCGATTCCAGTTGTTTGAACGCGGTTTGATTCAACACTATGTGAGTTATGCGAAGTTATCCGCGAAGTTAACTTTTTACAAGTAGGTAAGTATTGTATTTTTAAAACGAACCATAACTGGACTAAATTAACATGTGGTATGATTGTTATTTGGCAATCAAATTTTTGTGGAACAATTAATGAATTTCTAAAATAAAATACAATAACACAACTGAAGTTATGAATTCCCACAAACTCTTCATATACCTTTTATATTTCCTACTAAGGCAAAAATATGTTAACATAGAACTATGTTGGTTAAATACATTATGGTTGCTTCTGACCTCGAGATTAAGCTATCGATAAAATATAGAATACCTACTTCATTATGCCAAGCCATGGGTAATATGTGTTAGTTCATATTTTATGGCGCACAAATAATTGGAATATTATTTGAATAATTTTGCACTCTCACCCTAATTAGTTACTCTACGCAGTAAAGTTGCGCAGCAATGTTACAACAGAAATTAGTTTCACCCCACAGACGTAACCACTGCAACTTACCACAAACTCGGCTAGTTCCCAACTCCGTATCAACAATATCAGAAAAACAAACAAAAACAAGTCCACTCAAAAGTAAAATGTAAACATTGAACTTTCCCAACGCGGAAATGTGGTGTGGACGGCGGTTTTGATTAGAGAGCGCGGAAAATCGGTCAAGTGAGTACATGGAATAGATAACCACTATCAGTATATATGTCACCTAGGTGAATAGATCCTGTTTTTAATACCACGTGGGTATGCCAAGTTATAATCGTATTTTTAGGACGTTTTCAATTAAGATAATATCAAAGAACAGAAAATAGTTCACTCAAAAGTCGAATGTAAACACTGAACTTTCGCAACGCAGAAGTTTGGTGTAGTGTGGACGGTGGTTTTGATTAGAAAAAAAAGTCCATTCAAAAGCAGAATATAAATAAACACTGAACATTCCCAACGCAGAAGTGTTGTGTATTGTGAATGGTGGCTTTGATTAGAGACCGCGCGGACAGAAAATTGGTCAAGTGTGTAATCGGAGTCACTATCAGCTTTGTGGGAGTATTCTGCAGAACAGTTATTGTTGATCGGGTCGCACAGGTGAATAGATTTAGCGCCTCGAACAAGCATTTTATAAGTTATATTAGAATAAAACAAGTCCACTCAAAAGCGGAATGTAAAGTCAAAATTACCAGTACGAGAGTGTTGTGGACGGTTTTGATTAAAGTGTGGACAGAAAATCGGTCAAGTGAGTTTAGTAGGTAGAGGGAAAAATTAGCCATAGCCACTAGGTAAATAAAGTTGTTATAGTATGATTCATTGCAAATGAATGTTTGTAAAATTATTTTCAACATAATGTAGGGGTGTTGCAGGGTATGTACAGCAGCGTGTATTTGTATTTATGAAATATGTATGGGGTTAGCGGCAGTTAAATAACGTCCAGATAGCGTCATTCAAAATCACCCGTCTCGAATGAGTCATTCTTATGGGTTTTGCTTTGAAATTGCAGTCTTTCATGGAAACATACATAAAATTAGCGCGTAGCACAAAATTATACCACTCAATACAGTACAAGTGAAAAATGATTGATGCGTTTCAGCGCTGTCAATTATAAACTAACGCGGTGTTTTTGTAGCATAGAGTAAGATAAAATCTGATTTAAATGGATTTAATATTTTCGACCAAGGTGGACACCTTTTTTCCTTCGCAAACAAAATTGCGGACACTTCATGGCAAAAAAATATCACTAGTAATTCACAGTCATAGTCACAATTCGCCTGCAGTTGTCGACAATAAACTACGTTGCACCAAATTCGAATAATTTATCGCGGGCCACTCTTACCCTCGTCTATAGAACGGCACACGTCTACAGAATACATTGGCGCATATGCTATTACACTACTGAAGTACTGAGGGTGGATGTCGTGCCGTTCTCACCACCAGTGGCAGCTTAGATTTGCTGGGCGGCGTGCCCGGTTAGACAAGCCCATATATCACACGTTCAATAGGTATACTATGAAGATTTCATTAGAGATCAGTATCCCATTTTTCACAAGATTCAGGAAGTGATTTTTGGAAATGTTTAATTTATGACAGTCATTTAGGAAGAATAACTCGAGAGTGATGGCATGATTTGTCCGATCCAAATTTGGAACATCGTAATAGCCCCCTTAGTCTAACCCTAGCTCTACACTACGCGCGAAGTTGACCGTGGTTGGGTGAATAATGATAGTGTAAGAGGCACTTCGCTGCAGAAACTGATGTTTCGGCCAACTTCGTGATAGTGGAGCCGAGGTAAAACTTGGACCGTATTTCGTAGTACTTCCTATTCAAGTCCATGATGTCGACGAGTTGCGTTTGTCACCGGAATCGAGTCACCAATCAGATTCTCGACTGCATAACGTGCGTAATTAGGAACATCAACTGTTTCCATTCAGTTATACTCGTAGTGGCCGTTTCCCAATTGGCCTCCCAACTGCGAAACTCTAATTTGTGAACCAATTCAAGTTTGCTCAGGCCTACAATACAAACGAGGTCATTTTAAATGTTTTCAGGAACGATCCACAATATTCCATGATGACCTGGATGGTATGGAGCATTTTCAGCACTAACCATAGGATACTTTAGCACTCTAAATGTATTTAGACCCATATAGACATTTGATCCGATAAAAAAAAAGATCGTTTGACATCTTAAAAAAAACTTGTCTACATGCCTATGTTCTAATGCCGCTAAGCAAATCTATGATCTAAAACTCCAACCCTGGGCGCTAATTGGAGTGTACTTTGAGACATCGCCAAATAAGAGAAATCTCAGGACATATAATCCAGTCCAGGTATGTCGCATTTAACTCTCATTATATACTAGTTAGAACAGGGCTATTGCGATTTATTTGTATGTACTTATTTGAAACCTACCTCAATTTTTCATTGATAAAAATTTTTGTTACAAAAACTAGGTACTCGAAATTGGCAGAATTCACGCTGAAAACTGGTTTTTCAACTTATTTTCGACTGCACGCAATTAAAGTATGAAATAGCTATGTTACTATCTAGAACTCAGTATTTTGTTGGAATTAACTAACTTTGGTTGGAAATATCAATAAGTTTGTCATAAATTAAAAAAAATACATTTTAAAATGTATAAGGCCTCTGAATACGACCGGTTTTCTTTTGGAGCTCTCTTCGAGCTATCAGTGAGACGTATCCTTGTTGTGTTCTAGCGTTACATATTCGAATTCATATTTGTTGACAAGCTCAATCGACTCACCAATCAGACACAACCGACTATGACGTACGTCGTACGTAATTACATCAAACTGTTCATTGAGTTAGTTCCCAACTTTGCCCACCCAATGCGAAACGTTATTTTGTGAATCCATTCAACTTGAGTTTGCTTAGGCCTACAATACAAACGAGGTTACAATCCCGCACGCTATTGTGTCCCGTAAACATAGTTAGTTTGAACCTAAATTGCTGTCAGCTTTGATTTGACTGTAATTTATTGTTTGTTATTTTGTGAAGAAGCTCGTCAGAGTTAATTATATACCTTTTGAGAGCTAAGGGCTCTTAAATTTTGTATCTAATTATGTAGACTGTTGGATTAGTGACCTACATAATCTTGCATAAGCTAAGGCTAGGCGTTCTAAGCAAAAGGTTATTAGGTTTCCCGAAAATCCGTTTGAGGGCGCCTTATACAAAAATATTTTCAAAACGAAAGACATTCAGAATGGGAATTGATATTGATGAAAGTTTCAAAACGCTCAAAAAGACGAAAGAAAGAGAAGAAAAAAGAAGTGTGGAACTTGATAAAAGGGATTATTAAAAGCGCCTAAGCAAATGTAAGAGCAGTGCTTTTGGTCTAATAATTACATTTCCTACAGGGTCACCGCACCCTAACGGAAATGTTCACTCACTTTTCAATCTTTTTAGGTATAATTTCCAGGATGAAAACTATCTTATGTCCTTCCTCGGATCTTACACAATCTCAATGCCAAATTTCATCAAAATCGATCCAGCGGTTTACGCGTGAAGAGGTAACAGACAGACAGACACACTTTCGCATTTATAATATTAGTATGGATATGGATGCTATATGAAAAAAATTAGTAAGGCCTGTTCACAGAAGCGGAGCGGAAAAAATAAAACAACCAGGCTGCGACTTTGTGAAGCCCAAAATAAGAAATTGAGGAATGTGATTGGCCCATTTTACACATCTCCGCTCTGCTCCTCTTCAAAAATAGGATAGACAAAGTTGTTAACAATGAACCGTAAAACGGGGTTATTTTAGGAAAATTTGGGGCTACTTTGAAAAAATTTAAAATGGTTATAAAAACGCAAATATTCATAGTGCGATTGAGCAAATGAAGTAAAAGGTTAGGTCATTGTCGAAGGTAGGTATTGCCACAGATAGTAGAAGAAAATAAGGATATGGCGTAAAAACACTTTTCTATAGTAGCCCTTTCATTTTAAAGTAACCCCGTTTTAAGGTATGTTCATACCACCTTTTCATTTGGCATATCACCAAACACGGAAACATAGACAACTTTAGTTCAAACTTTAGTAATAAGCATACAATATTCGCTTTATCACAAAAAATAACAGACTTCATATCTTCTTCACTTTGAGAAGAAATCGTATTTCCGAGAACAACAGAACGAGTTAAGTACTATAAAAATACCGAGATCGCTATAGATGTGCCTATAATATTTGAGCAGTTCCTTCGATCCATTATGGAACTCGTTATCAGAACTTCCTCTTGAAAAAATACCAAAATAGCTTACAAAAGACGAAATTCTGACGTGGCGAATATAAAAAAAATACAACCTAATTGAGAACGCCCTCTTTAGTCTTATTAAAACTTTCGAGAGATACATTCAATTATTGTATTACCGCTCCTGACAATTTCACGTGAGTGTTGAAACCGCTTAATACATAATTATTGTATTAAGCGGTTTCAACATTCACCTCACCTCCTCTCTTTTTGAAATCGGAACAAAATTAGCACATTATCCTATCAAAACAACACAAAGTTCCACCGCAGCTAAGCCCTAAGCTCATCATCGCACAGACAAAGGGCATGCCAAAACACTCGTGTTTCATTTATCATGCCCTTTTGCAAATCCTTTTAGTCGATGTCGACCTTTCAGTAGTAAGCCACTTTCGTTTGTGTCCTGTGGGATTCCTTCACATCAAACGCTTCAACGTAATGAATGAGAATATACTGTTATTTTAAACTGGTAGTTTCGAATGTTTCGATGTCGCAATGAAAACGAAAGTGCTTTGTTCTAAGCTTCTGAGGTAGAATTGTGTAGTTGGAATTAGATTTTCACTTTTATGTGACATTTTCAAAGTTTATGTAACTTCTACTTTAAAGAGAGAGTTGTTCTGTTATTAAGTTATTATACAATCACACTTGTTTCAACATGAGTTGCACTATAGTGGACGGTAGCAAATCCTAATTCTAAGTTTCATCTGTGATCAATTTCGTTCTGCTTTCATTCCCACCAACATTTCTAAACTATTAAACCATTATTAAACTATTAAACCATACCAACGTCAAAGCACAAAGAAAAATTTAAATACTTAACAAGTAAAGAACTGCGATAAGATTTGAATTTTAACGTGTTTACATAGAAGTCGCTCAGGTGTCAAGCCTTTCAAATTAACAATGCAAAAATCATCACACAAAGCGTTCAAGGAAAAACAAAAGAAACAGAAGAGTATTCTTGCGTTTGGCTGGTGGAGTGCATGGTTAACATGTTGAAACGATAATCCAGATTCCAGAGGAGGGTCACATGAGGGTCATCGGAGAATCATTTAAATTTTTCTGAGCTTTGATCTTTGTATCATTAGTTCAATTGTAAATTGTTGTGTTTTTACTTTAAAATAATGAAAAATTACGTAACGAAGACAAGAGTCAGGAAGGTCAGACATATACAACAGCATAAGCTAGAGGCAGCGCTTGTAACACACTGAGCACTTGTTCCACTTGAACAAATAACTATATGAAGCGATAATACATACACAATCAACTTCGATTCTCTAAGAAACTTGAGCAGACAAGACTGTAAACATCTCTCTTACACACACTAAAACCCAAAAAATAAAACGAGACAGAGATATACACCAACGCACGTACCGTTGAACAACCATTGTTGTCTACGAAAATACCTGGGTTAGGTAAATTGACAAAAATACCTCCATGTTTCTTTCCTTATCAGTTACCTCAATATTTTCCTCCATTTGCATTATAATCATAACATTACCATATATACACACTTAAGGCAGTTTCCGGTCACATTTATTCAAAAGGGTTTTCTGCGTCCACTTCTTTGTTCTATTGAAAACAAAGCTGTAGATATAACAAGAATTTTTCATAACATAAATCACTATAGTTGCACGTTTTGATTACCCCAAACATGCTGAATAACAGTTATTATATTGCCATTAGCACATGTACTTTCACACCCACTGAAAGTGTCCATATGCTTGCTTTCGTTCATGATAATACATTCTGGGAAATTGTATGAAAAATACGTTTGCTAGAAGTTACTCACGTTCACAGGGGAAAGACGAGGTTAGTAAATTAATGAAGATTATTTTACAAGCAAACGTTGACTACATATGTAGATGTATTTTATTTTAACCATTTGCAATTTAGTAAAATCACAATGAAAAGAACCTCAATCAAGTGGTAACCGATAGTGCTAGCACGTGCTAGTCAGATCTGGAAGAACAATTTAAGAGTGGAATCAAACTAAATTACTATACCAATTTCGATCTAAATCGGTTTAGCGGTTTGACCGTCAGGAGGCAACAGACAGACAGACACACACACATTTATAATATTATAGTCCATACTATGATTGGAATTTGGTATAGTCATAGTTTCAGTTCTAAGTAAAGAAGGTCATAAGATAAGTTGTTATCCCTTAAGGGAGGATAAAGGGGATGCTGTATGGGGAATCAATAACAATGATAAAAATGACCCTTTCATCTAATTGTTTCCATGGCATTGCGCAGTGACAAGTGTCTACAATACGTACATCTAGAACTTTCAAATAACTTACTATTCTTTTAGAGACACAATTACATAGGCTTTTTCAATAGGAGGAAGTTTATTTTCTAACTTATACATAAGTATTATAAGTATTAATATTGGCACAGTTTGGGTACGCTGGTGACCCGACTGCAGTAAAAGCAGCCACTATACATGTAAATCCAGTGATGCCGAAACAGATAACAGTAACCGCGCTGGCGGCCATACACTGCAATAACGGTGACCGATAACCCCGCCGGGAAAATTGATACGGAGCTAGACAATGGAGGATTACTGGTGCCAACTTCTCATCTCAGCTATGCAAGGTCTTCCCCAAGGATCTTTACCTACCTGCACTCAATGGCTTCCCTCCAACAATTATTTAGATGATACTAGGGACAACGAATGCTTAAGATTATTGGAAAAAAGAAATGCCGCTTAATGTAGGATTTTAGAATAAACAGAAAAATTATATAGCGATATTCTGGATGTTTACAATTGGCTTCAGCAATTGCGCAGGAGAAAGTAACTGTACGAGATTTCTCATGTACCTATGCTTTTGAGTCAATACATATACATAAACACCTAATTCCTGGATGCTAGACCCGATTTATGTCGAACCACTATGTTTTTTTTGCTTTTGTAATTAAATGTGACTCTCATCTGGTTCCGACTATCGTCTCCGTCTGATCTTCCCTGCTTGCAAGCCTGTATCCGTCCTTGTTAGTAACTTTATTAATGCTTTATTTTACATTTACCTTGCACTCCGTAGTCCTCGACACTGAACAGAGCCAAGGGCTTAACCTTAATGACCAGTAATTAACCTTCGGCGAACAAAGGCGATGAGATTACCGCTAATTCTGTAAACCGGGGATGTATCATCGTTACAGTCGTCCGCAGTAAGGGTTTAGAAATGTTTGCGGGGAATAAAACCGGAACGAAACTGATGGCAGAGGAAACTTAGAATTATGACTTTGTTACTGTCTTTTGTGGAACTTGAAAATTAAACACGTTTTTTATTAATCCACACCCTCCCTCACCTATAGCACTTCCTAAACTTATTTCCATCACACCTTTGTAAGGACGAAAATTGTGGCTTAACTCCATTACTTATATTAGATAATAGTAATGATAAAGTTGAGATATAAATTATAAAAAAAACTTTCTTGACAAAATACGATGGCAATACTTAATTCCATAGATCTGTACTTGATAATAATAAGACGTGTGATGTATGTGTAATATAATGTATGTGCAAATCACAGCTCCAAATATAGTGGTTTGTCAAATGTTACTGTGATTTGAGCGAAAAGATTTGAAACGAAGCCAAGCAAAGGTAGAATCTATGATTACAAATACTTAAGTAATTCTTATTTCTGCCGACCATCAACGCTGCGTTCAGCGCGGACACAGGGTCCTTTTTCCTGATGGGCTTCCTGGTGGGCGTGTGCCCTGGACGCTCTGACCACCAGGGCTGACTATCTCATGTTGGCAGTCCATCGTCCCCCGGAAAAGCTGACGACATTTTTGTCTAGTGTGGCCCCTAATTTTATAGAGAGCCTTAGATGCTGCACCATTTTATGCTTTATAAGACGGCACTGCGCCCGTTACACATTTTCGAAATGCGATTAACTACAAATAAGTGGGTGGTTAACAGTTTATTTTCAAATAAACAAATAAAAAAACATATTTACAATATACAAATGATAAGTGGTAAAAGAGTTGATAAATACTAAATTAACTACTAATGCTAAATTAAAAATAATAGTATTATAAAAAGAACACCCCCTCCAGCAGCTCTGCCTGTGGCATACTGGCGGCGTTACCTCTCTGAACTGCAAGGCTGATCCTTTGCGAGAGGTAAGCGCCAGCTTTTGGATCCCCCGTGGCGTCGACCAACCGCGACGACAGGGCCTTCAAGAAGCTTTTCATGTCGGCTGACCAAGGTCCTAAAGTCTCTACTGCCAGCGCCGCAAACACTTTAAAAGGCATGAATATTTTCGGCGCTTCAGGAGTTGTATTTGTAAATTTGTACCCGAATTGCACATAGGATTGTGTTTTGCATAATAAAATATTACTTTATTATGTATTACTTACATAAATATCTATGACAGCATGTAACTATACAAAAACGAGACAAACCCTCTGGAGAGTAACTACGACTAGTAGGTACATGTATATAGAAGTAACCTCAAACCTGATACTGAATTCTAAAAGCTTGATTTAAAATAGCATTTCATCACCTGTTCTTGAAAAAAAGCCTTCTTTGCTCCCCAGCCTTACCCAGGGACATGCGTCGATGCGCAAAGTAAGCATTTTCTAGAGCATGAGCAACCTTCGAAATGACGCGTCTTGTAGGAGTATATTTTTTAGGTCATACAGAAAGTTATAGCCGCCGTCTATATCTTTTTAGGACGTCCTTGCAAATACTTAGTAAATTTTGCTGGAATTATTCTCATAATATTTCAGAAGTCGCGTGAAACAATGAAATCGAAGGCGAGGCCTTATGCGAATATTTAATATTCGCCAAAATCCGCCTTGCCTTCGATTTGTTGTTATTACTTTTTTTTATTAAGAAAGGTTTGAGAATCTTAGGATAAGCCGTTGAATTGATTTATACTCTTACATATTTATGACAGAATTACATGCTACTAACCTGCAAAATGTACGAGTAGTTGCCTACCAGCATGGATAAGTTCTCGTTACGTAATTTCGCTGGAACAAGGGTCTGAAAACCGTCAGAATGAATATAATCCCAAGAACGGTGAACCGAAAAGCTCCAGTATTTTACTCGTAACAGTTCATGTTTTTCAAATTCACGTGCAAACAGAAATGCAATATGCATGTACGTCATAAATAACAAATGCCATGCAATTATAAAGTGTTGGCATTCTTTTGTTTATTCCAATTTAAACCGCTCGTAACCTTGTGTGGTGGCAGTGATTACGGAGGCAACCCCGGGCTATTATTGAATGATTTGCCTAGGCTGAATGTCACGCGAACTCTGTAATTTGTCACATGACCGTTCGCATAGCACGAACAGCGTAACCTTCGACCTTAAACCGACTCACCTCATCAAAACATCTGCACACTCTTAAAGCAGTCAATCACATTCACGAATAACGGAAGACACTGTGGGTACCACGTCCCACCGAAACGAAGTTGAATTGACGTGTTTATACAACACATTTAGGGCAGGGGAGTATGTCACGGGTTCTTTTTAGTGATGAAAAAGCCTTTTTCTCATAGAGAGTCCGTCGGATCAGGCTCGGAGCCGAACGGCGGGCGAGCGCGCGAGCCGGCTCGCCGCCTTACTTTGACTGAAAGCGCGTTCGGAGCGTCCGAGCGTTTTTCGCGCAGGCGCTCTTCAAAACAGGATCGTTTGGGCTGGAAATCGTGGGATCGGGAACGACCCAACCCGTCTCCTGCCCCTCCAGGAGAGTGCACCGTAAAACAAAAGAATCACGGGTCGTTTCAGTCTGTGTTTCGCAGTACTTGGGTTGTTTTTGGTGGGAGGTTGCGTGTGCCGCACTGCACACGCCGCTATGTGTTTGACAATAGTGGAGGCTCCGGCGGCTGTTCTGATGACGTCAATGTGCTGGAGAAGATGAACGCTCTCATCTGGAAACCGATTACCAAAGTACAAAGGCAATGTCTACAACGAGAACGATGTTAATACGATTTGTGGGGTTGTTTTATAAATATTTGGAAAAATAAAGAGGAGCAGCCCACCTGTAATATGGTCCATGTGTCAACATTGCGATGATTTGATGATTTCGATTGGACGGCTAAAGATTGGAACCGATAACTATAATTGGTGGCCCACATTTAACACTAGAGGCTCTGTGAATTGTAGACCTCGCGAGTTTGTTTCGAAATGACTGAAATTTGTTTTTTTTTACGTTTTCAACCCCCATTTTGAAAAACTGTATCGACAAAAAATCTATACTTCATTATAGAACCGAAAACCACTCGATAAATTTCAAGAGAACCTGTTGAGAAATGCGACCTGTAGGCGAGAACAGCTGGAAACCTGGACTATGGGGTATTCGATCATCCGGACAAACGAAAGTATTTTTTACCTAGATGAAATGGGGACTCGCTCGCTTCGATCGCTTGGTCCATTATTATTATCATTTTGTTAATTTATTTGATTACTTAGGTTGTTTTTTTAATATTATTATTATTGTGAGCTTATGATATTCTACTGCTGGGCAAAGGCTCACTCTTCTTCCATTGTTTCCGGTTTTGTGCTATTTCTGGCGATTCCTTTATAAATGAGCCTAGCTCGTCCATTGGCGTATCTAAGATTATTTTTCAGGCGGGGCCTGGGTGGGGCCTGGCCATGGTCTATGAGATGAAGTCCTGAATTTCTATGGGTTACCCAAAATCCTGGGGAGGGCACTAGACCATATTGGGGTGGGCATGGCCCACTCGGCCACCCCCCTAAATACGCCAATGAGCTTGATAGATAAACAAAACTATTAGAGTTTGTTTATAAGCTAAGTTCTGTATTATAGGGATTAAATTATGAAGCGTTATATTAAATGGAAATAAAGTGAGGGTATGATATGAACAGCAAATGGTTTAAATAGAATAAAAGAAAACATTTCGTTAACAAGTATTTATTAAACGTACTTACATTCAATTTAGCACCACTTAATCGCAACCACACTTCCTCGCTTCTTAGTATAACTTTTATTGGTCTTCGAAATCACAGTTACAATTTTACTCTCGTTCAAAAAATGGCGATATGGAGGTATGGATTTTAGTTGTTAACTCGAGGAGCTACCGAAAGAGAATGCCCCTTCCACCGGCGGTCCACCCCTTTTTATGCTAAAATCCCTACCTCCATTGATACATTGGCAAAAAGTGCTTCCGGTTATTTTGACTAGTTTTAATCAATAAAATCTTTTATTAACAATAAAATCAATAATCAAATAAATATTTTAAAATTAAACAAATATATATATAACTAATTAAATTATTATCTAACACGGCCATGCTGATAGATACTTCGCTCTCGAAGTATCATATATCTACATTTGATATAATATATGTACCCTTTTATTATAATTACAGTGTACATGTATAAAATATTTACAGTTATACTATTTATTATTCAATTGGGTTCAATCGGATATACTCGTACCTATAAATAGTGATGACACATAAATATAATTCAAATAGTATCGTTATAATATAATATCACAATAATGACTGTAATCATTCCCCACTGTGTGCAGCCAACACCTGCCGTCGGTGAAGCTTAATCACCCGCAAACAGTGATGCCGGACACCAGCTAGGGAAGTACTCTATAATTGTTTCCATCCTCAATAATCAAATCAATAATTTCCATCAATTAATCAGAGTATTAAACGATTTTACCCAAACTCACAACCATATAAAAACAATGTAAACAATATCCTACAAACCTGCATTATCTGCGTTATTAGTATGTACACAAAATCAATACAATACAAAAATAAACAATATAGGTAATTGCACAATGAGGATTCTAATTAGTCTTATCGCTATTTAAGAAATAAACATTAGCTATTCAATTTATTCAACAAAGTCGCCAGGCCATAACCGAAGCTTGTCCTTTGCTACGGTCATATTTCTTAAATAACCGATACCTCTTAATGAATACCTATCATTATCTTCGATATTAATAATCTCATAAGGACCTTTATATTTTGCACTTAACTTATTATGCCGCCTATGATCCTGGCTCACATACACCGTATCGCCTATACTGTACTGAATATTGTCCCTACGGGTTATATCGAAACGGTCTTTTGATTTTTCAGCTACAATTTTTAGGCGCTGTTGTGCCAATAACCTATCAGCCCTAACGTCTATTACTTCATCATTATCATCTAATACCTCGTTCAACCGAGCCTGTACAGGGGGGATATTAGAGTTTCTACCAATGAGTAACCGCATCGGCGTAAATCCGGTTGATTTTTGCACCGTCGTATTTAAAGAAAGTTGAACTTTGCTCAAAACGCTCGGCCAGTCTGACACATCAACACAAGTGGTACTTAACATATTAGTAATCGTTCCTACATAACGCTCCACCTGCCCATTGCCGCGAGGAGTACCAGTAGAAACCATATGATGCCTAACTTGCCATTCTTCAAATAAATCTCGCATTTGCCGGGAATTGAAATTTGTACCACGATCAGTTATTACTAAGGAGGGTGTCCCAAACATAATGACGGAATTACGAACTTTTTCAACCAACTCTTGAGCACCCATTGATTTCAGCGGTACCAAAATACAAAATTTGGTAAATCCGTCAATTATGATTAATAAGTATTTATGTCCATTACTAGATTGTGGGAACGGCCCGGTACAATCCATATGGACAGTATGGAATGGGATAGGTGTCTTGTCACTGTCAATGGGGTGTAGCATTCCTTGTTTTGGTCCACAATGACTTTTCTTTTCAACGCAAACACGACAATGAGTTATGTACTTATTTACAAATTTTGAAATTCCAGGAAACCAAAAGTACTCTGATATTTTTTGGAGGGTTTTTTCGGCACCAACGTGACAGTTGTCATCATGGAACAAACGAAGGATGCTTAGCCTACTTCCTTTAGCCACTAGATTGCTTTTGGTAACTATAGCTACCTGTCACCGCTCTTATTTTATTATATAAATAGAGTCCAACTCAAAATTCGAAGCAATTGAGTGGTTATGTACATATAATTTAGGTGGAACAGTCGTTGATGATTTGTAATATAATAAATTATTTTGAATCATGTATTGGTTATTATCTAAATCTCCTGACCTCACCCTTTCTATTAAACCCTGAGTCTCTAAGTCCTGATCCTGAGCAGTTTCTAACCAAGAACGGGGCGAGTTTATTACGTTAATAGTAGCTGTCGTGACACTTGCAATTTGAGTAACTGTTGCCGTTTCTTTATCAAGCTCGGGATTTCGGCTCAAGTAGTCTACGTGATTAACGTATTGTCCTTTCCTATATTCGACATCAAACGTAAAGTCCTGCATGTAACTCCACCATCGTGCCACTCGTGGGGATAAATCCTTTTTGTTAAGTGTCGATTTTATTGCATTACAATCTGTTATTATTTTGAACTTAATGCCCAACAAGTAGACGCGAAAGTGTTTTAATGCATTGAATATTGCCAGAGTCTCCAATTCGTAGGAGTGGTATCGGGACTCACAGGGGCTCGTTTTCTTACTGAAATAGGCTACAACTTTATTTATACCATCAGATTTTTGGAGGAGTATTGAACCATAACCAATTGAGCTTGCATCAGTATGTAATTCAGTCGGTAACTCCGGATCAAAAATTGCAAGTAAAGGTTCTTTTGTCAAATGATTAATTACGTAATTACGGGCCTCCTGTTGTTCCGATCCCCATTCCCACTTTTGGTCATTTCTTAATAATTTAGTTATACAAGCCGTTCGGTGAGCAAACTCTGGTATGAACCGTCTGAAATAACTCGCGAGTCCCATAAATTGTCTGACTTGTTTTATGGTTGCCGGTATTGGGGAGTTAATCAAGGCAGATACTTTTTTTTGGCTAGGCTTAACACCTTCGTGTGATATAGTTCTCCCCAAGTAATCAATGCTAGTTTCAAAAAACTTGCATTTTTTTAAATTGATGGTGAACCCCGCATCACTCAAAGCTTTAAGCGTTTGGTCTAAAAAGTCGAGTCCTTCCGATATTGTATTAAAAGGTATTAACAAGTCATCTATATAGACCAACAAGAATTTAAGTTCCTTCACTGCTTTCGTTATAGCTTTTGGAAAACAGATGGACCATTGCAAATTCCGAAAGGCATTTTTAAAAACTCGTAATGATTATCAGGTGTGACGAAAGCAGTGTATTTTATGGCATCAGGTGCCACAGGAATCTGATAAAAGCCGTTTTTCATATCGATCGAAATGAAGTATTGTGCTTTTCCTAAACGATCTATTTGGTCTTCGATGAGGGGGAGAGGGTACCGTTCTTTTTCAATATTTTGATTTAATGCTCGATAGTCTATACATAATCTGTCCGAACCATCAGATTTTTTAACTAGTAACACTGGACTAGCAAATTCAGAGTCACTTTCTCGTATGATATTTTTACGTAATAGATCGTTTACGATACCCTGTACCTTCTCCCTCTCAAGAGGAGCCAAACGATAGGGGCGGTAATTAACTACTTTATTATTTTTTAACCGAATGCTAAGTTCGCCTGTCTTTACCGTACTTATGTGATCGTCGGTGGGTAAAATAGATGGATATTTATTGAAAATATCGACTATACTATCTTGTAAAGATTTATCTAAATGATCGAGACACTTTGCAAGATCATTCTTAGCAGTATCAATCTGAACCGAACAAACCTGAGAGGAAAAGTCGTCTTTTTTAATTCGTACCAAATTACTGCCGGTGGCATCTGTAACTATTGCTATGTCACAATATTGTACTGCGTTACGTCCAATCAAACAGTCATAATGGAAGTCTTCGTCCTTAGCTACATACAGTTCTATTTCTATAGATATATCACGAAACTGAACCGGTACTACTGTAGCGATTCACATGTTCACGTCATGTGCCCGCCATCATATTATAATCATATATCGCCATCGTAAAACTCACACCATCATTATCATCATCAAATTCTCATCACATTAGCAATAAGATCATATTACACCATATAATATTAACATCATCATTTTATAGAAGTATTAAAAATGAGCGAATACAAATGTAAGCATCCTGCCAATTTTTGAATAGCAAATTAATATTCACAAAAATTTCCAACGGAAGAATTGAACTTTATATAGACTGGATAAGGATCAAAATTCCATATACAGCATTTAGTGGGAGGAGTCTTGGACGTGTCGGGTGTCCCGAGTGGGACGAGGCAGGCGAGCCTGATGAGTGAGACAGAGCGGTTGAGTGGGGCGAGACAGATGACGCTGTTGAGTGAGATGGAGCAGTCGAATAGAACGGGTCAGTCGAGTAGGTCGGCAGCGGCGAATGACTAGAGCTTTGGGTATAAATAGGCAAGGGCTTAGTAGGATGGGATTCATTCTTACTTGCGACTTCGACTGGGTAACACTATTGTTTGGCAATAAGGTATTAAATTTAATTCTAAGGGGAATTTCTGTTGGGATTACATTATTTTTCTGATCTATAATTATTTATTGAAATGTTGTGGGATTTTGTTGTTTTTTTGAAAGCTATTAAGCTTAGTTACATGCCAGAAATAGTGTTTTGGTACATGGTTGCCAGATGAAAGATATTTAACCTTGCGGCTGTTAAACGAATATCTTTCAGACTCTTTAGATTTTATCTGGGCTAGGCGACCCGGACACTTGCCATTTACAAGCGCAGTGATAAGCCTACAGATCTAGAGTGCTTTGTCTGGTGAATACAAGGTCCACAGGTTGGGCAGGCGGGCCTTTCCGCACTTGTTGAAATCAGATGGACCTCCAGGTTTGGTCTCATATACATATATATTTATATATTTGCATTATCTACACATATTAGGGCGGGTTACTCTGCGCTTCCGGCGTCTCGTCAGCCGCGTAAGGGGGGACCCAATTACACGGATTCTAGTCCAACCTCGGGTTAATCTTCCGAATTTATAGTTTAGCTTACCTAGGTTCCATACACGTTTAAATGTAAATATGAGGTTTAGGCCTCTAGTGTTTTGTACTAGCTAGGGAACAGGGTATAGAGATAGGTACACTTTAATAGGAATATTAGGATAGGTTTCTTTATCTTCCGAGCAATCGGCCATTCATCATTAACTAACATAACATCTATTCAAATTATTTTAATCTCGTCAGATACAGTAAATGCAGATGTTAACCTACTGTTTTATTAGTGTTTATGGCTCGGGTTGTCTGTAGTAAAAACCAAAATCTTATAACAGTTTATAAAGAAAAGGGAATAGAGAAACCTTTTATTTAAAACCAATCAGATATTTAAAACCTTTAATTTGACATCAATATTTATAAAACAATTAGTTAAAATTACCGATTATGATTTAAAGTAATGTACATTAGTTATAATAGCCTTAGTGTTAGAATGGCAACACTAAAGTTAAGTAGAATCAGCTGACAGATGACATTCGCCTTTCAATGAACAAAAATAATTTTATATATTGTTATAATTTTGACAAGGAAATTGTGGATTGTTGTATAGTATGGAAATACAAAGCATTCCTAAGACTGGATGTGGAGTATCTGAAGTGTAAATTGCTAAAAGAAAAGCCGGGGACTTATGGATAGCAATAATGAAAGTTATTCGTTCTCGTATTTACATCACAGACCTCAGAATTGAATTAATTTATATCACAGAGACGTAGAAGAATTCCTTTATCAGAATGAGTCAATCGAGAGTTGAAAGAGACTTCAATTTGACAACAATGAGTTATTATGTTTCAGGGATGAATGACATGTTTTTGAGTATAGTTAAACGAAAACCCAAGTTATACAAATCTATTGTTTGTAATGAATGAAGTGAGAATTCATTTAGTTCACGAGTGAAGAAAATTCGTGTTGTTTAATAACAAATATAGATAGTAAAGATTCATAGATTCTAGATAGATCCGGGAGAGATCTTTACTCTAAAAGAGCCCGAAGGCCAATAAAAGATCAAATCTGGCAATCATACGGCATCCAGAGAACATGGGTTTGGTGATATTTAAAATAACACACCAAACAGATTTAACAGAAATTTGTTTTATTTTCCGAGGAACGATTTTCCCTCAATATGTACACATGAAGTAACCATGTTTTTTACCCGATTGCCCATGTCAGTAGACATGATGGTAGCCGCCATTATTATAACAAAACTAAATATTTTTGGGAAAATGAGATGATAGCATTACAATATAACACAGTCTAATGATAATATTTTGTATGCGGTCGAAGCATTTCAATAAAACTCAGAATTCTATTGACCAACCAATTACTTCTTGTTTAGACCTAGTCTACTTTAGAATATCATACTGGAACTTACTAAAAGTATGAAATCCATACCATTATTCCATATTAATTTATCATACTAAAATTATTTAATTTGGTCAAACATGAAAACTTAAGATTCATTAAATTTGTAATAAAACCTTATATTTTCAGTAACTTCAATTTATTCATAGATTAGTTATGTAGTGTAGTTTCATAAAGTACAAAATTACTTGTCTACTAAACATTCCTGGAACAGACATGCAATTCCAAGAAAACAGTCTAAATTATATTTCATCTCAGAAATCTAATAATATTTGGTTTTGATTCATATATTTTCTAATATATCTATAACTTACTTGTGGACTGAATGAATTTTATATTTCATTTAGAAATGATATAACTAATATTTAATAAAAGTAGAATACCCCATACTGAATCATGTTATAAGAGCTGTAGATATTTTTGAAGGCTGGACTACATAGGAAGTAACAGTTTATATTTTGAGGATAAATAGCATTAAGTTAAGTTAGAAATTTAATTTAGTACAAAGAACCAAGGTAGCAGTAGGATAGGAGAAGCTTGCATTAAATAAGTAAGAGAATACACATTTATTTGGTAATACATGGTAGCATAGCACAGTATATGGGTACGGAAGCACTTGGCGACACATCACGGTTAGATTTCTCTTAAAAGAGCTTGAGTTACTACTTCAACGTGGGTTCCTGTCATCTAGACGTTCACAACGGTTAAACCGATCACCTTGGCCATTAGTTATAAGAAATGTTCAGCTCAACTGTATAAAGATCCTTTCATATCTAGGTTTGGTTAGTTGTAGGTTCTGGAAGGCTAGGTAGTCGTTGAAGGGTTTCCTTAGGGCTTCGTTGTAGGAGTGGAGTTTAGTGAGGAGGGTGAAGCAGACGAAGGACCTGTACCTTTAGTCAGGGCTTAGCATACATTACGTTTGGTGGTCCCGTGACTCAGGATATCTCGAGTTGAAGTACGTTAGCTAGTAGGTGTTACACTACTATTTTAGAAAAAACGTGAAGCTTTCCATCGCCAATTCCGTCAAGATATAAAGAGCATGGTAAGAAAGAACACCTAAGGCTCTTCGCCACTGATTCTTTAATAATACTACAATCCGCTCCAGAATCCAATAATGAGGGTACAATTTTATTATTAATGCAAATGTTCGTTAATCGGTTGTCTAGTCACTTTGACTCAGAAATATTAACATTTTTGTCTTGGTCACGTTGTTGAAAACGCTGAAAACATTTGTCGGGTGAATGTCCCATTTTTTTACAAACAGTACAAGCTACGCGGTGAAAACATTTTTCAAACGAGTGACCAATTTTATTACAAAAAGAGCAAGTTATTTTAGTAGTCTGATTATTGTCAATCACTGAATCTTTGGTACTGGATTGCGTCACATTTTTAGGGCAACGAGCCATTAGGTGTCCATTCTTTCCGCAAACAAAACACATCTTCTCCTCTCTGCGAAAATCGGTATTTGATTTGAAACGCTTGACGTTATTCGAATTTGTCGATTGCGAAACGTTTTCTAACGGTCTTTTTCTCGGTAACTTTTCGTATGAAGAAAGCAAAGTTATTAATTCCTGTGTTGAACCTACTGTACTATTTAGGCTCGATATTCTAACGTTTACTTCGCTTATACCCCCACATACAAGCTCGATTAATTGAGATTCCGTGAATGCAATTTTAGTACTACGCAACAACCTTATCTTTTCCCTAGCGTATTCACAATAGGTGTCAGCAGAATCAGAAGTATATATTACAGCTTTTGATAATTTTTCCGAAAGATTCTTTTTCTCGGGATCTAGACACGCGGCAGCGTGTCCAGCCAAGTTCACCCCAAGAACTGGCGAGCAGCAGCCGTGTGTTATATTACACGAACCGTTTGGAGCCACTTTTGACCCCTCAATAACTCCAAATCTATTTAACATAAAAACATGAAATTTTGCTTATGTATTAAGATCCTTTAGAACAACTAGAACCCCAAATTTCATAAATATAGGTGAAATAGGTATTGAGATATTAAAGTCCAAAAAACGGTATTTTTATCACTGACTGACTGACTGACTGACTGACTGACTGACTGACTAGTAATCAAAAACCTAACCCACTTCCAGGTGACCTAGAAAGGTGAAATTTGGCATTCAGCTTGGTAATTGTGTGTGTACACATAAAAAAATCGAAAACAGTGATTTTTTTACTTTTTTAATTATTATTATTATTTATGCTTCTTGCCTCAGAACTCCGTCATTTATTAACCGATTTGGAAAATTCTTTCTTTGTTTTAAAGATGTATAGCTCACACTCTTTCTCTCTCTCTCTCTTACACACACACACACACACACAAGAATCCAACACGTACTAACCGATTTGGAAAATTCTTTGTTTGTTTAAAAGATGTACTAGAATAGCACACACACAAGTAATTAACAATTAATTATTAAATAATTTACACATCATAATAATTTCTGTACAAAAAGTAATGAGATCCCATCAAAAACATAAATGTTAAATTAGAGCCAAGTTCTCGCATGCAACGTTGTCGACTTCGCCGACAAAAGAATTGAGATCTATATGGGCGCCAAGTTCTTTGCCCTAAATTTTTTAAATACATGGACATGCGACATACTCAATGCATTTATTTTACTTGGGGTGTAATTCAATATCAAGATTTGACTTGGCTAGTTTTCACAAACTGACTTAATTTTATCAAAGTAACATAGTATTATTATCAAGCTAACAGTATAAGTAACAGGGACGTACACTAACTTGCGTACATACCTTTACGAAAATAGGTTAATGATTAGACAAATATAATATAAATTTATATGTAAAAACTAGCCAAGTCCAGTCTTGATATTGAATTACACCCCAAGTAAAATAAATGCATTGAGTATGTCGCATGTCCATGTATTTAAAAAATTTAGGGCAAAGAACTTGGCGCCCATATAGATCTCAATTCTTTTGTCGGCGAAGTCGACAACGTTGCATGCGAGAACTTGGCTCTAATTTAACATTTATGTTTTTGATGGGATACAAATCACAAATGTCTTTACGCAAGGCTTCCCATGACCGTTC
The DNA here is from genome assembly GCA_947623375.1 of Apotomis capreana. Taxonomy (NCBI): domain Eukaryota; kingdom Metazoa; phylum Arthropoda; class Insecta; order Lepidoptera; family Tortricidae; genus Apotomis; species Apotomis capreana. The sequence continues at coordinate 7,411,867 of OX392514.1, forward strand.
GGTCTCCGGTTCCCAAGTCTCAAACCATAACGAAGCAGAGCCCCGGAGGGCCTTACCGGCTCTAGCAGCTTGCTGGATGCTGCTCCACTTCAACTCAGCACCAAGCTTCTCAATCGATATGCACCACGACTCCGCTCCGTTGTCGTTCTTCTCGGGGTTGTACAAGGGAAGCGCGACATCATCGTGCCGCTGATTTGACGTAACTGCATCGCGAATAGCTTTCACGAGGTTGTCTAAGATCGGAGTCTGCTCCATCACTTGTAAACAAAAGAGAGAAAAAAACTTTATGAAGGGTGTTGTAATGTTTGGCGATCCCGACTTCTGATGATAGATAAACAAAACTATTAGAGTTTGTTTATAAGCTAAGTTCTGTATTATAGGGATTAAATTATGAAGCGTTATATTAAATGGAAATAAAGTGAGGGTATGATATGAACAGCAAATGGTTTAAATAGAATAAAAGAAAACATTTCGTTAACAAGTATTTATTAAACGTACTTACATTCAATTTAGCACCACTTAATCGCAACCACACTTCCTCGCTTCTTAGTATAACTTTTATTGGTCTTCGAAATCACAGTTACAATTTTACTCTCGTTCAAAAAATGGCGATATGGAGGTATGGATTTTAGTTGTTAACTCGAGGAGCTACCGAAAGAGAATGCCCCTTCCACCGGCGGTCCACCCCTTTTTATGCTAAAATCCCTACCTCCATTGATACATTGGCAAAAAGTGCTTCCGGTTATTTTGACTAGTTTTAATCAATAAAATCTTTTATTAACAATAAAATCAATAATCAAATAAATATTTTAAAATTAAACAAATATATATATAACTAATTAAATTATTATCTAACAAGCTCGTCCCGCCATTGCGCATGGGGTCTGCCACGTCTTGGTCAATGAACAGTAAAAATAGGCGGAAATCCTTATTTATCCAAGTCAGTTACCGTACTTATTCCTTATTACTGGACAAAATTGTGCTAGAAGAAATAAAAAGCGCCTGCCATTTTAGTAGATGCAATGTAACCTTACAGTTATTCTTCTACTCATCCACAGAAGGTAATCTGTCAATGGATCTCTACACTAGTATTAAATAACCCATTTTACGATAACTGCATTAGCTACTATACATACACCTTTTGCAGTTGTACAGGCAAAACATACAATGAAATAAAACCATGCATTTCAATGAATCATGCGATGTTGGTTTAAATAGGTATAGCTAAGTGCATCGTGTGCCGTGTATCAAAAGTGTAGATACTATAAGGTATTTTAAGGTGTCTATTTCCGTTCCAATGTTTGCATACGAGCGGTCAGCGCTCTTGAACCGTGCCTATTAAAAAACCTAGCGACACAGAATACCACCTAGGTTTGTAGTGCAACGTAAAAGACATATTTTCATAGTTGTATCAATAGCATATACCCTAAGGCTTACCCAAGTCTGAAGTTGATATATTTACTTTTTCTCTTAACGAACTAAATACACACTTCTCTAAATCTTCTCCTCTCAATCCCGTTACTAAATTAGAAACTCTATCTTTTATTGCTTCGCTTCCTTATACCGATATTGTGCCATTTACTTTCACCCCAGTTAATGACGAGGATATCCGCAAAGTCGTCATGTCAATCAAGTCCAAGGCTGTCGGACATGATAATGTGAGTAGAATCATGATCATTCTCATTCTAGACTGCATTTTGCCTATTGTGTCTCACATTGTCAATACTTCATTGCTCTCTGGGGTATTTCCATCCTGTTGGCGTAAGGCCTTTGTAATCCCTCTCCCTAAAGTTTCAAACCCCAGTGCTCTCAATCACTTTCGTCCCATTTCAATTCTTCCATTTCTCTCCAAAATTCTCGAGGCAGTTGCTCACAGACAATTATCTAGTTTTATTAATCGTAATGTACTACTATCTCCTTTTCAATCTGGCTTCCGCTCTGGACATAGCACCACTACTGCTCTCCTTAATGTCATCGAAGACGTTAGACATGGCATGGAATCAACCAAGGTTACAGTGTTGGTGCTCATCGATTTTTCAAACGCTTTTAACGCGGTTGACCATGATCTACTCCTTGCGATTCTAAGGCACTTGCGGGTATCGTCTAGTGCAACTGAGTGGTTTTCGACTTATCTCTCGAACCGTACCCAGGCTGTAAAAGGCAAACGGTCATTATCTGATTGGTGCGATCTAAATACTGGAGTGCCCCAAGGTGGTATTCTATCTCCCCTGCTGTTTTCTGTCTTCATCAACCTTATAACGACTAATCTTCTCAGTTCTTACCATTTGTATGCTGACGACTTACAAATTTATTCCCAAGCAGACGTCAGTGACATTAACTCTGCTATCTCTCTGATTAACGATGATCTGAACCACATCGCTGATTGGTCTAGTAGATTTCGCATTTGTGTTAATCCCACTAAATGCCAGGCTATAATTTTGGGCAGTCAGCGGCAACTTTCTAAGCTCCCAGCCACCTCTGTTGCTCCGATCCTCTTCGATGGTGAGCACATTCCCCTCTCCAAGCAGGTAAAGAATCTCGGTTTAGTGTTAGACTCTAACCTGGCATGGAATGGTCAACTTTCGGAGGTAAGTCGGAAGGTCACTGGTACGTTGCGCAACCTTTATAAATTTAAAAACTTTCTTCCAGTAAGTACCAAAAAGTTACTTGTGCAGGCGTTGGTGTTACCTCTTATTGATTATGCTGATGTGTGCCTCACGAACATCACACAAGAGTCCCTCAACAAACTTGATCGTCTTCTTAATAATGGTATACGGTTCATTTTCGGACTTCGAAAATACGATCATGTTTCATTATTTCGCCGTCAGCTTAACAGGCTTCCTATTCGTAGTCGCAGATCCCTCAGGATCCTTTGCTGTCTGTTTTCTATCCTGTTCGAGCCTTCTACACCAGGATATCTCAAAAGTAAATTCATTTTTCAAACTCCCCGTCCAGGCTGTGAACTTCGTTCCTCTCGAACTCTCAAACTTTCCATTCCTTCGCACCATACTGGTTTTATGTCTAATTCTTTCGCCGTTCAGGCATGCCGTCTCTGGAATTCACTCCCTCTCTCTATCAGACAAGCCCCAAGCAAGGTAGCTTTCAAGTGTATGCTGCGTAAGCATCTGCTGGAACAAGAGCTCGAATAGTTCATCCATCATCCCATGTTGTAGACTTTCGTATATATTTATATATATATTATATTATGTATATATCTGTATATTTATTATATTATAGTGTGTAAATGTAGGTATATGTATTTTTGTATAAACAGTAATATAATATTTTGTATTTACTTGTACTCTAGATCCTCTCTGTACCATCAGATTTCTGATTTGCACCCACTTCTAGTATCTCTGTTTGGCCCTATGGTTGACTGGTAGAGAATGCCATTTGGCATTAAGTCCGCCATTTGTATTGACTTTTGTTTTGTGCAATAAAGTTTAAATAAATAAATAAAATAAATATACGCCCTTTTGTCACTGAGAATGGGTTCGCAGCACAGCCACAAAAGACATGGCTCTATAGTAGCATTAATGGCACATACGTCGTTTTTATACTGACACGGCTGCATTCGTTGAAAACTGAGCAGTGACTTAATTGCTTTGGTATTGGATTTTTATTTTAGACTTGTTGTTTTACTAAAGTACACGTGGATAGAATCGAGGTATTTCTTGTTTTCATTAGGAGAATCTCACGGTTTGGTCGGTATTCGCTTGAATACACAGCATTTTATAATCGAATCTCCTGTTTTTTTACCGTTGGGGAAATGCGTTTATGCGTCTCGCCTGATCGAGGGACTAGAGCGGGTATGACGGACTAACCCAGACTTCGGACTCCTACCGTCTAAAACTACCAACGAATGCCGGCACCGCCTTTCATTTGAGAGGCAAAAAAAAAAAAAACAGCTGCGCCGCGCGGTGTTATCCGCTCATCCCACGGGAACCCTAAAGTTTTTCGGGATAAAACGTAGCCTATGTGGTGTCAGCTACCTTTTTACCAAAATTATTATTATGAGCCACTGTAATGTACCTACTTACATAGGGTCAGTTGCCACTCTTTGGCTATGCTGCAACCCTTATAAAAACGCCATATAGACCAATCTGTTTTTAGGGTTCCGTACCCAAAGGGTAAAAACGGGACCCTATTACTGAGACTTCGCTGTCCGTCTGTCCGTCCGTCCGTCTGTCACCAGGCTGTATCTCAAGAACGGTGATAGCTAGACAGTTGAAATTTTCACAGATGATGTATTTCTATTGCCGCTATAACAACAAATATGTACTAAAAATAAAATAAAATAAATATTTAAGGGGGGGGGGCTCCCATATACAACAAACTTACAGATAATGGTACGGAACCCTTCGTGCGCGAGTCCCACTCGCACTTGTCCGGTAATTTTTTAATTTGTTCAGTTGTTCCCGAGCAAGCAGTTGCACATGTGTTATCTCGTATCTCGTAATATTACGTATAATTTCCTGCAAACGTGTGTATGAACTGAAAGTAATATTTAGTACCTATCTTATCTGCGTGCTCTGGTTGCCCCTATTTCCGACGTCGGAGTTTCCGACCGACGCTGTTATTAACTTTCCACCGATATATACCTACTATAGCTGCACACCTATCTATAGGTATAGGCACCGATCTAATCAGCCCCCGCCTCCGATTTCTATGGAATGCTGCACAAAATGTATACAATCTCAAATTCACAAGGCTGCCTCCAAATAACCAGCGCGATCGTATTTTTTTAATTTTATCACATTGTTTTTATTATGCCAGTTTGTGTTGGATGAAAGGGGTTTGAACAAAAATAGAATTTCATGGTGGTGACAACTAATAAAAAAATAATTTTGGCGTGAGTATAAAGTAAATTGTGAACAATAGTTACGATTAATTTTTAAACAGTAGGTACAGTTGTATAGGAGATTGAAACAGTTACTGTATTGTATATAAAAAGTATAATACAATAGGGAAATTACAAAATATTACTATTATAATCATGTCTATATTATAAGAAGTGTAACTTTAATTTTGTCATGGAATATAATATTATTTATAATTATGAAAGTGCGGATTATGAACAATGCGTATTGTACGCATTTTTGCTTTCAATCGGTATGGTTGTTATTTAATCATATGGCGCTTAATAAAAAAAAAATATAGGCATTTAGTTAAAATTACAATGTCACCAAATTAAACTAAAATGGTTGGTTGGTATGGTTGTGTAAGATTGCGTTAAACTTACCATAATTTCGCGCAGTCTAAATAACCTTCGATAGCTCAGTTGGTAGAGCGGTGGACTGTAGAGGAATATCACTGTCATCCATAGGTCACTGGTTCAAATCCGGTTCGAAGGAGTTCTTTTTAGATTTTTTTATTTTGTAATTATACTCTGTTATCTATTTATTTTTAACTTTAGTACTGTTCTGCATAATTTCGATAAGTATGAATATATAATATACTTTTTTAGAATGACAGAATTATTCGACATTCCATAATTTCAATAATGCTTACATAATGAATTATTCTATTATGTATTTTTTTATTTCGAAATATTAAATTTTGTCGTGTTAATTAAATAAGAAATACAGGATGTAAAATAAATAACCTACATAAAATATGACAAACATAGTACCGCTCTAACAGCTACTTTGAACTACAATTAACGTTGTACTAAAAAAATTATAATGATTTAGAAAAATAAAAATAGGAATGCAAAAAGGACGCTGCGGACAGGATTCGAACCTGTGCGGGTAGAACCCAATGGATTTCAAGTCCATCTCCTTAACCACTCGGACACCGCAGCTGATAAGAAAGAGGTTGAAATAACACATCGCCATCAAAATGTATTATTATGTAGTACTTATTGATAGATTACCACTTATAAAATGATACAATCAGCTGCAAAACTTTGACTGATTTGGTTTTGGTACATTAAGGGAGCGTCCTAGCTGCGAGTTATTATGTAATTTCATGTAATTTTCACATCAGTTATTGTCACATTATAGGCGAATGCTTTAAGACAACCAAGTCATTAAGTTTGAGAAAACACACAGTAAGTAACCTAAATTTAATAACGAATAGAAATTAAAAATGCATTTAATTTCGTTTCCGATTCCGTCAAAGTTAAAAACATAAATAAATAGAAATGCATTAGATACCTTTGCTATTGCTACATTAGGTAATAATTAGTAATTACAAGTAAAGTCTATAACGTTAAATCTAGTGGTTTGATTGATTAGAGCGCTACGCTATGAGTTAGCCTGCTCATAGTCCACTTTACTTGCACCAAGCTCGGCAACCGGACACTAGATGGCAGTATTCGAAGAACACACGTTTGACTACTCGACGCTAGAGGGCGTTAGTAACCACAAATTAAGACTGCTCTTTCATAGCCCGCGTGAATTTGTAATAATGATTATTTAACTAAGGCCATTCGAGTCACCGAGTTACGGAAAAAATTTCAATAGATGGCGCCTGTGGTCGGCACCTAAAATTTACCCCAAATTTTCATGGAAAATTATAATTTTCTCAATAACCTGAACACCATTCCGTTCAAAATTTCGTTTGCGCAAATGGGAACTAACGCTTTATTTTTTGATATATAATGCATATGTTATAATTCAGTATTTTCAAAAAATAATACCTTCTTTTCATAAAAATCCGGAGACGCGGAGAAAAATTAAAATCATCAAAAAATGTTTCTATGAGTTTCTCGGGTTATAATAATTCAAATAAAATTATTTGTAATCGATTTAAGTCAAATATGTCCTCTGAGATATCAATATTTACAGAAAATCCATAAAACTTGTATTGGCCCCACAGTGTATGGTGCAAATTTTGTCATTGTTTGTGCTTGTAATAAGTAATTTATAGCGAAATGCATAATTAAACGGCATATGAAGCTTCATTTGATAAATAAATAACATACAGACGTAACTTAACTCAAAAGTAAATATTAGAACTCATAATGCAAAAATATTGTTTGGCCTTGCTGGGATACGAACCCAGAACCTAAGCGAGTGCTTCATATCATATTATTTTTATTCTAATACTTCATAATAGGTACCACAGATAACACACAGTATCGACGTTCGAAAACGTCATGAATTCATTATAGGTTATATGGGTATTTGACACGCGTATTGCAGCTTTACACTTTCCTAAATTAGTCACTGACGAGAGAGATACAGCAATACGGAGGAGTGAGATGGAGTTATTTCTATGCGTGTCTCACGTATTGCTGCATCCCTCACCCGCATTATTGATACGGATGTTGGTAAATCATATTTGCCTTCTTTTTTGTGCTACGAAAAGTTTGTATTAGCTTGCTTGCTTCTATCTTCCATACATCACAACTCCGTAAAGAGCCGATTTCAGATGTAATTTAGCATTTTATATATTTCTGTAGTTGTTGTATACCAATGAAACGCTTCATAGATTTAGTAGCAATTTTATATAAGATGTTAACCATTTTAATTGTTATAACTAAATATTTAAATCTACATACAGCGGACGTTTTTATGTAGTTTGCTACAAAATGAATGAAAGTTTTCATTCGTGTAAAAACTTGTGTTTCTGGAGATCTTACTACCCCTAGATATTTCTTTTCGACTTGTCACCCATCTTTTTTTTCGTAATTGGAAAAAAAGAACATCCCTATAACCATTCTGAACTGGCACCTAGCGATACTTCAATGAATTTACTCAAATCACATCTAAATACTTACTGACGATAACGACCTACTTACCATGACGTAATAATATACTCGTAGTCACCAACTGCAGTGCATATCTATACTTATCCTTTTTAGGGTTCCGTAGTCAACTAGGAACCCTTATAGTTTCGCCATGTCCGTCCGACTGCGGCTTAGCTCTGTGATCAAGAGCTTGAAATCTTTCTCGTAATTTAAACCTAATCTATCGTGAAGGATTGGCAACTACGGAACCCTACACTGAGCGTGGTCCAACATGCTCTTGGCCGGTTCTTCACTTTGAAGTCACGGCGCATTATCTCTTCTCATCTATTAGGTACCTACCTAGACTAAAGCTAAGCATTTTGTTTCTGTGATTTCAGAGGCGTACGTTACGTGCTTTGCTTCATCTTAGTCCGCTTAGGTGAACCCCGGAAAAAATTGCCGTGGTGAACTGATTAGGTGAGCCACGGGTAGTGCCTGACCGCTGATAATCAGGTTCTGCTAACGTCACACTACTGGTGGTTTATGTATTGATTCTAAATAATATTGATACCACACAAAGAAGGCATTCGTTACAGTAACGGTTAGTTATCCCTTTTTACAACCTACACCCGGCATTTTCCACTAGGCCATGTATTTCAGCCATAATTATGATGATGATGATTGATGATACTGGCAGCATAAAAATTTTGAATCCTGTAATTTTTTTTCCCTCAAACACTTATAAAAGAGAGTGCTGGTCTAAAATGTTAAGTAAATAAAAAAATCGGCAAAATTAATGTTTTGTCAGCAAATGGTAATTTCGGTTAGGAATGTTTGGATAGACTTACTCACCTCATGATTTTACTGCTGACCAAACTAGCAATAATTTGCTGGCCTTTTCAATAATACGCTATAAAAGAAGAGCTAGACTAATTAAATTTATCCTCGTACCGATTTCCAGGAAACAATTGAGGAAGCTAAGGGATAAAATTGTCTACTGCCATTTTTTTTTTCTTACTTCGATGATTCAGTGACCCAAGTATTTTTCTCAACGGCTGCAAAATTGCCCAGTTCCTATGACTTTTTATACCAGGGGTAAAACTTAAAGCTAGATCCCATTTTTTATAATTTTACATACGCCATAAAGCATAACTGCAATTTTATTGTCTGTACTGAATAATTTTGCAAATGTCACTTGGCCAATTCTTACCCTTAGCCCTTCGATCAATATAGTTTTATGACTAGCGCAAATTCTGAATAACATTACGGTATAATAAAAATATTGACTTCATGATATTGACAGTCAATGGAGACTCGTACAGTCGCCATCAGATATATCGCACAATATAAGGCGTTCATAAATATCTGAACATGTACTGTAACGCCCAGTCAAGAGTCGTGTTCAGATATTTATGAACGCCTCATATGCTGCATATATTATCTGATGGCGACTGTACTAACTTCATCTTATCCTGAAAATCATCATTTTAGGAAAGGATCTCTAGTATTTTGGTATCCATGCCGAAACTATCAGGGAATATAGAAAAAAAAGAACCGACTTCAAAATAAACTGATAACACAAAAAATACACTTGAATCCCCTTTTGAAGTCTGTGCCACATCACTCGATTATTACTATGAAAACAGATGCTATGCATGAAGCCTTTATTACTATTTGGTTATAAAGGATGATCAATCCAAATGGGTCAGTAGGGAGAAAACGAAAACTATAAGAAAAAGGGAAATTTGTCCTTATTAGGAACCATGGCTTCGATTTTAGATTGATTAAAAACTGCATTCAATTTTTTTTCGTTTATCTCATGCATAACCGGGAATCGAACCCGGTTAAAATTTAAAGAGGAGAAAAAAAAAATAAAGATGTCAATCGATCTTATTTTTTATTGGCAACAAATTTTTGTATAAATATACATACATTTAGAGTGATCTAAGAGTCAGAAATTGCTGTTAAAACTGGAAACGCTCCATACAAACATGCGTGCTGTGTATGGAAAAATAACTTTTTCCATTTTGACCATGCTAATTTCCGTTTAGGTTCATAGTTGTCATACAATTATTGTTTTGTTGAATTATGAGGATATTGGAAACAATCTCATATTTGCTTTTGGATAAAAAAAAACGTAAAATGATAGGACTAGGTACCTTAAAGGAATGTCACTCTTTAACAGCGATTTCTGATTCTTAGAGCACTCTAAATGTATGTAAACCCATACAGACATTTGATCTCAATAAAAAATAGGATCGATTGACATCTTGATTTTTTTGTTTTTTTTATCTAGGTACTTAATTTCGGCCGGGTTCGATTCCGGGTTATGCACGAGATATAAGAAAAAAAATTGAATGCAGTTTTTAATAAATCTAAAATCGAAGCCATGGTTCCTAAGAACAGATTTCCCTATCTCTTATAGTTTTCGTTTTCTTCCTACTGACCCATTTGGATTGATCACCCGGTATACGAGTATTTGTGGTCGGTAAAGAAGTTTACGTGAGATTTGACACCGACTTCAAAAGCTGATTCAAAGGTAATCTGTACTGGTTATTTTTGGCTTTTCAAGTTATTTTGAAGTCGGTACTTTTTTTAGTTATGTTTGTTGCCTTATTAGTTTAGTGAATTAATCAAGTGGGAACATACTATGGAGGATCTATGATCATCCCCGGATCGGAAAGGTCTTGATCACATACATCTCATTTGAATTATCCTCTACCTCCTAACCGTCCATCATCAGCTCAGCATCAAGGGACGATGATTGAACTTTAGAAAATATATCAAAACCATTATTACCTGTATCATTTGAAGGTTTCCCTCGATTTTCCTAGGATCCCATCATCAGATCCTGACTTGGCGAAATACTAAAAAGAATACAACTACCTAACAGTCTTCACCTTCCTATATTTAAAGAATTATCCCCTAACTTCTAACCATTAAGGAGTTGTACCTTCCAGCATCTATTCAGCATAAGAGATGATGACTACCAAACACAAATACCTGAATCCATCCATACAAATATCACAGAATACTTAATAGTATTACATAGAGAATGGACACGCACACCCCCGCACCGAATTAAGCTACCTCACCCTGCAAGGGCACGGAGTTGGCCGGGAGTTGGCTACGTAGAAAATTTCGAAAGGGTTGTTTGTGTACCTACTGTGTATATGGTTATAGGTGGGCATTGACTCGTGAAATATTGATGGTGTTGGCAATGGTAATGATGATGATGGTGGTGACTGGTGGTGATAATGATGATGATGGTGATGAATATGGTGGTGACTGGTGGTGGTAGTATTGACGATGATGATGATGATGAATATGGTGGTGGCTGGTGGTGACGAAGGTGGTGTTGGTGATGATGATGATAATTATGGTGGTGACTGGTGGTGGTGGTGGTGACTGGTGGTGATGGTGATGATCACCATCACCTTTATCACCATCACCTTCATCACCACCACCACCATCACCACCACCACCTTCATCACCACCATCAGGATCACCCAAAAATATTTGGGCCACAATTGGCCGAGATATCCACACATATACGTTATAAAAATATATAGGTATAAACATACAGTGAAACATAGAACCTCCTCCTCTTTTGGGAAGTCGGTTAACTTGACAAAATGCTGTAGTGGAGCGAGGTTCCTTCTTTCTTACTTCTCTTGGCAAGAGACGCTACCCCCTGTTTCGGGAAAATTATACTACATGGGGTACAGTAGCTTCAGGTGCAAAATTATTTTCACTGGAAAGGAACGGTTAGTCACCTCTGTCTTCTCGTTATTCCCGGGTTACTTCAGCAGAAAACCATCAGTGAAAGCGAAAAAACAGATCTCTTATACATGAGACTCTTATCGTTTTATTATTGCCTTTATATAGTTTTGTTTGCTGGGATGTCCAGCTGACTATATAGCGATATAATCACTAATTACATAATCAACTTTACTATTTATCTATTTCGGTTCAAAAGAGCAGGCAAACGAATAGTATATGTAGTCTTATAAAGAGGCTATCCTTGATATGATCCTTAGGTACCTACTGTGAAAGTGAAATATAAGAATAATAATATAATATAAAATAGATTTTTTCAATAAAAAAAGAAGAACTCTCCTGCTTCCTAAAAAATATATTAAACATATTCTTTTTAGGAAGCAGGAGAGTTCTCAAATCTCAAAGTTCTCAAGAATTCGCGAATCTAAAAAAAAATCAACAATTGTAACGCCGACAGTGGGAACTTCTTCATTGGCGTCTTTTCATCGCTATTTATCACACATGGTGGAGGGCCCAGCTTTTCGTATTTTACTTCTCCACTTCGCCCCGTCCTCGACATCATCTTCGGATAGAAGAGATAATGGGATAAAAACTCGCAGGTACCTAAAGAAAATAAAAGATAATTATGATTTTTATAATTGTATACAGAAATCGGATGAGGGTAGCGCAAGACAAATCCCTATGGAGAACTTTGGGGTAGGCATTTGTCCAGCAGTAGACGTCTATCGGCTGATTATGATGATGATGATACCTTACCAAAAGAAAGTGTTAGGCTTACGATTGCCATTAACTTACTACAAGCTGCGCCCCCTTTACTTTGCGCCCGCTTACCCGCTCACCCCAGGGAAGCAC